>MU172278.1:520588-568378 GCA_016695485.1 Suillus hirtellus | reverse complement strand
ACAATATTGCCGCAGACTCTGATGTTAATATACGTTTGATGTCCACGGCTAGTGCTACTTTCCATCATAAAGTCATAAATAGGTTTATTATCAAAAAATTGAATTACAGCGGATGAGCATGATTGACAACTTGGACGCAATTATGCTATCATCCCTTGCTGGCGGTGAGGTCGCAATGCCGCAATGTTGCCACCAATTCCTCATTGCAGTGTAGATTTACATTCATCCATACATTTGTATTAGCAAGTCAAATTTATTGGCGCATAAATAGCTATATTTGGCAGAAACAGAATTATATATTTCTACAGTCATCATGGCTACAATATCGTGAACTCATGAATTCACTGATGGGACAGCATCTGAATATGTATGTCCCCCTTACCCCGCATCTATCGCTGCTACCAACGTTACTCCTTATTTCCGTGCTCTAGTGTTGACTCTAATTCTTGACACAACTTAAACTTCTCTCTACTACGGCTGATGATACTCATTCCATTTCTATTACCGACACTCTTTTACACTATTCTCTCTACGGCTAACGAAACTTGTTTCATTCTGTTACCAACATTCCTCCTGAAGTTTATTCTCTCTACGATCGATCACACTCGCTTCACATTTTATCATCGACATTCCTTTCGAATATTCGCTCTTTTCGTTGCATCTTCTATGTGGTTATTGGTTTATCTTTATTGCATGCTGGACGTGGTTTAGCTCATTCAGTACTATTATTATCTGTATCGATAGCATTTTCTGGGCCAAATAGAATGATTTTCGAGCGCATATATTCAACTGACTTGATCATCTCTTGGAGACGGAATTTGTACTTTCCATGCTCAGCATGGGCCCTGCTAGCAAGTAATGATTTGCACCCCTTCTGATGCCGAGTCAAGGAATCGGTTCTCGACGACAGCTTTCTGCAATAGGGGCATAGATAGGACGCAGCGAAGTGAATCCCTTCGATGTGACGGCTCAGGAACATACATCATCGCCCCTGCGTCCGGGCAACCCTCGAATCGGCAGGGACTCGGAGTAGTTCTCTTTGTTTCAATCCCATGCCAATCGCATGAGCGTACACTGGTCAACTGTGACGAGTGGTGGTCAAAACCGTTTCCGGATGCATCGGAGTAGGTATCGTTTAATTCCATAACCCCAAATCTCCTCGTTCGGGGGGATTGCCGTTGGGATCATGGGTCCTGCAGCTATGGATGTCAGCAGGCTTTGGGTCGTGAACAGGCATGGTCATGGCCGTGGCACTAGTATCCGCTAGCGTATACGAACCAAACTTGCCCAGTCCGTAGTCGGTGGTGTTCGGGCATCTGCGCTTACATATTGATGGTGCAACGGACGAACTCAAATCATCCGAGGCCTGGCGGGTTTTACGCTTACGGGGCCCGGTAGAATCACAAAGATCTGAAAGTTTTAATGCGTAGGGTCAGTCACATTTTTATTGAAAACGTGCAAAGACGCTTACCTTGTGTGTTTACTGCGTCGCGAACCAGCGTGGTCCTTAATTTGAATGCGGTAATTTGAAGGGGTGACATTATGGAACCATCCAAAGCATCATACCACAATACTTTTGAGACGGAAGCCATGGTTTCGACCCAGCGCTTACATGGAGATTCCACGAGCTAACTGGTGATGGAAAGGGGAGACACAACCCGTAGTAGTTCCATCTAACGCAAGATAAAGGAATCGTTCTATGTGCTAGACGGTCCGTCGACAGTTATACTGTGAGGAAAATCATGATGCATTACATACCGGTTTGAGATAGCCACATCAACAATACACGCTTACAGTAAATTTTCAGGGCTGCACGCATCACGCGTAGGCTGTATTTATATCAGAATTCGCCGTAGCCCTCAGTTGTGCCAGACCAGCGCATGTGAGCAGAGTTCAGAAGACGAGGGTAAGCGTTGGTTTGGTCTGTTGTGTGAGGACTTACCTTATTCAAAAGCTTTCCACCAACTCTCCACTTCAAGTTGGCCGCTGCTACCCATGCGATGTCCCTCCTTTATCCCAGCCTGGTACACTGGCGAGGAGTGTCTGGAACAAGTGATGATGGACCTTTCAGGAATTGGTTGATCCGGACTCCGAAGTTGTAATCTTCTATCAGAAGGATTGGTCATTATATCTCGACGGTCGCTCTCCTAACCACAAAGAGTCCCCTGCAATCATGGAGGAGTTGGACGATGCGATAGGGATAGATGTACGGGCCCTGGTGACCTTCCGCCCAGGTATGAGCGGCGCTCGAGAGAAACTACAACGGGTATCGAAGCGTGTCACCTGTTCCCCATACTTATGTTTTTATAAAAAAAGTACAATGCTATGGATCCATGTTGGAGGGTCCCAGATCCAAGAGTAGAGAACTTTATAAGATGTGTTGTGGCGTGCGCGTGAGGCTATGAAGCATTTTGCAACTCTGCGACCTAGCTGAAAGCCGGCGTTAGCCGGTTTGATTATTCACACGCATCTTTCTCTTGTCGTCGTCGGCAACGGCGAGCACGGTTATGGCATCACCACCAAAACCTTGGGAGCGGGGCACACCAGCAGCAGCCCCAGCAACAACCATCGCTCCCGCATCATCGTCAACTACGACAAGTTTCTCTTCAGAACTACCTTCAGTGCCTGCACGTCCCTCAGCTCTCTCCAACTCATCTACATCTAACCTTGCACCTTACAACACCCCATATTCTCCGTACTCACGATTTGGGTCCTCGCCATACAGCTCAAGCATGTACGGCGGCTATGGCGGAATGGGCAGCGGCTATGGTACTGGGTACGGTGGCGGCTATGGTACTGGGTACGGCGGCGGCTATGGTGGATATGGCATGAACGGCATGAACAGTATGTACGGCGCCATGCCTGGAATTCCCGGGATGGGTGGAATGGGCATGTATCCTGGTATGGATCCCAACAATCTTTCCCTTTCACAGACCCTCGAGACCACGACCCAACACACCTTCTCCCTCCTCCACTCCATCGTCCAGACCTTCTCGGGTGTAGCGCAAATGCTCGAGTCCACATTTATGGCGACGCACAGCTCGTTTTTTGCAATGGTCGGCGTTGTCGAGCAATTCAGCCACCTCCGCAATGCCTTGGGCAGTGTATTGGGCCTCTTTGGTCTCATACGGTGGATGAAGGAGCTCGTCACCGGCCGCCCGAGTTCTACGAGCTTACAAGGCGAATTCAGGGAGTTCATTAGTGGAAAGCCCGTCCAGGGCCCCATGGGTCCTCCTCCTATCAAGCCCAGCCGAAAACCCATCATCATATTTCTCCTCGCTATCTTTGGCGTTCCTTACGCCATGACGAAGCTCATCAAAATTCTCAATGAGCGTGCGATGCAACAGCAGCAAGCACAGATCGGACCTGGTAGTCCATTGGGTCCCCTTGATCCGTCGACGCTTGCCTTTGCACGCGCACTATATCCGTTCACGCCTTCATCTCCATCTGAGCTTGCGCTGAAGGAGAATGACATCGTCGCTATCATGGGAAAGCTGGATCCCAGCACTGGTGTGGAGGTAGATCCACGGTTAGAGGTGGAGAGCGAGTGGTGGAAAGGTCGGACGCGCGAGGGCCGCGAAGGCTGGTTCCCAAAGAAGTGGGTTGAGGTCCTCGAGCGGAGAAAACCTGCAGAAGAGGACAAGAAGGTAGTTTGAGTATCAGATTCGTTTTCTGTCGTGTCGCTGCTATCTTACTTTTTTTGATTTCTTTCATTGTTTTTTTGATTATTGTGTCACAGATATACAGACCCGGGATGTACTACTTACTATGCAGTCTCGTGACTGATAGCTTTTCACTTCTACACACCCGCGCCCTCACTCGTATGAACCGCTGCTCATACTAACGACCTGATGCCAGAATGTCTCGCCAATGATTATGTATCACCACAAAAGGCCATCTCCTTGCGCTCCTGCAAATGGCGCTACTGATTGATGATATGCTTGCAGGTTGTTGGCAAGTTTCTTGGCTTTCAGCTTGTCCCATTTCCAACGCTTCGCGATGCCCATCGTAACCCTGAACATAAATTTGAAGGATCGTCCATTGGCAACTTGTATTGTGGTCAGTTCCCGGCACATCGGGTGGAGGAAGAGGGCGAAGGAATGAATCTTGGTATTGATTCCGTGAAATCGACGATTGAATACTGACTTGGCATGTAGTTGAAAGCCTAGGTCATGTTCGTTTGGATCAAAAGCAAGTTGAGACATTTTATGTGCACAGCGAAGCAGCTCGAGTATACAGTCGGCAAGTGAAGCTTGAAGCTTGAGCTTAAACCGGTTGTTCTATTTGATCTTTCCAACGGATCGTTGGAATCAGCCCGCCCAGCATGCAGTCACTCCAACGGACATGACAAATATCATTGAAATACCTCTGGTTGTATAAGTTGCCCAACGCCCAAATCTATTGGACATCCAAAGAGCCCCGTATTTTCACATAGACCCTTCTCAAAATGACCACCACCGTTTCATCTACACGGAATGTCATCTTGTATTTTGTTGCGCTGTACGTATGCTATTCTCAACGCCCCAAATCAATTGGTTACCATACTGAAATCGCATGCAGGGTCCTTCCGCCGGTAGCTGCATTTTTCAGTAAGTATATGACCATTTCATGCCTCCTACATTATTATATTAATGATAACGTCGATGCCAATAGAACGCGGATTCACTGCAGGTATCTTTTGATTATTGTGTCAGATATACGATGTACATCAGCTTTATCATACTACTCGAAAACTATGCGGTCTTGTAACTGATAGCTTCATGTAACACCGTAGCTATATAATGCAGTCCTTACTCGCTCAAACACAGAAGCCGCAAGGACCAATGACGATGCAGATTGATTGACGACAGATACACATAAAACTCGACGATTATATCAAACAGAACTAGTAAGATAAAAGCAAGGCCTAACCAGTAAGCCGCGAAAACAGTATAGCAAAAAAAACAATGAAACGATCAGTGACCACAGCATTAGAAATTAATCGCGAGTTGTCCGTCTTATCATGAAACCAACTAAACGTAGAAGAGAAAAAAAAACATTACAAGTGTCTAGCGGAGCCAGAGCTTTGGCCGAGGCGTGAAGCCCAGTTCTCCATCTCCATCTTGGCCTTTGGCCATTGAGCCGTCCGAGCACTGGATGACGTAGACAGTTGCTGCGCAGCACGGGTCTCGATCGCGGGCGCTGATTTCTTCTTCCCTTTCCCTTGCTCCCAGATACTCGTGGTTGGCTCGTTAGTGATCTTTTTATGGGAAACGGCAGCAGCTGAAGTGCTTTTCACAGGAGCATGTGCGTGGACGTTCTCCTGCGGGTCAGGCCCCTCGAAGCCAGGAATCTCGCCTCCGCTGATGGCGTATTGCATCCAGAGGGCATTCTCCATACTTTCGCCCAAATCTTCGTCGCCGCTCTCTTCTTCCGCTTCCTTTGATGGCGTCCATACCATGTGTTGGGCAGATTCGTCTGCGGTGGGGTGCGCTTTGGCGGAGCTGCTCCAGTGAGAGGCGGCTGAGGCTGAGGCTTGTGAGACGGGTTGCCCATTGGCGAGATTGTCCCAGTAGGAAGATCCCCATGCGTCGCTTTCTGCTTCACCAGTATCCAGACCCCCTGGTATGGCAGATGCGGGCCGGATCTGGTCCCATTCTTCCTCGTCCTCGTCCTCTTCCTCCTCTTCCTCATCCTCCTCTTCATCAACGTCTTGGACCAAAGCAGATTTCGAAAAGGATTGAGCACCACGACGGGCCTCTGGCTGCGGTACCACCTTCTTCGCCGCTGCCGACGCACCCTTGAGCCCAACACCCCAAGCAGTATCTTCATCAAGCTCTTCCGTGACGGTAACCTTTGTTTTCTTAGTCGATACCGAACTTTTCGGCGCATTCCACGTTTGGAAAGGATCTTCCATGGGTTCTGCGGGTATAATCGGGGCTTTGCCTTTGCCTTTCTTCCCCGGCGCGGTCCATGTCTGGTAAGGTTCTGCCGTGGATTCTGCAGGCGCAACTGGGGCTTTGCCTTTCTTCCCCACTGCCGCCGAACCCCAGACAGGAGCAGATGCCACAGGAGCTGGCTCGACGGCCGCCTCTTGAGCGACAACTGCAGCCTTGCCCTTCTTAGCAGGCGCAGGCGTGGTAGCTCGTGCAGATTTGGGGTTCCACATGGAGAACATGGGATCAGCATCTTCATCCGGCTCCTCCTCAATCATCACAAACAATGGACTCCGGGCGCCTTTTGCACCCTTTGCTGGAGGAGGCTCCGCATCGGCATCGGGCACTTCATTGAAGGTGACGGTTTTGGGCTGTGGGGCGTCAACTGATGTCTTCTTGCCCTTCTTGCCCTTTGTGGTGTGTGTGGTGGGAGGTGGGGGTGGAACGACGGGTTCGACAGGCTCGTCGTGCGAGCTTGCACTTTCTGTCTTTTTGAGCACGCTAGGTCGGTTGAGGGTGGAGGCAGGCTGTTTGCCTTTCGCCAAGCTCGCAGCTTCCGCCTGAGCCTTCACGAATGCAGCTTCGTCGAAGCCGGGTATGGTATCATAGGAGCGAGCGCTAGCAGACTTCTTGAGTATGCTGGGAGGATCAGGCTTCGTGGGCAAGCTGCCCGTGGAAAGGTTCTCTTTTTGACTGGCGAGTTTAGGAGCGGAATGAGTCGTCCATCCCGGCTGGGAGGCAGGGGGTATCTTGGAAGACGAAGCGCTCGCGTTCAAGCGAGTCTGATTAATCGCCTTCTGAGCAGCGACCTGCTGAAGGAACCTATGTTCCTGCAACCTCCGATCGCGTTCCTTATCACACAGCTTCTTCCTCTCTAGCTCCTTAGACTCGCGAAGCGACATCATGTTTTCCTCGTGTTCGTGCAATGTAAGCAGTCTGCTCTCTTTCGAGCTAGTGCTATTGCTGCTCTCGAGCTGCCTCGCGAGCTCGATCTCGATAGCAGATGCCTTCGCGTGGAATTGCTGGATCATCTGAATCCGGACTTCCATCTTGTACTCGAGGAAATCGGCAGCCATTTTGGCTTTGAGAAGTTCTTCATCGATCGGTTCGGCTTCCTCTTCGGCGATAACAGGCCCGATGTAGCGTTTGCCTGGGACAAGAGTGTGGTTGGCAGTTAGGGGTGATATTTTCGAAGAGGGCTGAGGGGGAGAGTTATTTGGAGCGATTTGAGAGGAGAACAGGGGAGAAGATGCGGCAGATGGTTGCCGGGATATGTTATCTGTGGCGCGATTTCGGTTGGTTGACTGGGAGGCGCCTTGGGGTGCTAGTCCAGCTTCGGAGGCCCAGCCTTGGAAGCCGAGTGCTGTGCTAGTGTTTGAGCTAGTGTCAGCTGGGGGGCGACCCGTGCTTAGATTGCTCAGGGTTGCCAGGTTATCCTGCGCACAGCACCATGTCAGGGTGACACGTCATGATAACAAATTGAAGACGTACCATGGCGAGCTCCGGGAGCTTTCTGGCTTGCTTGGCTGGGGAGATAGTGTCCATGAAGAAGGAAGATGGATTGACGAGCTGGAAATTGGCTGTAACGGGTGTTGGTGGTGATTGACGGATTGTGAAGAAGGGAGAAGAATCTCCAAGTTGAGGTTCTTCGACTGCCGAGGCCACTGGCTCCTCTAATTCGTTGGCATCAAAGGGGGTGGGATGATTTTCTTCTTCTTCATTGTCGTCATAGAACGCATTAAAGACGTCGATGACAGACTGCTGTTCTTGTTCTGTGATATCAGTCCAATCGTCTACGCGGAGTTGCTGTGCAGCGAGACGACTATTCCACTCTTCATGAGCGGGTTCAGCCAGCTGAGTCGTGATCTCGGAGAGTTTTTTCTCCATCTCTGCGTGACGAGCGTTCTGTTGCATTCTAGATGCTGATTTCTTGTATTTGGCATCGAGCTCTTTGGTGAGTTGGTCCACGAGTTTCTTCTTCTGTGGCTCGTACCAAGTAGAGATGAAATCTAGCCATTCTTTGCGAACTTTGGTTGAAGGGGATTCGATGATGACGGGTGGAGACGGAGGTGGAGGTGGCGGGGGTGAGGCTTGTTTGACAGCTGGTGGAGTAGGCGCTGGTTTAGGAGGGGGAGGAGCAGCAGGCTTTGCTGGAGCAGGAGTGCTCTTTGCAGCTGTTTTTCGTTTTGGAGGCATTGATCAAGTGGGAGGGATTGAAAGATGTATGTTGATTTTTTTGTGTATAGTAAGTATATGGTTCGATTAGTGACTCGTGCGGCATATGGAGCGCTGAGGGATGGCAATTCCCAAATTTCCAGAAAAAGGTGATATCGAGTTTAGGATCGATCCATGATAGGGAAGATGATCACGGCTGCCTGTAAATTTATGGGATCGAGTGAGATTAGTTGCAGTACATGGTGGGACACTTCTGTGATCTGAGAACAGCTGGTTTGTTTGTTTTACCACTGGCAGTGCTTACTAGATTATTTTTTAGAAGACCAAGAACATCAAACCGGTTCAACATACGCCTCGTGTTTACCTCGAGGACACCTTATTAGGTTTAGCATCCTGTGCCTTGCCAGCTCTATCACCGACTCGTCACGACGACAAGTCTCGATAAAACTTAGTTTGAGCAACGCTACTAGACTACTCATTGCCCCAGTACTAACCCATACGGTAACAACAGGTATTCCCTAGTCCGTGTCCTTTAAGGAACACATCATTCTCCCATCGTTGAGAGTAATCCCACCATGTCGGAATTCACTTACTACTAACCTGCTGCAGTGTGCCAAAATCGTGTTAGCTTGCTGTTCGCTGTCATGGGAAACTTTAGTCATTATTCCCCCGCTAGACAAGGCGTCAATCTCGTCACTCGTTGGCACAGTTCCAGGGACTTAAAAGCCCTGCCCTCACAAGTCACTATATTTCCGAGGTAAACACACGTTGTTTTATGTTGACCATCACCCTCGACGTTCCCCGTACAAGTGAATGTTTGCAACGTATTGTCAACCGATGACTCAACTTTGGTCACAGTTTCGCCAACTGCACGTTTACATGATCATCTCGTTCAACCTTCAAGCCAATTATTTACAACAGTGCATGCAATCGCTATCAACATCCACCCTTGTTCTTTTTCGTGAGCCCTAAGCTTCGCGGGACTTAATCAGGCTTCAAAGTAAGAAGTACCGAGAGAAAAAAAGATGCAACGATAATAAACGTGTGGGGTACCTTGGATACTGCTAATTGTGGTCAGTTCATCGAGCTCCAGTCGGACGCCTTCTACTGCTCTAGCAGTACTACTGCAGTTTCGACATCATCGGCTTAACCGTTCCTAACGCCAGTTTCTACGTTCTAGTAACGGGGTAAGCAATCTTTTCTTTCCAGATCAATTGATCTAAACGTACATAGTCTTATAATCGCAATCAGTTCATCCTCATGTCTAGCCTGTGATCACTGATCATATCTACCCTCCTGATTCTTGCAATCTACATCTCTCAGCACTCTACTACCCTGATTTTCTATCTATCTGCCAGCTTCATCGTGAATGCTGCTGGTCCTTTACCAGCTGCGTAAGTCCGTCCGCCTATATTATATTCAAACTTCCCCAACGCGTGCCCCAACACGAGGCATAATCACATCACAGGCTCCTCGCAATCAGACTTAGCCGCCGCCTTCTAAACAGAGTGTTCGAGGTCATCTCACATCATTTCAACTCCATTTCACTATTCTCTTCAATCCGCCAAAGCCAGCGACTCTCCTCGACTGTACGGTACGGTAGTCAAACTATTCTACTTAATCTCATCATACTTGGCTGATCTACCTCTTACAGACACGTCATGACGACCCTATTTCAAACTACCACTGAATCACCTACCAATCAATCCGCTACTGATTTCGAGCCTGATGAACAATGGAAGAGTCGTCTCAAGGTCGATATCGAGAACAACTTGCGTTCTATGGTCGACGAAGCTAAACAGAACCTGCATGACACCCTTAAGAGAGCCCCAGTCAGTGCTCTCGACCGCGAACGCCTGACCGAGGAACACCTTGCTACCATGAAGAACATCCGTAATCTTGCCGAAGAGCAATTCCGTATTGCCCTAGAACGCGAACGCCAAGAACGCCGTTGGGCTGCCGGTCAGGCCTTAGATCAAGAATGGTCAGACACAATGATAAAGGAGCAACAAGCTATTCTAGACAAGATTGAAAGAGAACGCAAAGATAAAGCTGCTCATTCTTCTTCTTCCTCGCAGCCTATCGCAGATCCTTCAATATCCCGTTCTAGCCGTTCTCCAGAACGTGTTTGGACCCCACACGAGCAAGCGGAATTAGAGCACGAGGCAGATTACTTCCCTCGTTTACCCAGTCGGGAGTTTGAGGAAGACCACGTACCACCACCTCGCGATACCGGCAAGGCTCGTGCCGGGTCTGTCAGTAGTTCTGGAGTGGGATCATACAAACCACCATCTACGTTGGATACCACAGACAGAGGTTTTGAGCGCCCAAAGCCTTCACCCACTATCGACGAACTAGACGACATGCCTAGATCCGCTCGTTCACCTACGGATGCTCAGGACAGCATCAGACGCGGAAGTCTTCGCCGCAAAACTAGCATCTCTACTAGACAACTCCCAGAATTCTGGCACCCTTCTATCACGCCAGAACAAGACGCTCAGATGTCTCGTACTTTCAGTATTGCGCGTCGTGGGAGCACGGCGAGCACTACCTCTTCCTATCGGGGTGCACCATCAGTGTTCAACATCCCGTTTTCTTCCGAGCCGCACGATATCATGCCCAGTCCGTCGGAGAGAGAAAGAGAGCGCATTTCAGCTGTGGAACAAGAGTGGAATTTCATAGATAGAGCAAGAGATAGAGAGAGAACGACGTCGTACACTTATGCTGAAGCTCGGGCTGGCATAATGACTACTCCTCAGCGGCTGGACGACCGTTATCCACCGCCTACATCTGCGCCCATCCTAAGCTCCGCAATCCCATCCTCACGCACCATAGAGAGCCCAAGCTACGCCCGTTCCTCAGATAGCACTCGCCCCCCACCCTCAGCTAGCAGACCCATCGCGACCAAGAAATCCTTTACGTTTGACGATGGCGGTTTCCAGTCCAGCCCGAGTCCCAAAGGCTGGAACGGCCCCTCACGCTCGCCGTATGAAACCCGCTACGAGACCTCGCGCTCTCCCCAGACACCAGAAGAAGTCCCGCGGAGTTGGCAGTCCTCCAATTTGCGCGCGAGGCTGTCGTCGCAGGACATGCGTTATGGGTATAATGCGGGCGAGAGTGGATATTATCCTGCTCGGCCTGTTCATACGCATCATGAGGTGTCGGAGGGGGAGTATGATGTGGATCTTGATGATGCTGAGTGGCGGTATGATGAACGCCAGATGCGTCAGAGAGAGGATAGTGTGAATTTGAGGAGGAGAGAGGAGGAAGTTGCTCGGCGTGAGCAGGAATTGAGGAGAAGGGAGGAGGATGCGAGACGGGAGGAGGAGGCTAAGCTAAAGGAGGAGGAGCTCAAGCGCAAGGAGGAGGAAACCAAGCGCAAGGAGGAGGAAACTAGGCGGAAGGAGGATGAAATCACACGCAAGGAGGAGGAAGCTAGGCGGAGACAGGAAGAGGCCGATCGCAAAGAGCTTGAAGTCCGGAGAATGGAGGAGGAGGCGAGGAGGAAGGAAGAGGAAACTAAACGAAAGGAAGACGAAATCCAGCGGAAGGAGATGCTTGCGAGGAGGAAAGAGGAGGAAGTTAGGAGGCAAGAGGCCCAGGCCAGGAGACGGGCGGAAGACCTTCGAAAACAGGAGGAGGAAGTGGCCAGGCGTTTAGAGGAGGAGGAGAAACGTGTTGCGCTGGAGATTTCGCGAAAGTCTATGGAAGCGAAACGCAAGGAAGATGAAGTTAAACGCAAGGAGGAGGACGCTAGGCTCAAGGAAGAGGCAGCACGCGCCAAAGAGGAAGAAATCCAGAGGAAGGAGGAGGAACTTTTGCGACGGGAGGAGGAGTTGCTTCGCCGGGAGGCAGAGGCGATGCGCAGATCAGACGACAAGCAGAAAGTTCAGCAGGATGAATTTCGGAAGCGTGAAGAAGAGATACGCCGCCAGCGCGCAGAGGAGAAGAAGAGGCAGGAAAGGTTCGAATGGGAGACCTGGGGTTTTTATCCACCGGAGACTAGTCGACCCACGCCACCTCCCCAGATGGCCACTTCTCCATCTCAATCTTCTTCGTCTTCTACGGGACCTTGGCCAATTCCCAATCGTAGTGATCGCAGCATGCCTGGACCAAGTCCGCCCACAGATAGAAGCAGCTCCGGATCGACCAGTACTAGTCGTAGCAGTGCTGCCTGGACATCCTCGACTCGGCCGAGCTCGACAGCCAGCTCGCAGTCACCGAGCACACCTAAGCCGCCAACACCATCAGCCCAGCAGAACGCCAAAACAACGTCCGGTCCCCCGCCCACCCCCTTTTCAGAAGCGGATTTCCACCGTCGTCAGGCTGAACAAGCTCAACAGCGTGAGGAACAGTTCCGTCGAGAGCAAGCCAAGTTAGAGCAGGAAAGACTCTTAAAGGCCGGAAAAGCCTTGGGAAAGCAGGACACTATCAGACTCTTCGAGCACCATCGTGGTCAGTGGGATAAATTGCAGACATCTGGCGTCTTGGGCGTTTTGATGTGGGACGATTTTCCGTGGCCTGTGTTCAAACGGCCAAGTGGCCCCGATGACGTGACAGCTCCTTACATCACAGCCTACATGTTATCCCCTCTGCATCCTGCCGACAAGTCTGCGAAGGACCGCATCAAGGAGAACATTAGACGATGGCATCCTGATCGGTTCGAGACCCAGCTACTGCCGAAAGTCAAGGAAAGCGACAGAGACATCGTGCGAGATGCTGCTGGTACGGTGGTCAGGGTGCTGAACGATCTCCTGCGTTCCAGTACACAAGAATTTGCTTGAGAACGCACACGGAGTAAGCACGCACCTCAGTGTTTGCATGACTTGCGGAGTGCTGACTTGATGTTTTGTTGTAGCTCTTTCACATGTATGATACCCGCTCAATCATTTGTATGCTGCACACGGATTACATGGCTTATGACATGGTGTATGAGAATTGAATATTCATGTTTTTTTATTGGATTTGGCTGTGGCGTGTATAGTAATATGTTGTTGATGACGCGCAAAAATCGAGCACTTATTCTTTGGTCTTGATCATGTCGCAGGTCGAGTAGTGCGTGAGCCAGTGATGGAGATCGTCAAGTCGCATGCAAAATCTGAGAAATTCGAGATGAACAAAGTTGAGTTTGATGCAAACTTCACAGAGTTCAAAACAAAAATGCACGTCTGTCAGATCCAGACTTCGATCTCATAGTGAAACTCACCAGTGATTTTGGTGGCTTGTATATTTATACGTATGATTCTGTTTCATGTAGGAGCTATGTGCACATCTCGGTACTGGATTGATTGCGGGTTCTCCGGGCATTGAGCTGCAGGGCCGCTTGCCCTAAACTCTTTCTACGAGCGCTCATCACTTGTGCAAATCGATTCAGCAAATGTTTGACCAATTTCGCATATGCATACGTTGTGCATGTGCATAATGTTTGTGAAGTCCGTAATCTGTGCCCCACGTATTGAATCACGCACATTCTTTCATCATTCGTCCCTGTCGCAACCCCGGCTCGATACAGCCATTCCCTTGTGTTTCAAGTCAGCCCTCAATTGTATGTCTCGCGGACTAAAATACGACAACCACGAACCCAGAACGGTGAGCAGTTGATTCACTCACTGTGACTGCCTGCACCGCATGAACTTATTCACCACTCGTGCCAGCCAGAGATTGTCTCTGAAGCCTGACATCACTGCCGTGTGTATACAATCGAGCCATGGCTGTATTCTTCAGTGACAGTAGTTCACCTCTCTGCTGACAAGTGTCGCAAACATGAGACAAGACTAATTGACTGGTAAATATCACTTTACCTCGAGACCTTTCTGTTTCTTCTCCCAATCATGTATGATCGGTTCTCTTTGATTTCTCGCTTGATCTCTCTGGCCCTCGCTTGTTCCTACTCTGGCACCAATTTTCTGCATCCCAATCCCCACCATTTCTCTTCGGATACCTTCGCAGCGGTTCGGACCTTCGAAATGTTGATCTTGGTGAAGGCAATGGCATTACGAACATGGTAGTTGCCGTTATACCCGAAACTATTGTCATGAGGAAACTGACTCCTGATGGTTTCGTATTTACTTTAGAATACACGCGTAAAGTTATACTTTCGCAATAGGTATAGTCCCTTTTCTTGCCGTGAAGATCGCTCTAAACTTTTTGAACGAAGAAGCGACTTATTTGTAACGTCCGATTACTACCTTTGCGAAGGTAAATTTTTGTTGTGCGCTCCGAAAACCGTTCGCGGTTAGTACCGACCAATCCCTCGTCTGATGGTCCACCTATCATTCCTGATGTCATCTTCACTGTTGCATGGTCACCAGTGGGAACCAACAAGTGCATTTGCTCTCTGCTGGAACAACATGTCAGCTAGCAGCTGACATCAAGGTGGTCAGCACTTTGCATTTACTTTGAGGATCCATAACTGACACGAGGAATATGAGCAAAAGGCTGCGGTGCGGTGGAGTATGATCATATTCGTTCTATGGCTTCTACTCACTAGGGTCTTTTTAGCTTAGTTCTTCTTCGGTAATGCAAGCGGGCGAGAGCGCCGATATTAACGACTAAGAGCGGGTCCCGAGCATGATCCTAGGGGTGGTCCGAGAAATGAGACCGAGGTGTGAGAGGTGATATGGTGGGTAAGGACCTTACTAAACCCTAATATGATAACTCATTCAATATCGTTTTCTGGGTTTGATGCAATGCTTTTAGAGTGCATGTATTTGACTAAACAGAACGAAAGTCTATCAATACACCAAAAATTCCTCTCGACCTCTAAACACGACGATAAAATATACAAATACTATGATCTCTTCAATCTACATTGACACGTAGCGCTTATTTCTAGTCAATTTCTTGCGATGTCCCGCCAACCTGCCGTCAACCATATCAGTTCGAAAGGGTAAAGATAACTGTCTTCCGAAGCGGAGGTTTGTAGCTAGCTACAGTAGAATCTATCCCGCCCCTCGGCGCGATTTTTTTGGGCGCAAAAAAAACGTTTGCTGTGTCTCCATATACTGATTCACGTCAATGCCGACAACTTGAAGGTGCTTCGAGTGTTTTTGAGAAAACCGGTCCCTGTCTTTCGGATGGAAGCAGCATGCCCCATGAGGACCCAGAGAGTCAAGCAACTCATGGTGCATGCTGTTTCTGGTTCCTGCAGGAGGGCATGTCCTATGAAAAACTTTGTCCTGGTGGGATGATAACATTTTCATGAGTTGGTTTCATGATGACGGCACGCATTTCTCGCTTGCCCTACCCGATAATATATTGCTCAGCTATGTAAACTAGGTACTTCCACCTCATCGCCCTTCCCAAAGGGTTTTCACTGCCCACAGACCTCCATACATGACGGAAGCACGACGAGCGTGCGCTGCCTGGGGTCTGTGCCAAGCCTGTGTGCCCGTGGTACGCGCTTAGTCATCCTCGCTGTTGAACGTTGATCGATGATCTACGACAACGAACTTGAAGCTAGATGTCGGAATACACGTCACGATGTGAACAGTTAAGGTACTATATGGTTGACCTATCAGGCTATCACCATGTTTTTTCAACTCCTGCCGAATTCCGAGGATGCCAACGTGCAAACTACAGGCTGATCAGTGGCGTAGCGGAGGCAATCGGTGAGGTCAACCGCCGGCGGGAGTTTTCAACATGGTCCGACTCGGTTCTGGACTAACCTTTGACTGGTCACTAGTCACTGGTGGTATATGGTACTGCGTTGACTGCAGTAAGGACTGCAGTAAGTCCTGGTATATCGAACCTGTTACATGAAATCCAATGCTCCGAGAAAATGATATGTGTGACATGAATAGGTTGATGATTATCGATTCATCCCGCGTGCCCCGTGGGGAACCCACGATGAACCATCGATGAACAATTGCAACGTGGCAATTCACTTACTAGGATCACATCCAAATCACATCCTATGATTCCTATCAGCATCTCTATTTGCATTACTACCACGACTCACAAGCCGCCACAGCCTGAACATGAGTGGCCATAGAGTACATGCGCCTCATATATTTCCCGAACTTCCTCCATTTTGAAACTCGGTCCACACTCCCGGAGGGCTTCGGTTCACATGCAGGCGCTCTGATGGGTCTTGTATTCAAACTTATGATTTGTCTTGAACCTTCCTGGTTATGATGAAGAGAATTTTCTATCGTTGAGGATATCGCAGCAACCTGGTACGTGGCCGTTCTCTCGGGTGCTATTTGATTTGAGCTCCTTTTTGTTTTTGTTTTAGCCGGCCTTCCTACTAGTAGGCGCAGTTATTGTATACTGATCTTCAGAACCCTGAACCCAGACTCGTCGGTATTTTGCTTGCACCCCCACTTCTTGGCCGGTCCCCAGTTCAGTGTCAATCAGTGTTCTGTCAAGATTATTGATTGGTATCGGAACTATGCGAACGATGGACCGAAGGGAGCCCAGGGGCTGCAGAAGAACTTGCTTTTCAAATACTATTTGTGTCATCAAAAGAACAATGTTTCATCTTTGGACAAGGTATCCATATCATTATGTGATCGTCACCCTCGCGGTGCGCTTGTCATGCAGAGCATACTGAGTTGATCAACGATGACGTCTTTTACCCAAACGCAATATATGGGTGAATCACGACAACAGGGAGCTGCTAACTTTTCCCTGACAACTGCAGGGTGAAACAACGAGCACCCTTAGAGACACTAGTCCTGATGGCCTTACTACCAATCGTGATAGGGTTACACTACTACATCGTCGAGTTGAACACTTTTGAACTTTTCAAGTCTGTAAACTCCTCCGCCGAAATTTTTGCAGAACTCGATCTGGCCATATTGTTTGGGACCACTGTGACAAAATCAAGGTTTCGATTCTTGTATTCGGAATACGTAGGACTGTTCCTTGCAGTGAGATAAGGCATCTGATGACACCACGTCGATGCACGACGTGGATCGGTGCCGGCAACGAGAACGGATAATCCGAGAGAGCACCGTAAAGTCTCAGGGAAGCGAAGAGCGATAAGATTCTTGTTATAATCACGATTGCAAGTGCGCAGTACCTGTGCCGAACATAATTAATTGAAACCTGGGTATTGAGGGCATCCAAGATCTGAAGAAGCAGAAGGATACGTGAGGCTGCCTGCATCTAGAACGGCAGGAAAAAGATAACCCGTTGTATCCTTTTGTCCCTGCAATGCATGCTGATGCGGCGGCCCGCCTGGTGTCACTAGTGAAGTCACAGCCCGTTGGATCATGCAAAATCATTAGGCGAGCAAAGCGCAAGAAAGTTGTTGTCAGTGACAGTTTGGACGTTGGACGTCGGACGCCGAACGTTCACGAAGACGTTATCTTGGCTGAATCACACGAAGTTAACCTTTCGCAGGGAAGCGTCCAAGTGAAGCCACCGATTACTGAATGCCTACGCTGAACATTATCAAGAAATGGTCATGAGTGATGTTGATGGATCTTTTGCGTCATACCGACTCGAGTGGCGCTGACACTCCTTGGGATTACGTTGAGAATAGGAGCTCAATTAGCCCTTGGTTGTCGACATCAATGAGTGGCTTGCATCCCGTGATGACATTCCTCGGTTCAAGGTAAACTACCGAGCAGAAGGAATTATAGTTGAGCAGTTGCTTACGGGGAAAGATGTGTTTCATTGCTCGAAACTGACAGCTGAAGTCGAGAAGTAATCATGGGCATCACCGTTCATATCAGGCATTGCGAGAGATGACAATTAAGCAGTTGCTTATGAGGAAAGGTGAGTTTCTTTGCCTGAGATATCTTCAACCGGCTGATAGAGCTGAAGTTGAGAAGCAATCATGGACATCGCCGTTCATATTCGCATTACGAGGAATTGTCAGCAGATTGGCTTTCAGTCCATGCAAAGTTGACTTCGACGCTATGTAAAGGGATGACCTCTCGTGGCATTATGATAATGGGAAGAACCGAAATGTTTACATACTGCAATTAAATAACGACATACAATGAGACACTGTGGAGATGAAAGCCTTGGGTGAGCTCACCTCAATTGATGAACGTCCAGGCCCTGATGAAGCATTTGGGGCTGGAAGGACTAGACATAGCTAGATGGGCCTGTCGGTCGAGTGTCAGTTCCTGAGTCGTAATACGTCGACCATGATGGAGTTGACAGAGTACTAAGTGTTGCTGCTATGACAGCGCTAGAGCCCGAAAAACATGTTTTAGAGTTTTGCGAGCGCAGTTAGCGAAAGTTCAATCTGGCATGGATCGAACGCGCGTTGTCATTTAGCAGCTGGGCCTCCCAGGCTCAATGGATAAAAAATTGTGTGATGCAAACGCCGTCCCGACTAAGATCATGATAACCTGCGAAACTATCATTGACCTTAGTAGGATCTATAGAGCGATAGAAAGAATCCACGTTAATAACGCACCTAGTCCCAAACCACATATCGCCAGCTCGTGCTCAATTTTATGTTAACTGTGACTACATGGCAGGGTCTAGCCACTACTATTTTCCTTCCATGTGGAAAACTGCTGTGATTACTAATCAACTCGGAGATTCACGACGCCTGATCGATAATCAGCTGATCTATCAAACTCATGTCCCGCGGTCCCCGCCACCGCCGCAACGTTAACGGTCCTCAAGCACACTAGTACTCAGGCTGAAGCTATTGATATCTGACATTCTAACCTGTCCGTGTCAACTCACAGATTCAATGCGATGCCTCGCGAATAAAACGCCACCACGACCGACATCTAATTGAAGAGTGCCCAACAGCCGCCCATATCCCGAGTCAATGGTTGTGCTATGTATACAAACCTCCGATTAGGAACTTGATCATGGAACAAGTCTTAAGGACTCTTGGCAATGTTCGTAATTTCATTTCTATTCAAAATCCATCGGATTGGTTTCGGAGGAGTGCGATGATAATACTTAGATGAAGTCACGCGTCGGTGTTCGTCAGGTGGACCCACCTAAACAGTGAGTCCGGGTCACAAAAGTTTTACTGAAGATGCTAGATTTGCATTTCCAACCCCATTTCTGTCTATCAGCGCTTCGTGACGGGTACAGTTCGCTATCTCATCAGGATATTGTGCTCACAAACCTTGTATGTCTCGGAGGGAACCTAGTCTCCTAGCTAGGATAAGGAAGACCGACATTCCTTCTTTATTACCTGTCCACAGTTACTGATTCTCGCCTTGTTCCAAGCCAATCGGACAGCATGGTCGACATCAGATAACAAGGTTCAAGAAGTCGGTCTCATCATCTATTCAGCTTGAGTGGGAACCACGTATTATGACGTTCCGAGGGTCCACCCAGTTCGCGGCAAGGTCGGCGTCGGCTTCGATGCGCTCCTTCTCTATGTGACCTGCCAGTTGCTATTTTTCAGACTGACACTTCATGTGGAGGTTGACTTTGAGGGAAATGTGATGGACTCGTTAGAGATAGTAGCTGTCGCAACCTCGGAACCCTTCAGCTGTAGTTCCGAAACTCATAAGATTCTGAGTTCTCCGCGAGGCACCGTTCGGAAATCTAAGTTCTGCGCCGTCTGCAACCAGGCCCATCAGTACCAACTCTTTCTTATATCTCAAGCGAATTTCAGCAATCCGTTTACTTCGCGAGTAGAAGCCACACAAACAGAATTTCCGTCAAGGACTGCGTTATTTTGGTGTCCTTATCCCCGAGTGGAGTAAACAACAAGGTATACTGCGGCTGGTATCGGTGCCTCAGGCAACTTTTATATGTTTATGATATGATTTGTACTTACATCAGGTAGTTCCGCGGCGGAACCACATCTAACTCCAGGGTCCAGAATGATCGCTGCGTGTGCTAGAGGAAGCTCTAGGCCCACATCGGCAGGCTGGTAACGTTTCAACTCACTGGTCAGTCGCGGTGATGTTCGTGATTACATAGGACTTACACTTCAAGTCGTCCCGCGATTGTCGCAGTGGCAATAAGCGAGAGCTCTAACGTGACGAGCGTAACGGTAAATTGCTTACCCAGATCACTTGGTCCGCGGGTGTTCGGAGACCACGTGATAGATCCCGGGCGGTGAGTGGCACCGCCCGAGATCGAAGAGTCTATCACCCTCTCCTCATGTCTCCGGATACCCGAATACTAGTCTCAAAGGGTTCTAGCAGACGGCTGACGACGCCACACCGTTTCAGTTCACGCAACGTGCAAGCCGTGTTTAGTGTGTGAGTCCAAGAGCCGACATGTAGGACTGAAATGCATTATAATCACGTAGTTAACGCGTAGTGGCATCCATCTACTAAGTCAACACATGGATGTGTATTGTGCAAGAGCAGAGCAGAAGACCATTGAAATGTTCATCATTCCGATTACAAGACCCGAGCAACACGTACTATGTACCCAATTCTATCCCAGCCAGGAAGAGCAGTGGTTGTTGTTCGAGCTCGGCTCAAAAAATGTGACTACCTTGATGGGCCAAACTTTAGTGCCAGCCACTATCGTGCAGAATTGCATATCTTCGTTGAATGCCCAAGCTGCGGTGCTTATTGGATGCGCAAAAAGATCCGCGGTCCCTGCCAAGTTACGGAACGTGCTTGGTCGCAATAGCTTTGCTCTTTGCATTAAAAACACTTCATGTCCTGGCCAAACGTTGTCAAAAGCAGCGTGGAGCCTATCACGTTGTGATAATAAAACACTTGTCAATGTGGTTAGATATGCTTACTATGACCGTTCGTGGTAGGCGGGAATGGAATCGCGAAATGATCAGCAATCAGTTACGCTTGAGAGCCGTCCTGAGATTACTTGATAGTAATGATAGTCCCTTCCGAGTTGCGGAGCATGCTAGCCGCGCTGTTTGGATTAAAGACACATCATGTCTCTGCTAAGCGTTGTCAAAAGCAGTGTAGAGTCTATCACATAGACCTCATAATGAAATACTTGTCAGGGTACTTAAATATGCTTACTTTGACCGTTCGCGGTAGGCGGGAATGGAATCACGGAATGATCAGCAACAAGTTGCGCTTGAAATCAGTCCTGAGTGATTACTTCATAGTGGTGATGGCATAACTCACATGTCAACTTAAGCGGACCTAAAAATTTGCGGGTTCGACTAGCAGCCGACACCTCAAAAATGTCGCTTCGGGATCACCTGGAATATTGGGCGCTCGCCTGTGGAAGGGCAATTTTGTTCTGCTGCTTAATGAAAGCTACTGCATTCTGAATTTCTAGATTAAAATGCAATATGAATCTCTTGCAAACCTCATGTTCATAATTATTGTCATTGTAACGTACTCACCAGCGAGTGCTGGCATGAGAGAAGGGGGTTCCTTAGTGCCAAATGGTGCCTCAATAAACAGACGGCCACTAAGGAGAGTTGAATGGACTGAACGCGTCGCAAACCCACTCAACTTGAAGCGCGAAACGGCGATCACGAGATAACATTTCACTGGTGGCAAGTAGTACTACCGCTAGTAGTAGGGCAGACAATGGACCATCAATGTTAACGTATGTTTTCCGCTAAAATCTGCACACGCTCGCGGACCCGACCGAACGGCATCTTTGAAAGAGTGGAAGCGGCTTCTTTACGTGGATTTGTGGGTGAAGGGGTTGAAACTTTTCAAATGAGTTCTCAGGGCTTTCCGAGATGTATCATTGGTGGAGAGGGACGGTTCATCAAGCCTTAGGTGCAGGACCCTGTGACACCCCGCAGTTGATCGTTGCGGGGACAGATTACAATGCAATGCAAGTTGAGGTGCCGTAAGGATAAAAACTTTCGAGATGCAAATAAGTTATGATGGGAGACGGAGGGTCGGTGACATGGAAGTCACCGCTGTTTACGAGGCCGAAACTATAGCTAGTCAGGGCAGGTCAGGGCGGATGTTGATTTGCACACTGGAGCTTGGAGCTAATGTGACCGCGTGTCTATTAGAAGTCCAAGAAGGTCGAAGACTAAAGAAACAGACTTGAAAAAGGCACATGCGGCGACCTGAAAGCTGGGTTGAACGATCGTAGTAAGTAGTATTGGAGTGGAACCCCGAGGGCGTGTGAGGTTGTGGTGTAGACTGTTGCCATTTGGCGTTGTCTGCATCAATTAAAATTGTTTGCTTATCGCACCCGACAACCGCTGACAGGCGCTTGTTGGTGGTTTTGAATTCGAATGTGGGATGGTGATATCCTCGGTGAAAGAAATTCTGGCTTAGCTCGTTTTTCATGGCAGGTTCTGTCGACTGTGACATGCCCTCGACGATGAAAGAAGTTGGATTGTCAGTGGAATGGGATACGTTGCCTCGCGTCGTGTGGACTAAGAACCTTCTCTTCCAGGGATAGGTGCAGGGGCGCCAACAAACTGTACCCGAAGCTACCAGAGAGAGAAATTGAATAAATTTGAGGGGTTCTGCTTATGTTAGCGACGGAACCCACGAACGGTAACGAACCAGTCGGAAGCTGAGAATCCAAAATGGAAAGTCTAGAAGCCAAAATAATATTGCAGCACCGTTACAGATCTGAAAAGATCGCAAGGCCAATCTTAGTTAACTCGTATTTTTTTGGAACGAAACTTTATGTGATTTTCCTAACGAAAAGGTCCTGCAAGTTGCCGCACCTCTAATAAAATGCACACTCTCGGTTCTCCTTTTTTCATTTTCGTCCCCAGTTAACATGGCTGCCAGTATGTCCGAAGACGACGTGGCTTACACTGCCCTCCTTCGTCAACTATTATCCGACAACTCAACCACACGCAACGCTCGCGTACACTCTTGGATAGAGCACCAGTATGATTTTGCTCTCTCAGAGTCAGATACCCAAGTCAACGAAGATGATAGTACCTCCCTCGGCTGTTCCCGGGCTCCTTCTCCTTCACCATCCTCCTCATTGGGAGCCCGCCGTACCTTCTGTTCTGACAGACCAGACTCTCCCCTCCTACCACGCTCATCGGTAGAATCTTCCTCAACACCAGAGCCTTGTCCATCTTACGATGCTCTATTTTTCCCCATCTCTCCTTCTCCTCAGACTCTTGCTGAGGATGAGGCGAGAGAAGAGCGCGAACGGGAACGCGCACTTCGTTTCCTCGTACAGGAAATGTCACACTGGAAAATGCAGTCCAGTTCCACTCCTCCACGCAAGAATGTGGACAAGGTATTTCTATTTCTCATCCGCTATTTATCGAGTTAAAATTCGGTCACTTAGCCATTACCTTGTCCACCACCACCCTCGCCAGCGACGTCCACAACGCAGTCCACTTCGTCGCGTGTCATGCGTTCGCGTTCCTCATCAATGCGCATTTCACGACTGCCTTCATTCACAAGCACGTTGTCGTCTGATCAGAGCCAACCACAAGATATATTTACACCACCATTACCTGTCTCCGTGATCGTTCACGGGGACGCCCAGCATGAACTCATTTCAGACTTCAAGCGTTCCGATCCGATTTTCCTCCGACGCATGGAATCATTAAATATGAAAGTTCAAGATGAACAAGAGCTTTCTCTGCTGTCACCGGCTCATGATGACCGTGACTCAGGATACCCATCCCCTACCCTCTCCAATTTTTCGTACGCCGCTTCACGCGAAACTGCGCTTACGAGTCCTTGCACCAGTTTTCCCGCGTCACCTGCAAGCGCGACCTTCACTCCATGCTTACCGGAAAATATTGCGCTGCCAGCATCCCCTGATGCTAATTGCTTCCCCGAGGCGCCTCATTCCGAGGATCGCGGTGATGATTCATTTCCGAGACCTCCGTCCGACACGGCACTTCCCGTATCACCATCAACAACTGCGTTTTCAGTATCACCCTCATCAACTGCATTCCCGGTATCACCGAGCACCAATATATTTCCCACTTGCGCGCCTGAACTTTCGTTTTCTACGTCACCCGCTACCCCTTCCGACCCGAAGGAATGTGTGGATGACAATACCGCACAATCTCAGCAGTTGCGCTCGTCCACTAATAGCTCGGGAGACCTCCAAAGCAGGTGGTCAGTTGCAACGACGGCATCAGTGACTCCTTCACCTTCCGATCCAACTCCGACACCCTCAGGGACATTCCTGAGGTCCAGAACTCCTTCGAGGGGCAAAAAGGACAGGGAGGGATCAAAAGAGCTGAAAACGCCGCGCAAGCGCGCCCGTCTTATGAGTTTCATCTCGAAACTCTCCCCGGGTCGTTCAGATAGCAATGTCACAGCATCGACCGACTATGACTATGAGTCGGATACAGATGAGAAAGTCATCAAGTCTGCAAAGACAATTGGAAAGAAATCATCTTTAGCTAGTCTGCGGGCATCTTTCTCTTTATCTCGTGCCTCTTTTGCATCTCAGCGTCCACCTGTGTCGTCCTTGGCGGAGGTGCCTCCGCTCCCTCTGTCGCCTACTCGTACGTCATTCAGCGCATCACGCATGTCTCTCGCAGCGGATGGTGCGATGGGCAATGGGGAGGCGGTACCACCGGTACCGACCATCTCGTTATCGAGAATTCCTTCTCGCGCCACCGCGGTTGACGACCCATTGCCGCCTATTCCCCAATCTGCTTCGACTATCACATCCTTCCGGAGTGCGTCTCTGGTTTCTCTGCAGACTTGTACCCCTCCTTCCGGCTCAGCATCACAGCTGTCCTTGCTTGCGTCACCCACTGCAAGTCATAGTACATCGAGGTTATCTCTACTATTGGCGGCTGCATCTTCCAGGAATTCGGTTGTGTCATCTGCCGCATTGGACGCGCCCATTTCTATTCATCCCATACCGAGTTCCATGCCCAGTAGAGCCAAGTCGATCTTCAAACTATCTTCGCGACCAAAAACCCCCAAGGTTCGGGCCGTGGCAACTCCTTCAAAACTTCCTCTTCCTCGGACGGTGTCTGTTTCTTCCAGTTTCCCAAATGGGGCGAGCCCAACTGTGTCGAAGATCCCACCACCGCCCACAAATTTCACGCCCCCATCAAAATTAGCATCGATGCTTGCTTCGCAGTCTTCATCGTCGCGGCTTCCTCATCCGACGTCTTTCAACGCGCCACCAACATCCATACTTCCACCTCCGCCGTCGAAGATAGCTCCACCGCCAAAAGTTATTGTGCCGACTTCTCGGACACCATATATCCCGCAATTTAGCCCTTCGACTATGGAACCGAAGTCACCTATGTCGATTGATGAACCAACTGCATTGGTTTCGAGACTTCCATTACCTTCCGCAATGAAAGCAACCCGCACTAGCACCGTGAGAGGCTTTTGGCGCAGGGCACAATAGGTGCCATCTAGGTATGCGAGTTTAGTTCTGTCATGTTCTTGTACCCTAACATGGGTTTCACAGTCAAAAAAAATAGAGGACCGTGGAAATCAGGACGTGAAATTGGTCGCTTCTTTCTGCTCAACACGCCGGCGCACGCTTTCGTCAATCTCATACTATTATCTATTGGCTATTCTCAGTCTACCACACTCGTTATTCAAATTGTACATCTCGGTCATTACTCAGCTATCCTGCTCGCTCACTGCTTTCCTTGGTCCGGATTTTGTATGGTTCCTCTGGATTTCCGCTCGTTGGTGGTGGCTCTCATCCTCCATGCATCTATCTGCACTATCTGTTGTGGAATTATACATGTACTCACACTCTTTACCTTTCCTGGCGCATTCCAATCTATGTCTTCGAGCCGCTCTCGTCTCGCTGGTCCATCTGCGTTATCGCCCTAATACCCTCGTACATCGCCTGTGTCTTGTTTATACGTCATTATTCTCGTGATCCTTATTCTTGTCGATATTTTAATCCCGCTCAACCTCAACATCACCATCTTTTTGCGCATAGATAGCAATTGTACTGAGGTCATACCGCCGCATCTTTCATACACGTACATTTACATTTACTTGCATATCACTTACTCATCACTGCATCTGTAGAACCGGGGATGGAAGGAAGAAGATGAAATATAACCAAAGTTCGAGTTCATTCATTTGGGATACAGTCAAAACGGGGGCGGGGGAAATACCTTGGTTCAAGGTGCGCTGCAACTGCGGACAATAAGGTATTTCGTCATGGCCGAAATTTGAAGATGACTAATTTCATCTGGTCCACTATCATCATGAACTGTAAACATGTTTTCAAATTCATTATGGCTCACCGTCCCGGAGTCAACTGTATGCGTCGGCGGAAATGCGATGCCATTCTTAACGGATTGGGTCCTTAATATCATGCCAGGCGCCTCACATTCTCGTCCGTCGTTCAAGAGAATATTTTATCATTGGTCGGCCGTAGCTATCAGGCACCCAAATTCACACGACAACAACAACCTCTCAGTACTCGGCGCTCAGCACTTGGTCACGTCACCCCGAATTTTTCTTCACAGCCCTGTCGATGTAGCTGTCTTGAAGTTTGGACTGACTTTGACAGAACATGGAAAATTGGTGAGCCCTACTACCAGTTATCTATATAGAACGAGCCTATACATATCCGGATGCGACGCGGCTTTCTAATATATATACGGACATTCATGAAGATTCTTACCACCACATGAATGTCCGACTTCCACGTACGATCAATTCCATAACATGACTGATCTTAAAAAATCAACATCAGACCATCCAATTGCGACATGCTTACGGCCTCAGAGTTGGACCTGGTATCACTGTTCGGAACGGACATATTACTTTCTTGGCAACCTTCGATGCGCAGTCTGTGTTCTTAGGTAGGCGCTGGAATCCCCTGATGGGTTTGGTATGGCGCTTGCAATGTTCGTGACCGCCGCAGAGCAGAGCAGGACTGATTCTCAAGGCCAGTTTTTGCGGGCTCACTTCCGGAGATTCTGCCTAAGGAATTCTTGCCTAGCCCGACGATAGTTCAGGAGTGGAGTCTTCTTATCGCCCCCTGCTGAAGCAATACCTTGAGCGATTTACTCACACGCACAAGCTAATACCCGCCTATGGTTTCTCGTGCGCATGCTCGCGCGTATATTCTGCCAATCCTGGCTGGCTCTGATTGAATTAATGAAGGAGTACTACATCTTGCTACGCTCGATGGGCTAGGCTATTGTATATCGATGGCGCTCAGCTTCACGGTACCTTAATGATGTACGCCCGCAAACGTTACGTCACTGCTTATCGGTTGCCCGAGGACAAGGGTCACTGTTACAACTTCAAATCTGCAAGTTGGAAATCCCCTTGCAGAACCTATTTCCGCCTACTAATTAAGAACCTTATATCGTTGCGCGCGATCTTACAGCGCTTTTCTCAGTTTCGACCGGATAGCTGGTATTGGCGCAATCCCGGTACCTCTCTTGGCTTACGACTTGGACAAACATCATCCGACTGCAAATAGCAACGTTCTCTCAAGAAATTGCTTCCCGAAGAGCCTTATTTGCGCGCCAGGATATCCTCGTATAGCACTTTGTTCGTCGGGTATATTTCGCAATGACGTCTTATAGATTTTTCGTACCGACAGAGAACTATGTGGAATGAAAGAGTATGCTAGTACTTGTTCGTCCCACTTTTTCATCGTGCCTACCCCTCATTTCCGCTCAGGCTGTGAGCGAAGACATATACTTTCCCATCAAACCTTCCGACCAGAAACTTTTGTATTTCAAATCGAACATCTTGCCAAGTAATTTCCTTCAAATTAAAGGCTTCACAAAGGGTCGAGACAAAACAACAATAGCTTTGCTCAACCTTGAACTGACAGTCTAGGTAAGAAGGACATGCTGAGCCTTACTTTTGGGTTGTTATGAGTGGTGTTGATCGACCTCCTGATCTCCGCACGTACGATCTCACCGCGGTAACGGCTGAGGTCAAGCTCTTCCTCTTCGATATGTCATCCAGTGCCTGCTCCTACTAATTGAAAACTAAGTATCAGGTGCCAATTGATTGTTTGTCGTGTTCTATATGCTTCGATCAACTCAATCTTTTAGCTGAAAATACCACTTGCATCGACGAAATTTTCATCGGGTTGTCGTCCGCGTAACTCTTACTAAAAAGTCTAGCCAATCGCTCGGTAACATCTCAGCGTCCTATCAAATGCCTAGAATTGATACCGTGTCGATGTTTAACAACGTTATCGATTATCCCTGATTGCACACTGGTGAGCTAACAGCCTAGAGGTTGATCGACACATCGACACATCGACGCTAGAACCAATTCGACACAACTGTAAGATATCTAGTAATCGATGCAGTCCTTTGATCCGTTACATTATTTAGGTATGGTTCAACATTAACCCAACGTATTACTCGAGTTATTATAATCACATATTATACTAAGTCCATTATAGTATGCTGAAATATGCTAAACTTTTCAAGTCTCTAGCAATGCAGTTCGGGGATCAGCTCCACGAGAAGCACGAAGATTCACGACACCGCCAGCCACTGAACTATGTGCATGGGCATAAAAGTACGCTGCGTGAGCAAGGGTTGCCTGCTCAACCACGCTGAGGACGTCGGTAAGCATCAGAGACCATCCAAAGGTTCGGCGATCGTCCGTCGTGAGCAGGTCCGAAATCAAAACGGCACCTTGATTACGCAGGTATGTGAGGTTCGTGGGATCGCGTTCGTCAGTGGCGATGTAGAATCTGAACAATTTTGGCATGATTTTTGTCCTTATCAAAAGTAAGCTAGATGTCTCACTGATCATGATCTGCTGGAGGATCTAGAAGTAGAGGCGTGCGATCGGCTTGACCAAGAGGAACCTTGTACGTGTGGAGAGGCCCCCGATGCACAAAATGTAGGATATCACGTCCGTCGCGTAGGTGGCGCTTGATTCGGGCGAGATGAGCTTCGAAACTCGGTTCCATAGTCCAGTTCAACGTCGCAACTGAATGACCTGTTGTGAGCATCGAGGTTTTCAAGGAACATGACAACTGACAATCCCCCCGTCGCATATGAGCTCCCATCCACATTCGTCCGCCAGCCTTCTCGACCATGCGGTTAGACAGTAGATCAGCTAGTTCGACCACATTGTCTGTGAGACGAAAGTCGTAGAGGACTGTTTGCGTGTATCTTTCTCGACTTTCTAAGGTGCTGAACTTGAGAGCACCCTATTCACCAGGTGTGATCAAAGCGTCTTGTAGAGGAAGACAAAAGAGATTACCGGCTTCCGTCCCAAATGAACTTCACCTTCGAGGAGAAGTACATCTTGCTCTATGAACCCAAAGTCTTCGTACAATCCACGCAGTAAGTTTCGCGGGGCTGCTTGTCGGATTGGAACCGCGACATCTTTCGCTGCGTCTGAGCCACAGCTAGGCGAACGGGCTTATTCTAGGAGCCTGCCAAATCAAAAAAAATTGGACTCACGCGCCGCCGTAAGTGTAAAGCACTTCCCAGCCATTTTCTTCCAGTGTATTTGCGATACTGCTAGTTGATGATGACTCGGTTTCATTCTGGTCACGACGATCTCCCATAACTATGAGGACAGTGTCCCAATCGAGAACCGATGCTCTGGATGACATTGCATCATGCAACGCCTTTGAAAGAACGGTCTCTTCTGTGATAGTCCAAGACCCGACTTGTCCATGAGTGACGTTCCATCCCCCCCTCTCCCGCATGGTTTGGGGCAGCTGATCAACCCGAACGATATCGGCATCGTACAACTCATTCTTGATAACGTAGAGGCTTGGTTCCACCCCACTATCAGAGAATATGTTGACGCCGCGATGATATAAATCGGTATCCCAGCGTCCGTTGGTGGTCTCCACATCAGCCGAAATGTTGTGCAAGCGGAGGTACTCGGATACTGTGATGACTGCATGCGTCTCACGCAGGTGGGTCAGGTTGAACATGAGAAACACAGGTATTCTCCAAGCCATTTGTTTTTCTAGGGGGAGTTGGCGCCATTCGTCCGTGCTGGTTGCGTCCCCCCTATTGACCATGGTAGCATATGCAGCGCATACGGAACTGAAAAAATATTTAAATGTGGAGGTCGATACAAGAGTAGCACATACTTGTCGAATTCACAGGCACGGGCGTACACGTAAGAAGGGATGATTGTAGTACGGTTTAGGATACGTCCGTGGAGGACCGCTGCCTCGATGATGTATCGCATCTATCGGGAGCTAGCCATGACTTGCGTAGTTCAGAAATGAATCTGGGACGCACATTATTCCAGCCTAACCAGAGACTGTAGTCGCGCGCATAAAATCCTTTGGTTTGAGAAACTATATGGCGGAGAGCGTCGAGCTCAGGATCGACCTCTAGAGACCCGCCCTGTTCTGAGGTGATGTTAGAGAGAGACTGTGAGTCGTTGGATGTTGTGTGCACAAAGGGAACTGGATGTGAGGTAGTTCTCAGCATCTTCCGTGCTAAGCTCGCCAGGATGCTGAACACAATTAACGCGCCGATGAGAACCGGAACGGAAGGACATGGACGACTGTGTCGTTTCATTGAAGCGGGCTAAACTGTAGCTTTCGCGTGGATTAGAATGAACAGGAAAATAAAATAGGCTGTGGTGAATAGTGCTGAAGTTGGGATTGGCCCGCCGTCATCAGCGAGATTAAACATAGGAGATGTTCAAGTTTCGTCACTCACCTCATGATACATTTCCTTTCTGGTCATTGGTATTCAGTCACATCAACTTGCCTTGAATCAAGTTTAAAGAAGTTTACAAGATTCCTCCGGCAATGTTGCAGCATTTCCTTAAGTTTGGCATCCCCCTTCGTCCTCAGCTGTATGCTGAGCTGCGTATGAGCATCCTAGTTGTATTAGTGTGCCTGGTTCAGGTATAAATTTTGCAGTTCTAATTTAACAGAGTATACCATATAGCGACCGTTGCTAGTCGTACAGCTAAAGTATCTGCAGGACTGTTACAACAAGAATCCGGTTAGTAGGAGCGTACTGAACAGGTTTTGTAAGATAAATTTGTGTAGGCACCTGTACGCTGAACAGCAAGGAAATGATAGACGGATTTCTACGTATGTGGTACGCAGTGACTGATATATCACTTTCCGCGACCATCGCAACAGGGCTTTTCCTGAAAGCTGGTGCTACATCTTATATGTTGGACAAATTTTGCCGCCCTCGAGAACGTCGTTCACTTGCAAATTGCAACCGATAGCCAAGTGGTGTATTTTCGTACAAGCCTTTGACAGACTGAGCGCAGCAGCACCAAAATCACCTGGGGAAGTACCACATGAGTACTAGATGTCGGGAGTCTAACGATGAATGGACACTAGCCTTTGTTAGAACGATAGTGCATCACATTGATGGTGGCATCTTGTGGCCTATCTGACAGTGGCAGACTCGTCGCCCAAGTCCAATGAACATTTTAAACTACATATTGACGAGAGGAAGCGTGGTTGAAGGCACCGACCTGTGCATGACATGTATTAAGTGGCCTTGCTAATCTAAAACCCGAGAACGAAGCTTAGTCATTTATAGATGATACTATTTCTGGCCTACTCAACTTGAACTTTGGACCAACGCTCAGCGCTTATGACGCTGGGCCATGTTTGCCAAAACCAACAGAAAGGATCTGTTCAAGTCTCCACCAACTGTATTCACAGACAAGCTTATATCCCAAGAGGCGCGTCGATCTAAGGTGAGTCAAGGATACCCTTACTTCTTCATCTTTGTCTAAGAATGCATGTGACTAGGCTTTGGAAGAACAAAAACGCGTGTGTGTGATCTCATTTGTGCATTTCTTTCGAATGTATAACATCGCCTTACAGAGACGAGCACAAAAGTTTGAGTCCTCCCGGCAACTCGATGCTTTTGCCGATCTCAATCTTGGGAACTCTGATGATGACGGTGACCTCGAGGATGAGCCAGAGATAATACGTGAAGGTGTATCCGGTTTTGTGCAGATGGTGTCACAACCTGTGGAGACCCAGTCTTTGTCCTCCGATGTGCACAATCACGAGACAGTGCAATCGGGGAAGCGACGAGGGAAACTCCGACGTAAACGTATTAAAGCCAAGCCGTCCAAATGGGCCGACAAATGCATGTACGCTGAGCTCCTGGAGATGAATGAGGAAGCCCACTTATGGGATAGTCAATCTGGTGATGTGATTGATGGGCTTCCACGCGATTTAGAAGCAGCCTGGGTAGCGGTGGCACCTGTTCCTACTGGGAAACGATGCTTGGCTGTTACTCATCAATCGGCCGGAGTAGTTGGCACATGTATGCAATAGCTTCTTGGATGAACTTTTGAGCTAATCATGTTCTGATAGCGCCAAATACGACTCTTCGATCTCGTGTATTGGGAAAGATGCTCCTTCCTAGATTTCCATCCTCCCTCCCACCTCTTACGGTACTCGATTGTATTCTCGATGTCAACTGGAGAGACAACGGCATCATTCATGTCTTGGACGTGCTCAAGTGGAAGGGTCAAGATGTTGGTGACTGTGAGACCCCTTTCAGGTGGGCATGCATTACATATGAACGATCCACTTACTGACATCCCATTCGTAGGTTTTGGTGGAGAGATACCCGCTTAGCAGAACTTACAAAGCCTCCTCTACCATCTGGAAATTTTTCATTCACAGCCCCTTCCACGACTGCGGACGCATCATCTCAAAATGCCGGGTCACTTTCAAATATACCTACTTCTGGACGTGAGCGCTACCGCTTTCCATATCCGACATCTTTTGTCCCAATACCATATCACACTGACACGACATTGACTTCCCTCTCTTCATTTGTCATCCCTATGGCGCGATCAGCACGAGAAATTAGTGTTGATATCCCTGTGCATGTCTCACCACCAGAATTCACATCGCATGATATGACTATCGATGGCGCTCATGATTCAATGGTCTCACGCTCTACTACGTCAGTTGTTGCGCGCGTGGACTCCGATGGGTTGTTGCTGTATGTGTCTCACGCAAGCTATGAAGAGGGAACCAGTCCCTTAAGCTGTTGGATACCCAACAAAGCCATCACAGGGCACCCGGAACTTCCTGGTATTTCTGAAGGTCACGACAGCCCGCTTGATGTGTTTCAACGGTGTGTGATAGTTCTTCCGTAGTGTTTTTGAACGCTGACAGCATATCAGTCTGGTCCAGCGGCACACTATGAAGAATCTTCACGTAGTACTCGGTTTACAAGAGTCTATGGACATATGAACAAACGTTTCATCACGAATCGTCTTGCATATCACACATTAGCCATCATTCAAATATTCATTCATCCTTGATGCATTTACACCTTCACTTTACCGCGCAAACCGGCGCTATTTTGCCACTCTTTTTTCAAGCCACAAATATTTGTACTGCAGCAGCGGTTAGGATAGCAAGCAGCATGACTACATCATTAACTGGTCATGTTGTTGTGAATTAGCACGATCCATGTTATAAGTCTAGTTGGGGGTATTATGCTACTGATGCTGCACCCTAAACAACGTTAGCAAGGTTGGCTGCTTATGCACTGGTCTCATAATCAAGGCCCAAGGTTTTCTACTTTTTGGAGAGGGTTGGACTACTGTAGCCCCGACCTGACCAGGCTAGTTACCAAACATCTAAATTAGATGTGGACTTCCGAACACGAAGAATTTATAGGAACTCCATGCCTATACCAACTTGAAAGCCCCTTCGCACACCATCACTCTTACTTGCAACAAGCGGTACCCCGAAGTTCACCTCTACTCTCACAGGATCGAAGCGGTATATAAGGCCAACTCCCGCGGATATCGAGGGTTTTCTTAGGCATCCTATTAAATTCTCGCTCAGTCCTTTCGCTGTTATAGGCGAAGAACCAAAGTGGAATCAGTATCTTTCTAAAGCAGTAGGGATTGGGTGTTTACGCACTTCCGTCCATTGCATCCAACCTCCCAGCGTTCATAAATATGTGTGACTTGATGGGCCAATGCGGTTTCCGTGGGATATCGGACACTAAAGAAACGCCTGTCGACCAGTAAATGTCACCGCCAAGTGAATCGACTAGTGCGGTCAGACTAAAAAAGGCCCTTTCGACATGAGAATTAAGAAATACCTCCATCTCGAGGGCCCATGCTGTTCGCCTTGAACGACCTTAAACTGAGAGGTCCGCCGAGCTGGAACCTATCCGAAAAATGGCTGGGGCCAGTAAGAGCCCTTAAGAGGCCACACCTTGCAGCCAACGAGAGGCTCTGCATATTCAACATGAAGTTAACACTGACACAATAGTAGCACGACTCTCACCATTCCTGAAATGGGGCGCCGGGAAATTTGACTTTCAACCTCGGCCTTGTAAAATGACACGTCCCCTGACAGTCCAGCTAGCTCTTGAAAAAGTTTGCAATAATAGCCACGTGACGCTGCGAGCTTGTCGTCTCTGGTATCTTTTGTCCATGAATGAGAGATCGATGACTTGATGGTTTGACCGGCATGTTCGCGAATGCTGGATAATTGTTCGATACAGGCTCGACGATAAAACCTATTCATCCTCACCTGACTGATGCACTTGGTGCTAAGTTGTTGATGTGCCTCAAAATGGCCTGATATGCAACTTCGTGAACACCGTGTACTCCCCAGTTGCTCTTCAGAAGCAAACACTCAGTATGTTTGACATTTCACAGGAGAAGCAATAAATCTTACATTTATTGCAACCTTTAAGCCATGTAAAATCTCCGAACAACTTGCAAAAGACGAAAGATCTCGCTCCTGACTGAACAACGAAAGTTGGCCCGTTGTGCGCAAAGACGGTGAAAGAGGAAGGGAGAGAAGCCCCTGGAAAGAACGACGCGTTTTCGTGCCTGCTGAGTAGTGTCCTTCCAGGAACTCGGCTCCGCCAAATATGTTGCGCACTCTACCCGTGACACTCTATGATGGTGAAGATGTGTGAACGTGTCGTCTACTTACAAGTAAAAACACGATACTCACAACGCTGCCCTCATTATTACCGAATTCAGTGGCAGTCTTCAAGTAGAACCGGCCTTTTTCACGTGTAGTGACAACAATATCAACGTCCCCTTCCCCGGCAAGGTAATCCCGACTCCTCTGTATTTTTGCGTCGACAGAGTGAAACAGGTCCGTCTCTTGCAAAATATGGCTTATGCCCCTTGCAGTATATAGCGCTCCCTGCAGATTATTCGTCTTGCTTGCCCGGTCGTCTGTATGCCGCGCAAGCCATGGCTGGATTAGCCAGCCTAAAAAAGATTTCCTGGTATTCGTAGCACCATCTACACGGACTGAAGCGACTGATAGTGATGTCTCCAGATTTTGGTTGACCTGTCGTACACCCGTTCGGAAATGATGCTAATGCGGACGAGGGCATCACTCACAAGCTCTGCAAGGTGAAAAACGGCAGATTCATACTCTCCTCGGAGTTTTCGCTCGAGGCGAGCTTCCTGCCATTTCTTGAATTTTTCAAGATCGTCTTCCTTGGGCTCATGAGGATGCGCAGTGTGCTGCAACGGAGGATGCAATCCTTCCGCCATTCGAGAAGAATACAACACACCACTTCTAAAATAGGTAGTTTAGATCACCATCGGACTTCGAACCAAACCTTCTGCTTGTAAGTAACTTTTTCCAATTGCCAAGTCTTTGGGCCAATTCTTGTCTGCAGTCCTACACACTAGACGTATACAATAGAGCCACGGAGACATCCGGGAAATCAAAGAAATATCGGCTCAATCTGTGCAGAGAAAGGTTGGTCACTGCTTGCATCCGCACTCAACTAAGGTGTCATACTTAATTGTCTCGTGCGTTCAATTGCGTCTCATATGTATTCTTCTGACCCATTAGATATAGTTACAATGCCTCTGCCATATGACCTATGCGCTCGCGTCCAGAACGCCTTTCGAGCACGACACCACAAAATAGCAGTGGACCACACAACACAAAACCTTGGGATCCTCAGCATACTCCTGCGGACCGGCTTCATCTCCAACGTCACGCGCGGAACCATTGAGTCACCCTCTCCCACTGACTTCCTCCGCGTTGGCGAAGCCCAGCGCCGTATATGGGCCGAGCTTAAATACCGCGACGACCGACCTGTCCTTTCGGACATGGAGCTTATTAGTAGACCTAGTAGACGCATTTTCATGGACATTGGGGAGCTGCGGCGGATTTGCTCCGGACGCCGTGCACAAACGATCAAACCTTTGGGCATGGGCGAAATTGCGGTGGTGCGGACAAAAAGCAAGGAGCATGAATGGTTGGAGGCACGAGAGGCTTTGCAATTAAATCTAGATGGGGAGGTAATCTGTCGAGCTCGTTGACCCCGTCGAGGGTCATTTGTTGGTGCGCAACAAGAGGTCATGATATGTTTATCTAAATTACTTTCTAGCTGTCCTACATATCAAACAAACTTATTCAAACGTTCACCTCTTCAATACCGTCTCGTGATTACAATCGCCATATTCGCTACCCGAATTCATGCCAGAGATCCTAGGAAATTCATTCTCGGAGCGCTTTGTGTTCAATCTTTCATTCTGATTTTTTTTCGTTCAAAGGACCGCTTTTTGCGCTCAACATCCACATTGCATCGGTGCCACGATAGATACGTTGCTTCGTCGAGGTGTTTGTTTATCTTCACCCGTTGCTCGGTGAGCAATCGAGCTCAGGGTCTGTATGACATCCAATAATTCTATGGCTAAGCCCCAATCTATCTAATGCTGCAAAATCGATACTTCAATTGTGTTCATTAATGCAACTGCGCGAGTCCATCCTTCGCCCGAACTCTGATATACAAGTTCTTCGGTTGTCACGCATTGACATTGATGGGTGAACAACTAAGATTGACCAGACCGTTCTGGAATAATGGTCAAGTCGGGTATACTTCGACAAGACAGATGTACTCACAGTATAGACTTTTTCGCAACACAAGGGTTCCTGATTCGCACTGCAGCTTTGGGAGGTGCCCACAACGCTAACCCCCGAGCATTCGTTATTTGCCCGACGCTGGACGACTCCCCCCTGTGCGAAATACTCTGTTGCCTCGGATGACTGTTGTGGAATGGAAGTGAGTAATTATCTTGGCAAGTAATATTTTGTTGATGTACCGTGGGTTTCAGGTCACAGCACATAATCGTTCCAGTGTCGCATTGCGAGTCGCCGGCTATGACGAGGATCGTCAAGGATAAAAGAGCTACGATATGTGCCAACATCTTGTGTTGGGTTGACTGGTAATATCGCTATGTATGTACACAATGGGGTAGATTTGAAGCTAATTGATCTCCTTGCTGTCTGCCCATTTATGCATCCCCATTGTTTGATCTTGTGTCTGTAGGTTGTAGAAGTCTGTTATTTCTTCGCGAAGTCCAAGGTTCAAGTCAGCTACTACGGACCAGCGACGGTGCAACCGACCTAGCACCGACATAGAACTAAGGCCGCAACTACGACGGCGCTCTCACGTCCTGAACTCATAAGTTGTGAGGGTTACTCACTTTTTTGACCGCTGCATCGTATGATTCGCCGATTTGAAGGATAGTGCCTGTCCGTGTATAAACACAGCGCGTAAACTTCCTCAAGCGCCTTTAGAATCTTCTTTCAAGTGGAGCTTAAGCGCGCATTCACAGGAGATTATTTGCTTCATCTCCATGTCCTTTATGTCCGTTATTCTCGCCTAACATTTGTCCATTGTTATGGGCCCTTGGACTGGAGAATCAGTATGTAGATTGCCTATCATTGTTGACCTATGCTGGATTCTTTGCGTCGTCTTTAACGATATCTCCATGTGTGATGTAGTACGTACGTACTATATGGTGCCTATTACAATTGAATGCAAATCCTCGCCAGCGGCCAGAAGGCATCAGCTCCGGGCAAGTTCCAATTCTTCTGAGATGAGGCATGGCTGGCCAAATAATCAGCAAGTTCGGCAATGATATCAAGTAGAGTCAGAAAACATATCATCGAACATCCTCTGCCTACATCTTCTCCCGCCTAATTGGATATCATGAGTAGTTAGCTCTTCATGATGAAAATGATCTATAAGTAGCGTCGACTGATATTGCAATCTAGATGTCTCAAGACAGGGTTTTATTTGCATGTTCAACGAATGAACCAGACAGAGGCTTGTAGTGTTCCATTTAGCACTCCGATAAGAGAAAAGAAACAATTGGCCCAACGCGAACTTGTTGCCGACACCAGCACTCCCTGATCAACATTCGTCGGAGAGGGAGAAATCACACGAGTCACATGGTCTTACCAGTTGTTGTGTACATTGTGTTGTCTCGTGTGATGATCATGCTCGTAGAATCCGTTGTCCCAGTAATTGCACCTTCTGGAGTGTCACTCAGCGCTCACTTGTCAGTTGATAATGTCTCTTGCAGCCTTGAAACGAGCTTCATGAATTCTTCGGCAGAGGGAAAACTCTGGGAATTGGATTTCACAATTACAATGGTATGGAACAAGGACTCATATTTTGTTTATACCACCTGTCTGCTACGCCGCAAGCGGTTGACAGTATTGGAACGGTCCAAATGGGATTTCAGCATCCGTAAGGTCTGCACAATCTCACCTGTCGCCGCCATCAGTTCGGTAAAACAACAATAACGAATGCCTCAACTTACCCGCAAGCTTCGGCGTATCTGCCTCAAAGTCGTAGCGCTTGCTCCCGCTGTCCCGTTGTACGATGATCTTGAACAGCGTGGACGACTTCGCGGACTGTTGACATTGAATGATGCTCTTGATATGGAATGACACTGTCTTTCCGCTATCAAAGACCGCTTTGGCCTTGTTTGTGGATGGCATGATCTGGAGGAAGACTGTCATTTCCGATCTTTGGTGACGATGGAAAATCTCACATGGATGTAAACACCATCGATAGCCAAAGTGCGTTCCTGGCGAGCTAGCATAGGCATTTTGCGGTAAATGGTGTATTTCTTTTATCGCAAAATTAACACCGTGAGGAACACCTATCAGGAAGGATAGCGAACCTTGTATGCTGTCGCGTAGTCGGCCGCAGCGTTTAGCTGTATCTCTGGGACATCCGATATCCGTTTGGAAATAGAAGCTGGAGAAAGAAAAACACTGAGCAGCTATTCTGAGCATAAGATGGTTACTAGTACCATTTGGGTCAGTGGTGCGTGCTGATCTGCTTTCGGGCTCGATGCCCAATTGAGGCAGCGTAGATCTTTTGACCAGCGTCAGCTCGCGTCTACCTCCGAGACTAGCAACCGTGCGGTCGAGGTATGCCAGCATGTTGAGTTCGTTGACGATCAGAGCATAGTCCTTAAGGTTTGCCAGTTTGCGCTTCCGGCAAACCACTTCAAGCACCTCCTGCATGTACATACCCGCCGATCTGTGCTCAGTGGTGAGTGGGTAGTGGGTAACTTAGCCAGATGCGACTTACACAGGGATGGTGGTGGATATATGAACTGCGTCAGCGGTGTCTGCGACGCGAATACGCAAAAACAATTGGGGGCCATGGCTCGACGAAGGACCCAAAGAAGATGATAAGATTGGAGTTGTACCGAACATCGCGCTTGTAGGGCCGGAGATGGACGGCAACGCCAAGCCGCCTGAAGGTCCTGTATCCTGTTTCTTTGGCGCTGCCATAACTCTTGAGGGCCGTCGCTGTATCTTGCTCTCCAGTTGTTCATTTTGTTGTACTAAAGGGAATAATTAGCATTGACAAACGAAGAAAAAGATGTCGTACTTTGCAGTGGGGTAGCAGCTAGAATAGCGAATGCCTCGAAACCAAATTTCGAGATCTTGCCGGTACGGTCGGGTGCTGTGATAGAAAAGGATAAATCTTCTGCGACGGCAACCAACCAACTGGACATACGCGGGAAATCCTCATCAACCTCGCCATCATCCTCTGCGATGCGCATAACCCAACCTATTGCAGAGAGCTTTGGGTCATCATCCTTAACACCTGCATTCAGTTCAGGCTGCCATCGCTCGTCCCAGTAAGTCCATAGAGCGAAACCGATGACTTCCTCGATGGTCGCGTCTTTTCGCACGTTCAGAGTCATATATTCACCATGAGGTTCTGTCGCATGCGGAAAGTAAACCTTGACGTCTACCGAGGCCGTCTCTCCCCGTCCAGATATGGCACCATACAGTTCACTGAATGGGTTGGTGGGACCACCTGACGAAGCAAGGATAGCGGTGAGAGCGGATGTATGCGGGCTTGCCGGCGCGACAGGCTTGCGTGTGAATGTCATGTCAGACGGAGCGTCGATAACAGGTAGTGATATTGAGACGCCTCTTCTGCGAGTTTCATGTTTGGGAGGTGGCGGTTCAGATCGCTGATCAGGCTTTGGCACCGGACTGATCATCTCGAAGTAAGTCTCGGTGGGCTTGGAATGAAGGGTTGGAGGACACCCTTCGTGAGTATTGTCCGTAGCACGATGTTCAGACACGGGGCTGAGTCGTGAGCGTGCTCGCGGGTAGGGAACAACGAACGGCGATGTTCCAAGGGTGGATATATTAGACCCAGACAGTGCTGAGGCAGTCCCAGAGAGAAGGGAGACCCCATCAGATGCACTGTCCGAGTGCATGCCTCGGGTGGCAGCGAAATCTCTATACATGGGGCGGTGAGCTTTGCAACGACATAGATTAGAAACATCACCGTACGGATCAAATTCGTCGACTTCGTCCATATTATCGTCTCCTGGGGCTACCAAATCATAGTCGTCATCGTTATCATCTTCCAACATGCCATCCTCATCGTCGGATGAAGAGATGTCAGGATTGAGGCTACGGGTCACCATGGAGGGAATTTTTGGCATAGAAGCTGGAACGCCGCGGCGCGCCATCATTCGCACCCTGCGCCTGGCCTCCATTTCGGCCGCACCTTTGAATTTTGGCACAAATAGGACATCCTTTGGGAGTGGCTCAGGAGGGGTGTCGTCTTTCCGTGGTTGATGTTGCACAGGTAGAGGTTGAGAAATATCAGCCTGTTCTGAAGTCATGAGACACGGATCAACGTTACTAGCAGCAGTTATGAAGTTGACGCGCGGCAGGGCAGCGGGAGCATCAGCTCCTTCGCCATGCATACCGGCCCTCTTTGCGATGAGAGAGGCTCGCTTTGAGGTAGAAGCGCGTCGACCTGATACTCTCAATCCAAACGCCCCAGATCTGTTGCCCATGATTGTTTGGTGGTGCTTAAGACCAGTAGCCCCAGGAAACCCCGATGACGGCTTATCAGGAGCCTCCGAATCATCGTCTGATATAGGCGGACTGGAGGGATATTCGAGTTCTGGCCAGCGATGAACATCTGCGAGTGAGGCTGCGAGGATATAAGGGTTTGATGCATAGGATGGGCTCAGGGAGATTATACGCGCGCCATAAGGGTCATCGACGTTGCGCAGGTAAGACAGCCTTAGACTGTGAACTAAATATCTATATATAAAAGGCGTGAGTGTACCATTGAAATCGTTCAGACCTTACCAGGCGTACCCTGGGTCACTGATGAGAGACATGACGTCTTATTCTACTGGTTCGATCGTGCCCTGACGGAGTCGAAGTCGCTCGCAAGATATTTAGCAAATCACAGCCTCAACCGTCAGATATTGTAGTAAACAGTGAAGATAATAGAGCCTGAGCAAGTTTGAGCAGGTAGCGCCCTACGTTTGGGAGTTCAAATTGTTCGTGATATCAATAGGCAGGTCCCCAACTCCTGCATTAGTGGAGGGTCTTTGTGGGGTATGTGCTATGATCCGTCCCGCAACTCCGCCGGCACTTTCCGTGTTGTCAAAATTAATAAGAGTATTACTTACTAGTAGTAATGGGGCGGCTCGGCTATGGCTGGTTCGGCTTCAGGCTCCTACCCACCACTACTGAGAGGGTGAAGGCGGACTACTACTACTATAGGGTATTGAGTGATCACGTGGTACAAGCAAATTTTCAAACCCAGCACAACTTTAATCCTTCACCCTCTCAGCAGCGGCTGGCAGATAACATTTGTAAACATTGCCAGCCACAGCGGCACATCACTGCCGGTGACGTGCGGACCCTTAAAAATACTATAGAGATGTAGCATGTATACCTAGGTCTAATAATAATTTAATAATATCATCAATCTTGTGCTACTCAAACAATGACGACGACGGATCAAGTTGATGCCCTCTTGGAAGCATTTGATCTTGTTGGCATCTCAGCGTCAGAGTTCCTCATTGAATTGCTAACCAATCCCCACTACACCACCCACGAGAATACAATCAATCTAAGATCATGCAGCCCATGCATCATCAAGCTTCTCACAGGACACCCTGAAGCTTCTGCAGGAGGTGTGCTGAAGTGGGCCGGTGATATCATCAAACATAGATGTGCACTGGAGATTCAAGAACTATCAGCGAAGAAATCCGGCTACCATTTTTCAGTCTTGCATGCATCTGTAGAACAACTTGAAGAGTTTGACATCGAAGAGTTAGGTGGAGGGATGCAACAACGCGCACCATTCATGTGGGATATGCTTGATGTCCTTCTTTCGGCAAGGAGAAGTAGCAATACTAGGAAAGACCCTCACAAGAGTTTGGATGACCAAGGCAATGATGATGAAGCTCAGTATTGGGAGGAGTTGGGTGAACTAGAGCTGGAGGAAGTGATTGATGGGCTCGCACCTGACGTGAAACAGAATAGGATGATAGCACACAAAAATAAATTGATTATGATTGTAAGTCGAGGAGGAGCAAACAGACAGAACAAACTCTAACTCACTTTGATAGAAAAAGGTTATCATTCTCAGTATCTTGATGCAAAGCTCGAATCGAAACTCGAATGCATTGCAAAGCATATTCGGAATATTTCTGCAGTCCATGCATACACTGCAGAGAGTCATCGAGACGCTATCAAGAATGGGCGTCAGCATATCAGTGCATGCGATAAACGCAGCGATAACGTCATTGTCTGCAGAGTCTCACCATGCCATTTGAGCCCTTGGCCAAACACTCCTTGCAGCCTATGCATACGACAATTTTGATGTTGACCTGAAAAAAATGGTCCACACTGTAGGCGAATCTGAAGACACACTGATACACCTTACATCTGGCCTGCTTTTTCCACTGCAGCATGGTGTTACACGCGAGGACTTGTGGTGCTCATCAACTCTGTGGGCAAATTCTCCCCTCAATCTGCACGTCAATGCATCAATGGCACTGAAGGGGGGATGGAAAGACCTACTAAAACTACATCCCGATTCATTGGATGCAACTGGTCTGTCTCGTCGAGACCGTTTCAACTCATGGGAAATGCTTTCCGACCTCGTCAACTTCGGTCCCCTGTATTTTCGTCAGTTTAAGGATCAGCTTTGCAACCCAGAGATGGTTGAGGCTATTCCCATCATAAAAACACCAATTCTTGCTGCGCAAGCCATGCACATTTGCAACTCGACAGTATCCAGCAATATTCGCTCAGTAGTCAAGCTGTTGCAGCAGGGGGGAATTGAGGATCCAGCAGACGTTGCTGACCCAGACACGGACATGCCGGACATGACAGAGTATGTCATGATATTCCAATGGTGATCTTGGCACCGGGGAACACCTTTTGGCTGCACAGCAGCGACGTGCAATTGAAGAAACACCCTGGAAGCGATTTCAGCACGTTATATTCATTCCAGGTTTGTTCCACCTCAAGATGGCTAGTGCGGATGCGATATGGCGCACCTTTCTGCAGCCAATTTCAGCTCGAGATGACGACAGCGCATTGATGTGGGACATTGGTATTCTTCGTCCTAAAGAAACAGGAATATATGGTTCAAAACCAGGTTTTTGTTGCATGCACCAACTAATCACTTATGATGGTATCTGCTGACAACTCGATTGTTGGAGAGTCGAGGCCAAAAAACGCAACTCCTTGCACACGGACCTTGACAAATTTGCTGTGTCAGAGCCTTCATTCGATGACTTGAAAATCATGGCAGATCAACTTGCACGCACTTACATTGCCAATCACGGACTGCGGCGGATGAGATCAGCAAAGGATGCGCAACACGACAAGCAATACGAGAACAGTCTCTTACTCAACAAATACATGCTACTGTATGAGGAGCTCTCGTATGCGATGAACTTGGGGGACATTGGTCGAGTGGAGACATGTGTTGTTGCATGGATCGTGCTATTCAAAGCTACAGGGAAGCATAAGTATGCCATGCACATGACTGATTTCTTATGCAACACCCACTTCTATTACCCCGAAGGGTTGAGGTAATGTCGTGCCTCCACACCGCAGTTGAAGGAAAGCTGAATCGTTAAGCAGAAAGGCAATTTGTTACCACATTCTTGTCAACCCAACTGGGAAGCAGAACAAATTTCGAGCAGTCGACTGGTGTGTTGAGCTCAACAACCTATTTACGAAGGTCAGCTACTTTCCTTTTCAATGAATTACATGAGTGATTAGTTTTGTATATAGGTGATCAATGGAGGGAAGGGCTCTAACCATACTGTAGACTGCATTATCCTTGAATCTCCTCTGGTACAGGTGTACTGGAATTTGCATGGAGCATTTGAGCGGAATTTCATGCGCACACACCTCACCAATCAACATGCCAAGGCAGACATGGCACAAACTTTTAAACAGTTGTGTGTATATATAGCAGAACATTCTCCACACGAGTCAATACTTGGACGGAATAGCAAATACTGTGTACCCGACCTATTCAGCAAGGGTCTCGAACTGATGGACAAAAAAGAGATAGGTGTGGATGTGGAAGGAGTCGAAGATCATGCGACCTTAGAAGATCTAGCAGTAGAGTGTGGGTATGACGTAGATTAAACTGTCTGTCGGTGCTATGTGAATACCAGAATATATTACACTAACGAAAGGGACGTACTAAATTTTCTTTGTCACACGAACTTGCTATGCGGGAGGCAACTCGAGAATGGTGCATTGTGCATACCCGATTTCGCTCTAAGACATATGAGCGCATTGCACGTGAATTAACGTTAAGAGTGGACTTACTATTATGTCCCTCCAGATTACATGCGCTACATCTGCTCTGTTTTCGGTTTGCCTGAGTGTTCGAAGAGGTGTTGTTGACAGATTGACGTGGCAGTACCAGTTGCAGTGGGTTGGAAGTGAAGACAGGTACAGGAACCGATACTGGGATGATGCTGTGTATGACAGCAATGACATCGCCACCAAATTGGTCGATGCCTGACCACCGTGTCTCTTTGCAGAGGTCGTCTATAGTAACTATTTTTTGGTAGTGTGCACAATCCACAATGCGATCAAGGACTGAGTCAGGCATCACAAGGCTCGGACCATAGTCATTGAGATGAGAATCTCCATAAATTCTTCTGGTTGCCGCCTCCCGCCAATCCTCCAACGAGTCACAGAGCTCATGTTCCTTTGGTCCCATTTCGTGTTTGGTAAGGCGAGAGCGGTAAGGAACTTTGGAGGGAGCAAGTGTAATAGTAGTGTCGTAGAATGAGAAAGTGTGAGGGTGATGAATGTCGCAGCAGGTCTCCAGCAAGGCAGGTGCACAACGTAAACAACCTTCTGGACGTGATGGATCACATGCAAGGTGATCAGGTTCTGTAAATAGAGTGTAAACGAAGCGATCCATGATACATAATATCATTACATTGTTCTCACCTGCAGAAGCATTGTCAAAGTGAACTCGAAATACTCTGCATCGACATTGAATAGTATTCTGCAGATGAGCATTTATTAAGCAGTCCATTGCAGGCTCCAGTTCCCTGCTTTTCTTTGAAGTCCGTGCGTTTGACCCTGTCTTTCTGAGTCTGTCCGTTGTTGACTTCATCTTATGTTGTAACTCTTTATCTCCAAAGCCCACACTGTCGCCATTGATGACTTCATTACCTCCATTGTCACAGTCGCGTTCAATTTCATCAATCCCTCCTTCCTCATGGTCCTCTTCACCATCTTGTTCCATGGGTGCTGCCATACCAACTCCACACTGACGTTTTGATGAGGATGAGTTGGTCGTGCCAGGTCTATCTTTCCGCTTCTTCATCTCCTGACGCTGATGCCTCTCCTCCCGCACATCATCGAAGTGCTCCTTTTCAGCAAATAGAATGGCAGTGCCCTGCAGCTGCTTATCTCTAGCGGCGCGCCCCCATCATTGCCACAATGTCAAAAGATTGCATGTTGCCCTCCATTGTATAACCAGTAAGATATCGGGTACATCCATTCCCTTGTCAACCGTTCAGACAGTTGCTTGCTGTAATATCATAGATCACTTACCATTCCGAAAGATTCCATTGTACAAAGTCCCCATGTCTCGCCCGAAATGAGGTGATTCACTTCATTTTCTTTGTACTGTGCTGTCATATCTGAATTATACCATTTGATTTTGTGCCACATGTCAAGGGGAAGTCGTTTCTGCAGAGTTTTTGCAGCTGCAATCGTGTCCTGGATATTGTCGAAGAATACGAGAAATTTCGGGGGTATCGGATCGCTGTTGCTCCAACCATCAGGGATGAGAAATGCCAAGTCTTGGTATGATGAAAGTGAGTACTTGATCTTCCGAACGCATAGTTTGACGTTAGAATGATCAATAGATGTTCTGATGGTAACTAGATTTTCTGAGTGCATATGAAGAAGTCTCTTTCCATGAGAGAGATCAATTGGTGTAAGTGTAGTGGATGCCATCATGAAAGGTACATAGCACAGCAGAATATAATGCAAGCGCTGTAATTCCTTGTATTCAGGACAAAAATCCCCCCATGAAGTAATGCAATGTGCTTCATCAAAGACAAAGCCAATGATATCTGATGTGAACTCTCGTTTACACAGCAGTTTCTTGAATTCTCCCCCTGGTTTCATCAGCTGTTCCGGACTGACTATCATGGCAAGGTATTTTTTGTTTTCAATGTCCTGTTATAATGTAAGCTACAGACCTAACTTTTGTCATGAAGTATGAAGAGACTCACGCAAAAATTACACAAGGTCGCTGTCTCGGCTGAAATGGATATGCTTCGCATGCCGGCCTTCGCAAGTGAGTCCACATTCTGTTTGCTGAGTTGGTTTAATGGTGTAACAATGATTTGAATTCCAGGCTTTAAGAGCAGAGGCATCCAGAAGGTCATGGTCTTCCCCAATGACGTGCCGGCAATGCACACAATGTCATGGTCATTCTGGATGAATGCCTTGGCAACTTTCATCTGCCATAGACATGGCCGCTTGCCGAAACGCTCTTGTGTGACCTGTTTTATCTCGCTGAAACTAGGGGCTTCGGAAGGTTGTTCCGACATGTGCAAGGCATAGGTTAAAATAATTTACTTTATTGCCATTACAACTATAGTATTTTTAAGGGTCCGCACGTCACCAGCAGTGATGTGCCGCTGTGGCTGGCAATGTTTACAAATGTTATCTGCCAGCTGCTGCTGAGAGGGTGAAGGATTAAAGTTGTGCTGGGTTTGAAATTTGAAACACCACATGATCACTCAATATTGCAGTCCGCCTTCACCCTCTCAGTAGTGGTGGGTAGGAGCCTGGTTCGGCTTTGGCTTTTATTGGTTATGCGGCAGTTCGGTTAGCAGTAGGTAGGCTCACTTGATTCTTCAGCTCGGTTCACCTCAGTTAGCTACATGAACCAACTTCAAGCCCATCATGTGTGAAAGGCAGTTTGAGCTGGTTGAACCAGGCTCCAACCAACTTGTGTGTGCAATGCCACAACCTCTTCTGTCGTTTGAAACTCATTTCTGTCTAATAACTCTTTGAATATCTTACTGTACAATGAAGAAGGTCCCAATTTGGGTCGATGGCAGGTTTAGGTTGGGAGACATCTTAGGATCTGGCTCGTATGGTATGTAATATGTTGTTTACATGTACAATTTATATGTTGAAATTGAATTTAACATGTACTAGGCATTGTGTATTGTGCATGGAACATTATAAATGATGATGACCTTGCCATCAAACTTGAGCCTCTCATCAACAATGCATCCTCTTTAGAGCATTGTCACAACCCCTTAAACGAATTAACACAGGGCAGAGACTAGGACTCAAACAAAGGTTATCACAACAAGAGAATGAAGCAGCAGGTACGTCTTGG
>MU172278.1:504309-514365 GCA_016695485.1 Suillus hirtellus | reverse complement strand
AGTAAACGTATTCTTAGCAACAGGCGCTGTGACTGGGCGCTTACAGGACTTCGAATTTAGGAAAGAATAATGATTTGTATTGGGAACTCGTGACAAGCATGAATATTATATTTTGAAACATCTTGAAGGAGGAGCTGGGATTCTGCGTGCTGTGTGGTTTGGTAGAGAGGCGACATTTCATGCTCTAGTTCTTGATCTCCTTGGGCCATCACTGCATGACCTTTTTATCATGCACAATCAAAAATTCAGCCTTCATACCATCCTGGATTTTAGAGACCAATTAGTAAGTTTTGTTTATGGTGTCCTGGCACTGGCAGATGCTAATATGTTTCCCAGCTCTCATCTCTAGAGCACATTCACTCACACAACTACATTCATGGCAATATAAAACTGCAAAATGTCCTTGTTGGTTGTGGAGACTTAGAGCAAACCATTTTTATTGTCAATTTTGGTGTCGCAAAAGAGTACTGGAACACTACTGCCCAAGCCCATATGCCATTTCGCCATGGTGGACATCTTACTGGCACTCCCATGTTCGCCTCAATCAATAACCACCTAGGAGTTGTGCCTGGTCATCATGATGATCTCGAGTCACTTATATACATGTTGGTTTACTTCTTGCATGGCTCCCTTGCATGGTTTACTAGTGACCATGAGAAGCTTCCCACTTCTTCTATACTGGCATGCAAGGTGGACACCACCATTGAAGATTTATGTCTTGGAATTCCTCCTGAGATCACCACTATGCTGATTTATTCATGCAATCTTGCATTCTCCAAGGATCCTGACTATGATTATCTTAGATCATTGCTCCATGATGTTCATGCCATGACACCTGCACCAGCTACATGCTCGCTGGATCTCGGTCAGTCCAATCATTTCATTACACATCCTCCTCCATCCCTGAAAGAGCACTCAGTGGCCAAGGAGGTGCCTCTGTGTCAACTGAAGACAATGCCTCTTCACAGATCAGCTCGTTGTGTGTGAGTAGTTCATGTTCATTCTTTACATGCTCATTAACTTGAGCCTTCAAGTTTACACCCACATAACAGTTGCCCCATGCCTGTAACTGCTTCCAAGATACCACAGCATAAAAAGACCTAGTTACATACTATATCATTCAATCTTTCACTCTTTTTTGTACCTGAGATATGAGCAAATATTTTATGTAGATGAGTTTGTGTACAGGGAACATGTATTCTAGTAACAGGCTGGAACATTTGATCATGCAGAACCCATTCATGTCCACCTCACATGTGTGCTCCACCTCTTACTTTAATTCACGGAAAAAATGTTTGAACATGTCACGTGGCATGTTGATATGAACATGAGGTCCATAAATCCCACTCCTTGTATTAGGGCCTATCAGGTAACATGGCCATGTGCACAAGGTGAGTGTTTCCTCGTTCCTTTCTTGTGCCTTCTTTGTTTACTAAGTTTACCCTTCTCTAGTTCTATTCTAGCCTTATCAGACCCACCTGACCAGTCACCAGCATCTTATTTTTGCCAGCAAGAACCTCAATGATGCTGTCCCCTCCCCTGCTGCTTATATTGTGCATATCTCAATCCTTATCTCCCAGTCATACTCACCTTCTTGGCCACCATCACAAAACATGCAGAGACACTTTCCATAATGGAACATTCAATACCTTGGCATGATCTTGCCTGGTCTTTTTGCCACCATTCCCTGCGATGAGTCTTTGCCTCCTCTCTTGTCTCCTGCCACTTAGCCTCCTCTCTCGTCCTCCCCGGCACTGACTATCCCTCAGGGACATGGTTTTTTTACAAATTTGCTTATTTCTGTCAGTTGAAATGTGAAGGTCACTGAGGGATCTATTAGGTACTAGGTAGTAGGTACTCATTACATGACACAGTTTTGTATTCTACTCTACTAATGTATGACCTTCCCCGCATTGCATATCGCATGCCCTTGAATGTCTGACATCCGATGTCTGATGTCTGACATTGTGCCGAGTATTACTCAACTGCTGTCAACCATGTGTTTTTTGAGCTTTACTGAAGTTCTGATTTTGATTCCTACCGTCATCTTGTCTTTACTAACTTCATCTGAAAATTGGCCACATGATCATTGACTTGACTCATTATAACTCACTTGGAGCCAAAATTGAATGCACAACAACTTTGAGGTAATAACAATAGCCATTTATTCACTGGGATCTCTAATCTCTAATCTACTCTACTAGGCTACATTCAAAAAATACAGCATGCTGCATGGGAGATCTTGTGCCAACAGACTGTCAATTCAAATGAGTTGCTTAGCTAATGGGGGGATTACAGTTTGGGTTCATACTTCCATTTGATCTATCCAACTGATATTACTTATCATAAACCTGGTGCAGTCAGAAGGCATGCATGACTCATGAATCATGATTGCATGAGGCTTGAAGATCAGAAACCTCTGTTTTCTATTCCTTGAATGATGTATGTACAGGTATGGTACTTCTGACTCACATTTCAAAACTCCTAGCAGCTAATGCATTCTTTTGGAATAGCTTTCCAGGCACATATCTAGGGCACCACATGTTAGGCAACATTTTGGGGTTGCTTGATGCCTAGGACCCCATGAGCCTTGAGGCTCTAGCCACATCTCACTTCGCTAATCTACAGCAGTTGACATACCCTATGATTGTTGAGACTTGAGAGACGATTACATGTGTGCAGACCATTCTTTGGCATTTACAATCAGGTGAGTCAGTACTTCACTGCTGCATTTTCTGGGACTTACAGAACAACTATTTATATAGAACAGTAATTAGCTCACTGGATTTGCAACATTTACAACCATGCCACCTCGACAATGTGCTCTCAACACACCCCAGACTTCATCCCCTGCCACTGTAGCTCCCCCCATAAACACACCCCAGACTTTATCTCCTGTTGCTGCAGCTCCCCCTGCTGCACCCACCCTCCCTGCAGCTCCCCCCGCTGCACCCACCCACCCTGCAGCTCCCCCCACTGCATCCACCCTCACTGCAGCTCCCCGTGTTGCAGTGACTGCAACTCTTCAGAATCTTCACAGAAATTGATGGCCTGCCACAAGGCTTCAAGGCAGTACAGCTCGCAGGGCTGGTCCAAGCCATGCGGTGGACGATGGTGAGTTCATCGATCTTGATGTTGTTGATGATGTCAATGAAGAAGAGGACGGCAACCTGCTCACCCCAGTAGAAGCAGTCTGCACAGTCCCAAGCCCACTTCAAACACAGGCAGGTACTGATTCAACTTGATCCAATCTGTTAGCCATGGGATGTTGAACAAAACAGGTAGCATTGGAGGTGCACCATTTTTTCACCAAAGACACAACATCAGGGCAGTGCATATGTACACCCTGTGTGTAAGTATTATCTCTGAGTCTTTTTATTTTTCTCTTTCTTATGTTGTTTGCCAGGGACATACAGACAGAAGAAGATCCATCACATGTTATTGTCAAATACAGCTTGTTGACTACCACAGGCACTCTTCGTGGTCACCTGCTCAAAATTCACCTGCATGTTTACATAACCGCCCTCGAGCAACACAATCTTAAAGTTGGGGCGAAAGAAGTTCGAGATCTTCTTGATATAGGGTGGACTCTCGCACAGATAGGTCAAGAGCTTGACCAGAACCCAGACAAACTTCTTGAGTCATTTGGATCCCCCCTGGTGGTGGGCATCTTGGTTCACAACTCACAATAGGAGTGTCGGCACTTGAGATGAGATACCAGATTTTACCATTGAGGAGATGCATAGGCAACTCGTAAAATTCATTGTGGTCGATGACCAGGTGAGTACTTATTTACTCTATATAACATTTATTGATTGTCTTTAGGCGATGAATGTAATAGAATGCCCTGAGTTCCATCGGTTACTTCTACTTCTGCGGAAAGATCTACAGGAGTGCAACATTCCTCACTGGATGAAGCTATGTGAGTTAATAGTCAAAACGTGGTATCAATATTTTGATGTTTTAAAGCAAGATCTGGCTGTAAGTGTATGACTGTTTTATCTTGCAAGTTATCTTACATTCTCCCAGAAAGCAGAAGGAAAGATATCGTTTACCTCTGACCTCTGGTCAGACGAGTCCTGATGTCCATTCATCGCATTGACGGCTCACTGGACTGCCCTACATGCATCAAAGCTTGTTCTCAAGGCTGGCCTTCTAGCTTTTAGCTATATTCCTGGTTCTCATGATGGGGCATCGCTCACTGTAGTCATATTAGGGCTCCTCAATCGTGTGGAAGTGACAGATAAGGTTAGTGATTGACCCCACCCATGTAACATATTCTGACTTAGTCTAGATCGGTCATTTGACTTTAGATAATGCATCAAATAACCAGACTGCCATGGTTGAGCTTTCTCATCTGCTGTCAGCATGTGGCATCGAGTTTGATCCCATCAATCACAAAATCCTGTGTTTCCCCGCATATAATCAACATATGCATTCAACACATCATCACTGCTTACCATTCCGTAGATTTTTCAACAGTGCCTACCGAGTGGCTAGCTTGTGGTACCACCATCAAAAAGGAGGGGTATTTGGAAGCCCTGAAACTCAAACCTGTCAAGTGGGGTAAGAATCTTGTGCGTGTGATCCATGCATCGGGCCAGTGATGTGAAGCCTTCCAGAATGCTATCTTGATTGGCAACCAGGGAAATTTCTTTCCAGGAGGAAAGCTTCCAGTCCTTGAACTTCTATGCAATGAACCTACTCAATGGGATTCGATGTATGTCATGCTCAATCGTCTCCAAATGCTTCACCCGGTAAGACTTTGTCTCACATAACATTCATTGCAAACTCACAGTGTCCCAGGCTATTGATTGCTACCTTGTGACTCAAACTAGCTTATCCGAACATGGGTTGAGTCTGATGGAGTAGATGGTCTTGCAAGACCTTGAAGTGATTTTAGAGGTCAGTGTTGATGTTGCTGAGGCCCATGATGTGTTTTAATTTATGTCAGGCACCCCATGCTTGCCAACAATCAATGTCTGGCAAAAGTACGCCTATGCTAAGCAGCACAGTCTCTGCCTTAGAATGTCTGATGGAGCAGTGGGAAGGGGTGGCCTGGATTGCCACACACTGTGTGCCCATGATTAATATAGGCTTAGCCTGGGCAGAGAAGTATGGTCACAAGATGAGTCAGACGAATGTGTATGCCATTGCAATGTGTGAGTTCAGTCTTGATACAATTTCATTTCTCATGATCTTTTTGTATAGTTGTTGACCCTAGCTTGCGTTTATCATGGATTGATGGTCATTGGGGCAAAGAATGTGCTTGTATTGCCAGGGATTCTATCAAATGACTGGTATGTCTACCTTGACTTGAATGGTGCATATTTAACCTAATGTGTCCTACAGCTGCAGGAGAAGAGAACCAGCTCTACTCAACATCCACCAGTAGAATTGCCTGCTCACCAACCATGCACTGCAACCTTAGGTGCACAAATTTATGGTATTCTAGACATTGACTTGCTGCCGCATCAGCATCTTGGTGTTCAAACAGTCGACAAGGAATTTAACACATATAGTACATCTCATGTCAGCCCCCAAGGAACTGACCCACTTGCATTTTGGAATGTGCGTTTTTTTGTTGAGTCACTCACTTCCTGTCCTTATTGATTGCATGTCGACCAGAGCTCAAAAACCCTCTTTTCCACCATCTACAACCTCGCAATGGATTATCTCCTGATCCAAGCCTCCACTGTTCCCTGCAAACACATTTTTTCATCAAGCAGCGAGATGTGTACCAAAAAGTGTAATCACCTCAGCCCTGCTATGGTAGAGATCCTCCAGATGCTTAAATTTTTGCTGAAGAAAGAACGACTTGACTTTACAAAAGGATGGTCAGCATCAGAGTGGGAAATAGAGTATTATACTCAAATACAGTGCACACTGGAGTCAGATGACACATGCCAGCATGCATCTTTGTTGTCTGGAAGAAGTACCGGCAGCAGTTACGATTCTGAGCATGATGCTCTTCTGAAAGCTATGGCAGCAGATGAATGTGATAATGTTCCTGATGTTCCTGCTCTCTATCAATGATATTTTTCATACCTCCTTCACAATCTCACTGCCATCACATCATGTACCACCACCTAGTTTCACTTGCACTATATTTGTCATTATATTAATTTCAATCATTGATTTCTTTCTCCTCCAGGGTTACAAACTCCAATATTGATGCTACAAGTGAAGGTTAGTGTGAGAATCAGTCCAGTGAGATTGCTAACATGACTTTTTTCAACTAACACTTTACTTCTTCAGTGTATTTTGAAGCAAGGCATCCTTTGAGACATGCTACCCGCCATCAATCCCCTATGAGCATGTTGTAAATTTGCCTGTATCCACTCTCAAGTTTAGGTAGGAATTCTTATTTTTGTTCTGCAGGAAATATCTGAACAATCTGTGCACATTTGTTACTGAAGACACTGGCATACAGACCTTGAGTGGAGGTTTAGAAGCAGTAAGTTCTGGCGACACATCTGACCAATGTACAATATGAGACTTCAAGTATGTACTTCGACTGAGTGTTTTTTGTTTTTGTTTTCTGCTTATGATTGAATTATAGCGGTTTGCAAGCATTCATCGATGGCAAACAGACCAAGGTATGTACTTTGACCAAGTGTTTTTTGTTTTTGTTTTCTGCTTATGATCAAATTATAGTGGTTTGCAAGCATTCATCGACAGCAAACAGACCAAGGTATGTACTTCAACTGAGTGTTTTTTGTTTTCATTTTCTGCTTACAATTGAATTATAGTGCTACCCTCAAGACACATTGGACCCAATTTTCCAAAGGTAACATTTGTATCTACTCATACAGGATAGCCACTGACTACTTCACCTGAACAGAAGATCACTCAACACTATTTCGCCTCCTCCTGCACCTTGCGACCCCAGATCCTCAAGATCCAATGTCTCCACTTTGGCTTCCATTTTGACTTTGAGCTCGACAGCCCTTCAGCTTGATCCACCTCCCTCCTCAATGCGCATCGGCACTCTTTCCTCTCCTGCTCTCTTGTCGTCCAATCTGCTTCCCTCCTCCTTGATGTGCATCTGTGCTCTTCCCTCTCCCACTCTCCTGCTCTCCTGCTCTCCTGCTCTCCTGCTCTCCCATCTTTCAATCTTCCTCCCTCCTCATTGATGTGCAGTGGTGCTCAAATTCCCTCTTCTGCATGTCCATCTTTCGTGCATGCTCAAAGCTGCAACAAATCTAATTTGTTTTAGTGTTTGATCAAACGTTAGATAGAATACGTACATCTTTGTGAGGGCCCATTGCTTCAAATGTATGTTTAGATTTTCATTGCGATTTGGACGATCAACTCAAAGGCTGAAGCTACAGCTTCCATTTTCAGTGCTTAATCTTAATATATTTTTAGTTTTAGTTTTAAATATATTATATTAATAGTTGGCTTTGAACTAGATCCAAGCTGCAACTGCAGCTACTTCAACCGGGCTGGGCTGTAAATTACATAATCCATAACTCATTGTTTGGCTCAGCTATTGGCAGCTCTAGCCACGGCTAAACCTGGCAACAAGCTGGAGCCATGGCAACACTACATACAACAGATGCTCCTGTTCAACAGCATTGCAGGACACTATGACATCAAACAACTGATCAGCAGATGCACCAGGAGGAGGTGCTTCAATGGATTTGCAAGCAAGACATGCCCACTCCAAAAGACCATCAGCTTTCTTGGCCAGGGCTGTGAACTCTTTGTGCCTGAAATGTGAATGCCCCTCCAACTTCTTCGACATGTAAGCATAGATATCACGTTCCACCACTTCTGATGGAATGTTGTCCATGGAGATTCTTTGAATATGTTGAGTGCTTGCAAACAAATTTTGAATGTTGTGGGGTGGGCAGGAGGTGGCAGTGGGCCAAAAGTTCTTTGGGAGTTCTGTGATTCGGAAAACACCAGAGTCCTGAGATTTACCAGAAAGAATGTGAAGAAGGTTGTAGCATGTCTCAGCCACACTGCTCTCATCCAGTGTGTCGATCATGATCATGACAGGGCCTACAGTTGAGTCTGAGAGCTTCTGCATTGGTTCCATCAGAAGCTTCTCCCATTGCTGGATAATGTCAGCTGTAGTTTTGAGCACACTGGCATTCTGGACTGTATCTGCCAAGACTTGCCTCATCCCCCAATCACAATTGGCCAGGTCACGCATGATGGTAGAAAATACCTTCTCATGGCAATGATCAGCTTCTCAATCTCGGTCAAAGCAATAACATGAACCAAGCCCTCCAGCATCATTGAACCACTTAGCAATCATGTGGGTGATGGCTGATTTGCCCTTGACTGCAGGGCCAGATAGCCACAGCACCCATGGAACATTGTCTCCAGTGCTGTTCACCCAATCTGTGATCTAGGAGAGTACTTCTGTGCATGTCCCTTGGAGGCATTGTTTCCTGGTATCTAGCCCTGCATTCATTGCATAAGTTATACCACTGAGGTCCAGTAATTCGCCTGAAGAGAAATATACAGCTGTTACATCAGAAATAGGTCTGATACTCACCTATATGGTGGGTGTAAATAACTACATCCTGAGCAACTCGGTCCTGGAAGTTTTGCATGAGGGCATCCAACACATCACTATACTGTTGAATTTTATTGTTTGTTTCAGTGAGAATGTCTTTTCTGAGTCTCTCCCCTGTTGTAATCTTCTTCTCCTTCTCTGCAACTAATTTCAAAGCACGTTCAAGCTGCCAATAAAATAGTAAATATTAGCTGTTGTTCAAATATATAGATGGGACTTACAGCAACAGCACAAGCACCAATCACAGATTCCATCTTTGTCAAAGACAGAGCGCGCATGTCAAGTTCTGGTACATCAATGAAGCCTGCAATTGCATTAAGATGCATCGTTGCGATCATTTGCAAGATGAAGACAGAGCGGTAGATCTCAGAGGCCTTGCAGGTATCGGGGTCCACGAACAGAAAGGCATAGCCTTCAAGGAGGGAGGCTGCCATCTGTGTCATGAATTTCTCTTTGCTGTCAGCATTCTCATTCTCATCTTCGTCTTCCTCCTCATCTTCATCCTCGTGTTCCCTCAAGGATGCCAAAAAATTAGCAATTAGTGCAATAGCAGTAGAACCAAAGTTGCTGCGCCAAGTACACAAGCACTGAGTGATCTTTGAATCTATGATTAAGACTGTGAATAAAAGGAGGGCGTGAATAACACTCACCACGCCCATGATAGGGCCCCTAAGTTGAATATTGTACTTGACTCCTGGATACATTGTGTTAAATATGGCCTGCACGGCACACAGCAAATTGGCAGCCTCAATTGTCCAAAAACTCGACTGGCTACCTGCCCAAAGGAGGACCGTCAGAACAAACTGCCTACGCCAAGATCCATTTTCTGTTAGCATAGGTGGGAGGTCCGTGTTTCGCCACTGGCCATTGCCTGCCACTGGTTTGATTGCCATGTCCGCCAGCATGGACTCTGGCACAGTGGGAACAGTTGCTGTCGTAGAGGTTGTGGAAGTGGGTTCTGATTTGACTTTTTTGGCCGGTGTAGAAACAACAATACTGAGAGGAACAAGGATGCTCCTGACAGTATCTATAAAAAGTTGTGAGGTCGCATATTGCCTAGTCTGTGTTACTTGAGGAGACAAGTGCGTTCGACCCTAGGGGAAGCGAGTGCTGCCAAGATCTAGAGGTACGGGCTTCAGCGAAGCGCGAGAAAGCGCAGGTGCGCGCAAGGCGTGGGAACACGTGCGCATATTAGCGCGAAGCGTGGGAAAGTGTGCATGTGTATGCAGAAACAAGAGACTAAGCTTAAGTGATGATATAAAGCAATATAAGAGAAGAGAGGTGCAAAGTGTAGACAAATAGAGTTCTACTATGTTCTGCTAAGTAGTAAGTAAGTAGTAATAGGTAAAATGGGAGGTAAAGTAAGGTAAAGTGTAGTATGTACTGCTGGCGCTTATATAGCGCGCCTAAGCGTGGTCATGCGGAGCCGAAGCGCTACCGAGTAGGTATGTAAATATATATATGAGTGAGAATGCATGATAAAAATAAAGATGTAATAATATGCAATGAGAGAAATAGAAATA
>MU172278.1:453121-504299 GCA_016695485.1 Suillus hirtellus | reverse complement strand
CTACCGAGTAGGTATGTAAATATATATATGAGTGAGAATGCATGATAAAAATAAAGATGTAATAATATGCAATGAGAGAAATAGAAATATACGCACTAGAGAACATGGTGGACAGTGGATGGATGCATCTGGATGGCTGGTGCTTTAGGGCGCGCAAGCGCAGGAACGCGCACGCGCGTATACATCGCGAAGCGCAGGAATGGTGCGCGCATGGGGCGCATTGCGTGGGAAAGCTGTGCCTCATATAGGAATTGCTGTGGATAGCACACAGAGTAATGCTATGAGTTCGTGCTGTATACTCCTTGATGAAAACTACCATATCACACCATGAGAGGCATGATTCTCTACACCGGGCATAGTACCTTTGTCGTCGTTGTCAAAGTTTGGGTAGTAGCTGGATTCGATCTAGCCTTCTTGGCTGGCTGCAGCACCAATGCTTTCTCGACGGCTGTTACACTTGTCTGTCTCATTGTTAGGATGGACACTACTGAAAAAGAGTGACTTACTGCTGTCGTAGTGTGGCCCACACTGTGAGTTCCCTTCAAATCCTTCTTGGCAACGGGAGAAGAGTTTTCGATCTCACTGTCAAGCTCCATAGCATTGTCTCCAAACTCCAAAATCTCATCTCCAAACTCCATCGCACCATCCTTGTAATCGATTGAGTCATCTTCAACTTGAAGTCCCAGCTCACCCGCAATGTCCTCGATTTTCCTCTTGTTGGTATGTGGTTTCTGTTCTAAGGTGAAGCTGACAATCTCCAATTGCCTTTCATAGGGCAAGTCAGCGAAGGGAGTACCACTTAGTGGCAGGTTCAAAGCAGTGTCATCATTGGTGTCAGATTCCTGGAGGCTTGGAGTGGTCAACTAAAACATAAGGTAAGTACAGGTCTTGATGATAACAAACAGCTAGTTAGACTTACCTTCACACTGGTGGCAGTTCTGTTTTTCCCACTTCCCGCGATCGGAGCTGTGAGCAATTCAGTATCTGTGCCACTGTCAATTTCGATAACAGTCTGAACACATGGTAAGTACACTTTTTGCCTAGGATTATCACACTTACCTTCATGGCAGCCTTTCCTTTTTCCTTTTCTGTGATAATGGCTGCATGCTCTTCAGAATCGCTCTCGTCCTCACCGTCGTCATCATCGGCATACTCTTCAGCATCATCTTTGGCATCAGAGCAGGTCGCTTGAGGGATATACTTCGAAGATTTGGGTGGCATAGATGGGGATTCTGTTGCCTGTGAGAAAGTCATTGCTGATGTGACACTGGTACTGGTGAGTCTTGAATCCGCTGTTGAGCAAGGAGCAGTGCTTGTCCCACTCCTGCCAGAGGCGCCCTTTGAAGATTTCCCCTTTGAGTGAGGTTCCACTTGATTCCGCCAATTGTTGACCTGTCCTGACAGACTGAATTTCTTACTCCTAAATTTTGCAGTCAAGTTAAAGAAGTACAGCGTTGACTCAGTGAGTATTAACATGACAGTGTGAGATTGAATGTCACTGACTCGACATTTTTTCCTTTCTTGTCAAGGCCATGTGCCTTGCCATCAGTGGGTCTCCCAGGCTGGTCAACCTTGATCAGATCATCAGGCCGATCCCACTTCTCATTGAAGGTACAACAATTCAGATGGTGAGTCTGAACAATGTTGGGTCTTGCAGAACCTAGCTGCTATTTGACCCTAAAGGGTTTCTGTACTAGGCTAAAGGCTCAGAGGAGAGGAAATATCATAAAAAACTACTGAGCACTCAGACTCATACTGATACTGGTGAAAAGATTGATTGCTTATGTAAGCTACAAAAGTGCCAACATAAGGTAAGGTAAAAACAGTCTCTACAAGCCCAGCCAGAAATGAATCCCTACATCGTTCTGCTTCTTCAACCTTGCAGCACTCACAGCCTTGTGTAACAAATGATTCTCTTTCTTCTTCTTCTTTGGCCTCACCTCAGACTCCAGCTCAAGCTTGCAATTTCCGTCTGTGTCCATGTTGTCAGCGCTGCTTTCCAAGGTATGATCACCTTTTGACTGGAAACTGGTTCCTAACATGCTGCGGTTTTTTGAAGGGGCGTCTTTGGTGACATGTGGCCTCACTTTGACTGGCCTTGGACGAGGCTTTACAGGTTTCGCCTGTGCTATCGCTGCTGCCTGCTCTATCTCCATTGATGCCTCCACTTCAGCAACACGATTGATGCCATTTTGGGCAGCTAATTCTTGTGCTTCCTGCGCTTCTCTGGTCCGCTGGGTGTCCACCGCAATCTCTTTCGCTGTGCATCGTTTCCTCGTAGCTTGCTTCACAATTTCACCAGGACGCTGAGTCATATTTTTTGGGCAAGTAGAAACCATACCAGACAGGAGAGCAGCAGTAGCAAAATAGTCGGATATGAGGAGCACAACAGGGATCAATGAAAAAATTCAGCACTTTGGTAAGTGCCTCGTGAGCTTTCCCAAGCCTAAACTCAGACAAACAACGCTGCCATATGTGCACTTAGCCCTTTTCGCTCTCCTTGATGTATATTCATCGGTTGCATGCTACTCGTTACCATCTTTGCCATGCTGCGCTGTAGAAACAACAATACTGAGAGGAACAAAAGATGCTCCTGACAGTATCTATAAATGTTATTAGGTCATGCATTGCCTAGTCTGTGTTACTTGAGGTGGTAAGTGCATTCAACCCTAAAGGGGAAGCAGGTGCAGCAAAGATCTAGGGGTACACGCTTCAGCAAAGTGCAAGAAAGCGCAGGTGCACGCAAGGCGTGGGAACATGCGCGTGTATTAGCGCGAAGCGCAGGAAAGCATGCACGCGTATGTGGAAATAATAGAGAGGTAGACTTTTAAGTGCTAATATGTTACAAGATATGAGAAGAGTGATGTGGAGTGTAAACAAATAGATTTCTACTGTTAGTTTCTTGGTAGTAAGTGGGTGGAAAGTAACTAAAGTAAGGTGAAAAGTCCATAATAGTATGTACTGCTGGCACTTATATAGCACACCTAAGTGCGGTCATGTGGAGCTGAAGCGCTACCGAGTAGGTATGTAAAGATATATATGAGTGAGAAACCATGATAAAAATAAAGGTGGAACTATGCTAATAAAGGAAATGGAAATATACGCACTGGGGAGCTTGGTGGACAGTGGATGGATGCTTCTGGATGGCTGGCGCCATAGGGCGCTCAAGCGCAGGAAAGCACACGTGTATATGCATTGCAAAGTGTGGGAATGGTGCACGCATGGCGCGCATTGCATGGGAAAGCTGCGCCTCATATAGGAATCACTGTGGGCAGTACACAGAGTGGTGCTGCAAGTTGGTGCTGTATACTCCCTAGTGGAAACTGCCATATCACACCATGAGAGGCATGATTCTCTACAGCGCTCTAGATGAGACTTTAGCGTCCTCTGCATCCCCTGCACCAAACCAGGATGCAACCGCTGGTTCAAGAACAAATCTAGATACACTCAGCACACAAATGCGGTACATCCTCTGCTTGGTGCCATGCCCTTGCACACAGAACCGTCTCAGTTCAATCGTTCTCCTTCACCTTTCTTCAATGGAGACGACAATCCCTTACAATCTGATGGTGCCAGTGAAGAGAACCATTCTGAGATCCCTCGTTCTGTACAATCACCTATACCTGCAGAATTCTTTGGTGCTGGTGACCGCTTATATAGAAACTACCACCCTAGTTTAACCGGTACGTTTACCTTAGTCTTCACATTTTTAATACTATCTAATACACTCATTTTTTAAAGGTCATCCGTGTGATCCTGAAGGGAATTTTCTTCCACCAGGAGCTCTGCCTTTGCCACTTTCAGAGAAAAGTGCTGATGATTTGACTCCCTACCATGATCAGTTGGAATTCGAGCTTGCTGACTATTTTCACCAGAAACCAGACTCCTGCTGCACAAATCAACCACCTTCTTGACCTATGGGCTGCATCACTAATTCAGGCTGGCACCAATACATCACAGGTGCTATTCACAGACCATCGCGACGTCTACAGGACCATCGATAACACACCTTTAGGTGATGTTAAATGGCAGTCGTTCTCGGTCAAATACACTGGAGATATTCCAGATGAAGGCCCATTACCCTGGATGACTGAGAGCTATGATGTCTGGTTTCGCAATCCCCATCAAGTTGTTCAAAATATGCTCGCCAATCCAGACTATGCTTCAGAAGTTGATATGCGACCTTACCGTGAGTTTGCGACAGAAACAGATGAGCGCCAATGGCAGGACTTTATGTCAGGTGACTGGGCTTGGAATCAAGCGGTACGTCTCTCTCTTTCGATGTTAGCTTAACTAAAATCTATGCACAGGATCAAATTGCCAAGGATCCCACTACTCATGGCTCGACGTTTGTGCCTGTCATCCTTGGCAGTGACAAAACCACAGTGTCAGTCGCCAACAAACAAAATGACTATTACCCACTATACACATCCATCGGAAATGTTTGGAATAATGTGCATCATGCTCACCGTGGCGCACTTGCAGTAGTTTGATTTCTAGCTATACCAAAGAGTATGTTTCTTTTCAATTGTGTGTATTCATTGACCTTATGATTTTGTAGCAACTAAACAACATGCTAAAACTGCGATTTTCCGCAGATTCCATCACCAACTGTTTCATTCGTCCATTTCATTTATACTTCGGAACTTGAAACCAGGGATGACGAAACCTAAAGTTGTGCACTTCAGCGATGGCCACTATCGCCATGTGATCTATGGACTTGGTCCATATATCGTGGACTACGAGGAACAGGTTTTACTCACATGTATAGTCTGATCTTGGTGTGCAAAGTAAGTACTTGCTGCTTCCTCATTGTGTTGAATCTAATTCCACTATAGATGTACTTCAAATAGCAAATCTCTCGACGATGACAATCTCCTGCACAAGAGAGTTCACACTGACACGCTAATCAAAGAGTGTGACCATGGGAAGCTTTGGGATGAGTATGGGATCATCGCCCAGCTTGTGGTAAGTCTCAGCATATCTATTTTACTTAAAATTAACCTATTCATATAGCCATTCACAAATGACTACCCTTGAGCCGACATACACGAACTCATTGCACTGGATCTCCTCCATCAAATTATAAAGGGGGCCTTCAAGGATCACTTGGTCGCCTGGGTTGAAAAATACCTCGTGGCGACACACGGTCAAGCACAAGCCGATATCATACTTGATGACATTGATAGAAGGTACATCAAATACAATATTGACTATGAACAATTGGGTTTACTAGCATTATGAACAGAATTGCAGCAGCACCTGCATTTTCAGGATTGTGCAGATTTCCTCAAGGACACAACTTCAAACAATGGACCGGGGATGACTCAAAAGCCCTTATGAAGGTATTCATCTTTTGTCTTATGTAATTCAGTTTTTTTTTAACTAACACTCAGATTCAGGTATACTTGCCAGCACTCAAAGGCTATGTCCCAACGGATATCATCCGTACATTCCATGTGCTCCTCAAGTTTTGCTATCTTGTCCACTGCAATGTCATCATGGAGACATCTCTCAACAAAATTGATGACACAGTTGCTCGTTTTCATCAATATCGTGAGATTTTCAAGGACACTGAAATAGTTTTGACATTCTCACTCCCTCGCCAACATTTGATCAAGCATTACAACACCCTCATTCGTCTTTTTGGTGTGCCAAATGGACTTTGTTCGTCTATCACAGAAAGTAAGCACATCAATGCCGTTAAGGAACTGTGGAGGCGGTCCAGTCGCTACAAGGCACTAGGCCAGATGCTTGTAACCAACCAGCGCCTGGACAAATTGACTGCATCACGTCAAGATTTTTATGCTTGCGGGATGCTTAACGGCACATGTCTAACTTCTGTTCTCACTACGTTGAATGCTCAAGCCCCCAGAGAGCATGATGATACAGGCCAACATGAGCCACCTGTCTCGTCACCCCCCGGAGAAGACGAGAACGAAGACTTTGACATCATTGATGACCCCACATCAGTCCTTGCACACATAGAACTCACTAAGACGCCCCGTAAGCACATCTCTATCATTTTTCATTTGATGTACTGAGAATAAGTACATAGAAGGTACCAAACGCGCATGAAGCATTCCAGAGCTTAGCACTGAGCTTTGTATTCCCGACTTAGCCGATCTTGTTCGATGTTTCCTTTTCAAACAGTCCAATCTTGAAGATGCTCGCGACCCCACTGAAGTCCCTCTCCTAGAATTCCCACACTATCGCAGTCGAATTTCCGTCTTCAACTCTGCATCGTCGACATTCCATGCACCCAGCAACCTTAGTGGAATTGGTGGCATGAAGTGCAAACATATCTGTGCATGTCCCTTATGGAGAAATGAGTGTGCACGCAATGATTGCATGTTTGTGATTACTGACTCAAATGCTCATGGGATGCTGGGCATGGATGTCGCCCGTGTCATGGCATTCTTTTCTCTTTGACAGCACGGCAGACCGATTCCATGTACAGTGGTCCGCTGGTTCAATCAGGTTGGCAATGCTCCTGATCCTGACACTGGCATGTGGATGGTTAAGCCAGCTTTTTCAGCACAAAACACCCCGCACTTCATGATCATTCACATCGACACTATCTTTCGTGCAGCTCACTTACTTCCAGTGTTTGGTACAGTCCCGCTCTCACCATCCATCAAATTCCATCATGTCCTCGACATATTCAAGCTATTCTATGTCAACAAATTCGCAGACCACCATGCCTTCGAAATAGCTTCGTAGCGCAGGGCATGTTCCAATTGCGCGAAATTAACCAGATGGAGCACGAGATGGACTTACATTCTTCCCTCATCATCTAAGACAACCCCTCCTCCTACTACGAATCCCTTCCCACATCCTCCAGCCACTTTGGCACCTACACCCACATATGGCCATCGTTATCCTTCACCACCAAAGCCTACTTTCCCTCCGCCCAATTCTTCCTACATCACACCACCCACATCGCCAGACATGCTGTCACCAAGTTATTCAATATCGACATCTCCAGCATCAACCCCTCCTACTACTACGAATCCCTTCCCACCTCCTCCAGACACTTTGGCACCTACACCCACACATATGGCCATCGTTATCCTTCACCACCAAAACCTACTTTCCCTCCGCCCAATTCTTCCTACATCACACCACCCACATCACCAGACACGCCATCCCCAAGTTATTCAACATCGACGTCTCCAGCATCAACAGCATCTCCTCCAACACCCCCAGGTATGGAGGGCTGTACGGCTTGCATCATTTCAGCTTTGTCTTCACCAGGTGTCCCAAAACATGAGCCTGTACCAGTACCCCGCCATCTCAAAGACCACCCCTCCTCCTACCATGAATCCCTTTCCACTTCCTCCATGTATTGTTGTGTGGTGCATTTTCCAATTGCATGAAAACCCAACTTACTAGTAGTAGTATACACTCGTTTTCCAAGTCACCTATGTAAATCTCTTATTTTACTTATTTTCGTCAATCAACTTAATTTCTTGTCACTCGCTTTTCATGCCTGAAGAATAAGTGAAAAAAGTTGTAATTAGTGTCCTTTCACGCCTTGTTTCATAAATTAAGTGACATAAGGCCAAAAAGAAAAACTTGTGATTTCCTGATGAGTGTGATGGACAAGTGATGCATATGAGTGATGTACCAAGCTTCCTCGAGCAACTGGTGTGGTGTCTGGAGGAACTGGGCTCAAGGCCCTTGATTGATTTCTGTTAGGGTGAGATAGGTGTTGAACAACAAGAGTGGGTAGAAATGTCGTTGAAATATGATACCCTTGGCCGCAAGCCTCAAGGCAATACTTATTTGCTGTTGTGTTGACCTCCAAAGCCCTAAGCATTGCTATCAGGCTGCTTGGGGCTGCCAGGCACTATCATGATGTGACTCCACAAGATGCCAGGAAGTTGAAGGAACAACTTGGACTATCTTCATTCAACATTTACCATTTGTCTATGGACAGTCGAGTCAATTACTTAGTAAGGACGTTCGAAGCTTGGAGGACATGTAGAAAATGGCTGGTCTGTGTTAAGTCTGCGCAGACTCTGCGCCAAACTCAGCCTCAAAGACACGTCTGGGCAGAGTGTGGGGGACCATGTCTGGAGGTGTTTGGTCGGCAAGTTCCGAGCTGTCTTTTCTTTACATCATCCCATCAGCTGCTGTCTATGCTGCCACCAGCCACCCCGCCGCATCTACGTCAGTGGGCATGGCAGGCAACATAATAGCATACATTGGTTAAGTTTGACGCTACGGCAAATATTGCAGCAGTCACAGCAGTAGTGCTCCTTACCAAGGAAGGTTTTGCACATCTGATCTCTGCCCTGATACTTTAAAATGAGCCCCTGTTGGAATCTTGCGATGTACATAGGAGTGAAACTTAAGCTTCATCTCACAATCTTGATGAGTTTTTCATCCCCAGTGGGGAGCAGGATGGATGAGGGACCTCAAAAGAACAAACCAACAGTACTGGAGCGAATCTACGCGCACACCACCAAAGGAATTCAAGATTTCACAGCACCGCCGTAGTCATGTTGACGTGCTTGAAAAGATATTTCCTGTCGTTTCGTTAGTCTGACTTTTTCTGACGTGGGGAGGCGCTCTTAGCTTCGTCAGGGGAGTCGTTCGTGATGCATCTCATCTGTAAAAGGGATTCATTCTATCAACGTTCTCCATCTCTTTCTTTGTGAGGACGGGTCGCTGGGTTGACTGAAAACCAAACATGATATACTAGATAGCGCATCGAGGTGTCAAAGTCTCCAGAGAATGGATAAATTCACCTCTTAGATAGATTACCTTTGAAGGAGAAATTAAGTTCGTCATCTTCGACTGTGGCACTGACAGTCGACTCATCAGCGCGTTGAAAGTGTACCTTCTGGTATTTATATGGGGCACGTACGAAGTCCCAATCAACCAAAGTGATTATTATAGTGATCGATAAATCTGTCGTGCACAAACGATTAACCGGTCAAATCGCAGAGTCTTGCCGCTGTACCAAGAGGCACTGAAATATTGAGTAGACATTGGGAACCGAACGTTTGAAGTTGGCGCCGCAATATATGCGGAAACAATGACGTTGAAACAACCTAGTGGCGCAAGGTTGGCGAAAAGTATATCATCGATAATGGACCAGGCACATTGCAACTATACGTCTCGCAAGTAGAAATGCGCAAAAGATAAATATTGGAACATCCCAGATCAACGTTACGGTGTAGGCCAGTCGTTGCCAGTCTCCCTCAAACGCATGCAGGGGGTCAATATAAAAGAGAGAACAAACGGTAAGATGGAGTACGTACAGATAATAACGTACGTCCTGAGGTTCAGAGTACAGAAATGGGTAAGAAGGCTCAGCGGACCCAAGTTGAAGTATTAACACGTTAGGAAATTCAACCTGCACTGCGCAGTTACTGCACATAAATGTGCACCACGCATATTCCCTTGAACTACCTGATCTTGACACGTACGTGGGCCAGTCCTCCTGATTCCTCCTATGGCAGCGGATGTGAGAATCTTGCTTGGCAAATATATTTCGCCTTGGAGGTCCGATACGGAGTTCAGCCTGTCAACCTGAGCCAATGCTTGTCCGCCCTAATATGTACGTTGAAAATTGACCACTGCTTCGGCGAGGTCGGCCTTTTGGTCTAGAATGATCGAAGGAAGACGGTACTTGCTTCGTTCCTTCGTAGTAAGTATGTAAGCGCGGTTTTTGAGTCTTGTGTCGTGGAGACCGCCCCTCGGGCTTCTTTCAATGCCGTGGAGCGGAGAGGGGGATGCCAAAACTGTCCCGAACCTAGATGCCTGTTGAGAACCATCAAAGAAGACATGCTAATGGCATGTATATATCGCAATAAGTAGAAGATGCTTCAGACGTCGCGGGCAGGAAATCGGCAGTACGCTTAGTTTGAATTCAAGTCGCCGAGTCAAACAGTACAGTTGGTCTCCCTTGGTTGAATCTGTTGTAAAAAAATATGGTATTAGTCATTCACAAGCATGGTATTAGAATTTCTTTCCACAGCACTGGTGGGAACAACGGAATGTATCGGTGGTACTGGTCCCTCTCGGGTTTCTTTCATAAGCGGAGAGCGGAGAGCTCAAGGAATTTCAAAACTGTTTGATGGAGTCGGAAAAAGAAGTCTGGCCGTCGGTATCACGTGATGGCCGATCAATGAGAAATGATTCACCAGGATTCCAACCGCAACATAGAAGACGCGCCTATGAGTATACACCATCGGCATTGAGTGCAACTACATGGTGCCGACACGGCGGGGCTCGGTGACTGCGATGAGTTCCCGAAGTCACAAGGGCTCTTCGCAGGTATAAAGTCTGGCGGGTTTACTCGATCATTCTTCAGTTCAAGTCGCCTCCAGCTCCTTGATCAACCAACTTCAACGCTCTTTCGAAAGAATCCAAAAACCAAACTTTAGTCTTACAAAAATGTTTGTTCGTATCCTGTCCATCACATCCCTTGCTGTCCTGGCTATCGCCACGCCTCTCGCTCTACGCGACACCAGCGGCCAGTGCAACACCGGCAACATTCAGTGTTGTCAGTCGACTCAGCCGGTGAGTTTCATATATATGGCGCACCGTCTCTGTAATCCATCTAAATATCAACACTAGGTCGACGAGTACAACAAGAACGTGACGATGTCTGGGGGTATCCCCATCTTCGCTGATATCCTCGGCGAGGTCGGTCTCGACTGCAGCCCAATCAGTGTGGTTGGTACTGGTGACGGTGCAAACTGTCTCCAGCAGCCCGTCTGCTGCAGTAACGAGTCATACGTACGTATCCAGCCTTCCTCGTCTATATCATACCTCTTAACGTTCTGTAGAACGGCCTCATCAACATCGGCTGTACGCCCATCAATCTCTTCCTCTGAGCTTTGAAGGCGAGGAAGCGCGCTTGTGATAGAGGGATGAGCGCTAGCTTTGGAGGCGGTCGCTATCAGTTTGTCATAGTTTTACTCGGGCTTCAGCAGTTCCCTATTAGCAATATGTCAATGCACGCTCTTTGTTTCTAGTTGATTCGTCAGAGCCTGTCTGAAATAAATGTAAATAGTCTAGTCAAGCCCAGTTGTCCGCCTGTTTGTCAACTTAGCCTTTTGATTTTTGGTCGAGCCCCTAGGCCTAGTCCTCAATGACAGATCCAAAATTCTAAATCAGGCAAGAGTTCAAGATCGCCCTTCCAGGGACACGTACGAAACAGAGGCAGAGTCTAACTCGAGCTTTTTATTAGGTCGGGTGCTTCAGGATTCATTGCATTAGGACAAGTTACCACGCTCTTCAACATCGTTGTGACTTCTGTGAGGCATCATTGAATGCTTTGGCGCGGCGTTCAGGTCTTCACTGCGGACTTGGGGTAAATATACTTCAATAAATAATGGGCAATCCAGAAAGCTATCCTACGGACATGATAACACAACTCAATCATAGTGCTTCAATCACCTGCCGGACTTCTCTTGCCCTCTCTGCGAATAATGATATTTGCTTCTTCCCGTCCTGCTTGAGTTGATCATAGCTATTTTCGATCTCCCGTCTTATCCATTGCTCGACAGTAAGACATCGCTCTTCAGGAGTGAGCGTTTCTGGTCTGAGAGAAGGACTGGCCGCGAGTTCTGGCGATTGAGAAGGCGGAAGTGATGTCGGAGGGTGGGATGGGCTGGAAAGGGGTGGGTCGGATGGTTGTGGCGTCTCATCGACAACCATAGATGCGTCATCATCATGAGGGGTCTCGAGCCGTGGGGGAGGACGAGGGGTGTTTCCAAGGTCGCCCGCCTCTACGTTGCTCGGGTATTGTTCGCTATGAAGGTCGTCCTGAATACGTACTGGTTGTACGGGAGTAGCGTCCGCTCTCGCAGGCGTGTCGACCTTTGCTTCCGATGGAATACTTTCTGTTTCCGATATGATAGGGTCCGTCTCAGATTCTGAGGCTACCACCTCAGCCTCGGGTGGGTTTGCCAATGCTGACTTGGACGATCTCACCGGAGCCTTCTTGTTAGTCGATTTAGTCTTGGCAGGTGGCTTAGATGTAGAGACAACGCGTCCCTTTCGTCTTGTCTTAGGTGCTTGCACCTCCTCGATAATCTCTGCTTTCGCGAGTTCATCACCTGAGTCTGACTGTTCAGGTTTTGGATCGGGCGGAACATCAACCGCCCCTTTCTTTGCCCGTGCTCGTGAGACTGTACGGGGTTTGCTACCCGATGCGTTGAAAAACGGGCATCGCGTGCCGGATTTGGTATCGCGCTTCTTATGTTCCCCTCTGTCGTGAATGGGTCATCTTGCGTCTCAAGGGGAGAGCTTCATTCACCCACATTGGATCATCATCAGCATCCCAGCCACCCAGTGAGAGGTTGCAATACAAGCATGTCACGGTATCATCACCCTTTGTTTGGGGGGTATACACGAACCCTCCCTGAGCCATCTAAGAATGACGAATGGTATTTAAGTACGGCGTAAATGAGCGTGGGGACACACCTTCTTTGAGCTAGCGCCGTGATCATCTTGCCCGTCATGAGGCCACAAGTCTTCGCCGAATGTTTGAAGACGTGCCTTCTCCATCGCCTTGCTCGTCGGAAGGCGTTTCTTGTTCAAGAATACAAAGCTTATGCTCTCATGAGCATGTCTTATGCTGAGAAGACGCGCGAACGCACCTTCCGTCCTCTGCAATATCCTCACTGAGTCCGCAACGGACTATTGCCCATGCACAAGTATTGCCACACTTCTGCCAATGAATCAGGAAAGGGTTATCATCCTCATCCCAGTCGCTCAGCTCTTTGTGACACAGAAAGCAAGCGACACTATCCCTGTCCTCCCAACTTGGTACCCAGTAGAAACCTGCTTCGGCAAGGGTGTGTGGGTTGGCGTTGAAAGATGAAGGATGAGGCCATTTCACGGTTGCAGAAGTAGAATTCGGTTTTGAACTCCGTTTCACGCGCTTGGATTTAAGAAAGGAGTCGACGCGTGCTTGAAGGCTTTCCATCGCGGTTGAGGTGGTCTTGGAGAAAGATCAAGGTTTGAGAGGGTCACGTGCACGTGCATTATGCGCGCCGATGCACCCGGCCGGATTCCGACAAGGGCTCGCTGTCTACCACGGTCCACAACCATATCCATATTCTACCGACAATCACAGCAACGATGCAAAGGACATACGGACGTAAGAACTCACGCCGTGTTCGACCAAATTCGCCAGATGTGGAGGCTGTGCTTTCACCACCGCGGAAACGACCCAGAATCGAGGTTGAGATCGTGCAGCCGCCGTCTAGTGCGTATTTATCACCACCTAAAGTAACTAGTCCTATCCGAAGAAGTACGACGATGCCTGATGTGGGCTCAATTTCGAGCACGCCGTCAAAAATTCGTACGCCGACTAAGCCAGCTCGGGATCTGAGCACGTTGTTCTCCGCTTCTCCGCATCGGACGCCGAACTCACCTGGAAAGTCGCTCGGAGTGGTGAAACGTATGCTGTCACGCTCGCGCACGGAGTCGTCCGTTAACCATAATACTGGTCATAATGTCTGCTCATTAACCCGTGTGTCTTGGTCACCTACTGAGTTTAGTGATGTTAATATTTCATCCCCTAGCATCGTCTAACACACTTCCTGTCCATTCTTCTCCACCGAAGATAGCCTCCTCGCGTTCACCTTCCCCAACACAGAATAAACCACTTCTGATAAAGCACACACGGACGTATGCTGGAGCATCACGTTCGTACCGTATTGCGCTTCCGGCAGCTGATCTCGCAGAGCCAGATGACACGCGTGAATCTTATGCTGACTTGCGGTCTCGGTGGGGCGTCGACAACTCCGAGGATGATCCACGTCCTTTCGAAAATGATACTGGGACACTGAAGAGGATCTCTAGCGAGGGTTCGCGGGTACTAGCGAATGGGATGATGAATGATCTCAAGAGCATCACGGAATTGCGGAGCAAGGGCGAAAGCAGACGATTTCTTGACGAGGTAGGGTATCTATTTGAAAGCATAGAGAGTGGTTGTGCTATTGCACTCCGCAGGGCCAGGTGCGTGCTGATGCGCTTGAATAATAAAGTCGTTGAAGCTTATTTCCACATGATCAGTGTCTTGGAAATCGTCACTAAATTATGTGACCCCGAATTCAACCGCCGTGCGAAAACATCCGATTTTTATGCTCGCACTTGGGATGTGTTCCTCAAAGCCCGCGGAAACGGTCCAGACAAGGTGTGTTCATATATTTTATTTCAAGCCTATTGACCCTTTTGCCACAAAACATGAACTCAACATTCCGTAGATTCTTGATGCTACCCTTTCCTTCTTTGCGTTCCTTTCGACCCGCGACCTCCAAACCCTTTCCGAACTTGCTCATAAACCTGAACTCGTCCCCACTCTCCTCGATATCCTGCGCTCCCTCACTCCCACCTCCGACATCAAGGGTGATGGGCTCAATCAGGGTATGTTATGTAAAATAACTTTTCCAACAGAATTTGTTGACATTCATCAACGTAACTGCTCGCTGACAACCCATTCAGGTCTGAAGAAAGACATCCTTGCGCTCGCCCTGTCGGGGGTAGATGCAATGGGGCTGAGAGCATCAGGCATCGTCAGGACAGACGTCGCACCGGTGAGTAAGTTTCGTGGCGGCTGTCAAGAATGATGTAATAATTGGCCTTGTTCATTTTCTTGGGATTTTATGACATCGAATTGACATTTACGTCATGTTAACTGCGCGGCAGCTCAAAGCCCTTGCAGATGTGATCGCGAAATCAGGAGTGATGAAGGAAACACATAGGGTACGTCATGCTGTCGCTCATTTTGATTCCCTCGTTCATTTTATTTACATTCGACCCATGTTGTGCCTCTATCGCTACGAACGTTTGATCGTTCTTTTGGATTCGCATGGACATCATAGCTCTCCACCCGTGCCCTGCTCAGCACTACATTATCATCCTTGCCGGCCTCCCTCCTTCCGCCTGCATCGCAGACCCTCCCATCAATCCTCAACTCCCTCCGTGCAGAGCTTCTGCTTGTACCTCCACGCGTCAGTGCTTGGGAGAGGGGCCTGGAGCTGTTTCCCAGTTATACGTGCTCGGATATAGGACTGGGGGAAAATGGGAATACAAAAAGAAATGGAAATGGAAAAGAAACACATAAACCCTCAGATCGCCCGATAGAGATTGCCACTCCCTCCCTCGCTCACATCCACGCCTGTCTCCGCCTCGTAGACACCTACCTCTTGAAAGAGTGGATGGGCCACGTTCCATCACGCTCTGGCGTCGCAAATGATGGTTCACGTAGGACTAGAGAACAATCAGAAATCTATCGTGCGCTGGCGGATCCGGTACTTACAGACGAACTCGTGGAGCTGTGCGTGGCCACTGAAATTCTTGTACGAGACTGTGTACGGGATTTGAATACAATGAACAAGGAAGAGGATGCGGAGGAAAGTCAGGGTGAGCTTGGTACGTTTTTGGTACTCTTCCTCCATTCACTGCCTCCCTGCCAAACCCTTCTCCAAACCATTATCCCAAATATTGCCCAGATACTTGCCCACCCTCCCTAATGAATATCAACAGGGATGAATGAGAAACTCATGCTCCTTTCAACAGCACGCAAAACCTTATTTTCGACCTTCCGTATCCTTACGCTTCTCCCGTCTTCCACATCCCCTTGCTCCCGTCCTTCGTCTCCATACTCTCGCACGTCCCCGACATATTCTGATATCCACCATGATCCCTGGACACCAAGCGACACAGCCCTATCCCTGATTACCCGTGTGGTGTTACGTGCACAAGCTGGATGGGTCGGGAGTCTTGACGTTGATGGGGTTAAGGGTGAACAGGATGACGAGGCGACGCAGGGGAATGAACAACATGCGATAAAACTGGAGGAGCTGGAGGGTATAGATACTTCTTCCCCACCTTTACCCGGCTCTCGACGTGAATCTACACGTTCCCCTCGAAAACGGACATCGCTTCCTGTTTCTTCACCGTCCAAATTTGCACATAAACCTTCAGTTACAATCAATGCGCCAAGTAAACTTGGCAGGCAGGGTATGTTGCATAGAAACGATACGCCAAGTAAAGGTACCAGCACACCGAGCGAAGGAAATGACACAGGTAAAGGAAGAAGCAAGGCCATATCAGTCCCGCCGTATACCCTGACACGTGTTGAGTCTTTCGACTTGCTTTGCCTGGCGCTTGGGTTGCTTCTGAACTGGGCATCTGGAGGCATCGAAGGTGGAGGGGTGAGTGAGGGGATGGGACGTATTCGTAAGTATTTCTTTCTCCTGCTTCCAAAGTTTTGCCGATGACGCTTTTCCTCGCATAGCTCTCAATCGCGCCTGCTCTACCACCCGCAGCTGCTCGCATATCTGTTCATGCCCTCCGTCTTCACAGGTACCGCTGCTCTCGTGTTTGGTGTCTGTGTATCAGACATTTGGCAGTTCTGTATTTGTATCAACTGATTCTTCATCGCGGACACAAAAAATTGTGTCTGGCCACGAACGTAAACTGACCATGGGTGTCGGTCGGATGCCCCCAGCTGCACGTCAGCAAGATTCTTTCTCTGCGAGCCCTACCTGCCACTCCACCCCCTCTAAACGTAAAACTGCTTCCGCCCTACCCACATTGAACACGTCCAGCATGCCTCAATCTCCCGAACACACTTTCCTGGCAGGGTACACTGCTGTTCTTCTCGGTCTCCTCTGCACACCCACAGCTCCGCATGAAATCCGAGTACTATCTACCAACCGATCACTGGTATTTGGTGATGTCTTCATCGAGACGCTCATCAAAGATGTGCGGGACTTTTTGGCTCTGTATGACGAGCTCGAGGGAGAACTCAGTGACGAGGGTGATATCGTGGATGTGGATATGAGTCCAGATGTGGATCGAGGGCGTAGCGGGGAACGAGGACAAAATGGGGGAAAGGGGAGGGGTAAAGCGCTGGAGAAGCAGAGCGAAGATGTAGCGCGCGGGGTACTGAGAGCGTTAGAGGCGCTACGAGACGATGGACTATGAGATGGTCGTCGATACTTGCTTTCAACTGCGGTAGGTCTGAAGATTCTTTCTGTCGATGACGATGGTTGGTTATATTGTGGCATCATATCCGATACGATTAGAAGAAACGGTTTTCTTCCTTTGTGGCATCATATCCGATACGATTAGAAGAAACGGTTTTCTTCCTTCTATTATGGTCTAGCTAAGGGGTATTGATTGACGAGAGCCAACAAGGCAGGAAACGACATGATTCCACCGTCACAGAAGGTTGACATTGTATAGAGCAGACGAATGGTGAAGCTTGAAGCGCAGAATCACATGCACCATGGGTCAATCTGACCGATTCATCTGTAAACAACAACTCTGACTGTATATATGGCCGCACCCGATTGAACAGGTCATCACAATATTACCAACAAATTACCAGCAATGAATGCACTGACAAGTTCGCGGAGGAAGCCACTGAACGCAATGATGCACGCCGCTTAACTTACGCAAACGCACGCTGGGCCAAGGGAAGAAGTACTACAGTGATGGATGGAGAGTTGAAACAGAGACGTGGCAACGCAGACCAGTACTTACTTCCAGTGGAGTTTTCGCAGATCTTCGCAGATAAGCCAATACGCACGGGCCGCAAACACTTCCGGGTTTCCAATGCACCTCGTGAAGTTGATGGCCGTTTTACAGCGTCGCATAGGACATAGATTCATCGGATAGTACTATGCTATATTATTCGCGCTAACTGAGCCTACTGTCTGCTCCTGTGGACAGCCACGTCAAACCCAAGAGCACATATTATGCGACAGTCCGTTATTCGCATACCAACACATATATGTTGCGAGAAGTCAACGAGAAGTATCCCGTGACACATACTCAACGAGCTCCTGGGCACGGAGAAGGAAATAGAGGCACTAGCAAAATGATTGTCCCTGCTACGACTAGTTAGTGGGTATAAAAATGTATAGTGCTCTAGTCTAGTCCAGTGAAAACATATGTAGCCACCTGTGAAAGCAGCAAATGTTATTCTCCCAAATCCCTGATTAGTGGGTAGATTCGCCGCTCGTGTCCGAACCACTCCGAACCGCTCGGCATCTCACGGTATTTCCACATAAATTTACCACACAACACTCTTCCATCTTGCCTCAACGTCCTCCTCGACGACCACGACGTGCATCATGCTTGCCCACTCTGCAGTCCGTGCTCTATCCGCAAACTCCCGTGCCTTCTCTTCGTCCGTTGCAAGACAGACGAAAGTTGCCGTCCTTGGCGCTGGTGGGGGCATTGGACAACCATTGTCACTCCTTCTCAAGACTGACCCTCTCGTCACCTCTCTCAGTCTCTATGATATCCGTGGCGCACCCGGTGTTGCAGCTGATGTGAGCCATGTTGACGCTTCCAGTGAGGTATGTCGTTACTTGCTACACACGTTAATCATGGGTTAGTTCAATCAGCTTCCAAGGTCAATGGTTACCCTGCAGACAAGCTCGACGAAGCCCTCGACGGCGTCCAAGTTGTTGTTATTCCTGCTGGTGTCCCAAGAAAGGTGTGTTTCCTCTCCCTATACTCATACATTTGCATAGTCCTGACCCTGCCTTTCAGCCTGGTGTAAGTTTTACAATCCATCTGTTGTTGCTCCGCTCTAATACCTTTATAGATGACCCGCGATGATCTATTTAATGTCAGTTATTCATGCTTTCCATTACATTAGTCGCTGCTAATTCTATTTCGGAAGACCAACGCTTCCATTGTTCGCGACCTCGCAGCAGCAATTGGTCGTGTCGCCCCTACTGCTCACATTCTCGTCATTTCGAATCCTGTCAATTCCACCGTTCCCATTGTTGCCTCTACCCTTCAGAAAGCTGGCGTTTACAACCCCGCTCGCTTATTTGGTGTAACGACCCTTGATGTTGTTCGTGCTGCTCGCTTCACCGCTGGTATTGCAGGGGTTAAACCCGCAGATACTCCCATAACTGTTGTGGGTGGTCACAGTGGCGCAACCATTGTGCCTTTGCTCTCACAGAATGCATATGGAAAGGCTATCACAGGCGACATTTACAAGGCTCTTGTCCACCGCATACAGTTCGGTGGTGACGAGGTTGTGAAGGCTAAAGACGGTGCTGGCAGCGCCACCCTTTCGATGGCATATGCTGGTGCCAAATTCACCAACTCTCTGTTACGAGGTTTAAATGGCGAGAAAGGTGTCATCACGCCTACCTTCGTCGAGAGCCCTCTTTACAAGGACCAGGGTATTGACTTCTTCTCGTCCAATGTAGAACTTGGTGTAAGTAATGGAACAAGAGATTCTCTTCATTCGTGCTCAATACTCCGCAGGTCAATGGTGTCGAGAAAATTCACCCTCTCGGGCCTCTTTCCGCTGAAGAAGAGAAGCTGATGGAGGCATGCTTGCCTGAACTCAAGAAGAACATCGAGAAAGGCAAGGCGTTTGTTGAGAGCTCGTAGATTGATTCGTTTTAGATCTGTTGTCCTTCAAAATACTTTTGCTATATGCACGACTGTTCAAAGCTCGCGCATACACGAGCATGTCTTAGCAGGTCTAAAGCCTCCTCAGGTACTGAGGCTGTCAAGTTAGTGTGCACAGGGTGTAGCGAGCTGCCAGATGATTGAATTTGACGATTACTTTACACAAACTTTACATTCACGAAACTTGCATAAGTCGACTGCCAGGATTTAAGATTAGTACGGTATCGTTACGCGATGTGCCGACGGGCCACGGCCCTGAGTATAAGGCCCGTGGTGCGTGTGATATCGTGCGTTCTATCCTGCTTATGAAACTCAAAAACAAGGTACCTTGAAGACTCTCGACCCTTGCTTGGCTTGATTGACATGTTACTTTACCATGGTGCCGTTGCAACCTGATGAGTCACGGATTGGAATATGCTGCTATATATTGTACTTACCATGCATCGGTGATGCTAGCGCCTCCATCATCTTTCTGAACCATGGATTTACAAACCTTCATTAACCTATCAACCAGCATCCAGTACCAGGATGTAAGTGATTGGTATTTGTTGACGTTTTCGCTTCACTCATCTACAATCCTGGCACTGACAGTATTTTTTCGGTGCTATCATTTCCACTATACTAGTAGTCTCTCATAGCTAACAGTGTTCGTACTAGTGTCACTAGTGGTTTCTTGGGTGCGCACTCTTGCCATTTGCTCAGTCATCATCCACAAACATCTAGTCATAGGTCTACGATTGTTTCCTGACCTTAGACCGGGAGGTAATTTCACCTTTGCGAGATATAGCCTGTCAATCGATAGGTTAATTGTCGTGTATAGATATCTTCGATTCATTCGCCACCGTGGAAGATAGGAAGTATTCTTTATGTCATGACGAGATACATGCCAGCCTTCGTGCTCTGTGTACACTTGTGCAGTGAGTCCAAATAGCATGCTCTATCGTCAACTTGCAGCTAACCAGGATACGGAAGTGAATTATCTCCCAAATGAAAAATTTGTGGTGAGCATTTGTCGGAAATGATATCGCCGTCCTGAGGATTCACCGATGTAGACTTGCAAACTTCTACATTCAATATGGTTTCGTAAGTATTGTAACAATGCAATTGGTTCCGCTCCAAGTTCTTTCTTCAGTTGCTGCTGCATTGTGCATAGCTGGTGCAGAAGGTATTACGAGGATTATAGTGTATTCACGCAGAACACTCACAGGATCTCCAGGTATCTTCGTCCTTCGCACCTATGCATTGTGGGGAAACAAGAAATTCATTCTGAGCATCATGTTGTCAACGGTGCTTGTGCGCATACAGTTGCGTCCCCGCATTCCGTGATCTGACACAATTTACTTCAGTGCTTTGCGGTCTTGGACGTGATAATGACAATGACGATTTCCAAACGCTTGGAACGTGAGTGTCTTTCAAGAGCCGCATGCAAATAGCTCAGTGTGGGTCGACAACAGTCCAACTATCAGACATAGGTGGCGGTTGTTACTCACTATCTCGCGACACGATGTCTGCATATCCTTGGACACTTCTGGTAGCGTTCGAGCTTGGTGAGATCACGAAGCTATACGTCTAGTCGAGTGCTCACTTCTTGCTTCAGAGATCATAGCACTCACCATGATTCGTGTATATCGGGCATACCGCGAAAGCGAGTCTCTGCTGCTTGAAATCCTTCTACAACATAATATTTTTTACTTCGGAACTGGGATTGGTAAGTAGGACCTTTATGGCTGTCAAAAAGCAATTAATCATTCAATTCTAGCACTATCGGTGGTCAATATTGTAGTTATCGAATGCTTGCCGGTGCGCACAATCTGAATTCAACTCAATATCGGCTGAGCGTCCTGATTATATCTCACGCAGTACACCTCTTCAAATATGTTCGGGACATTTCAAATCGTTATGCATACGATCCTCGTTACTCGGATGCACCTACAGTTTTGTAGCACCAATGAGGTTCACGACTCATCTGAGTCCGGAACCACGCCATTCTCTCGATTGACACATGTTGAACTTCAGACGTGTTCGCACTCGAATGTATGATAATTCAATGAAACTTTTACATTTCATTTTCATTCAGACATTTTTCCTGTTGTGTTGCAACGAGCCTAAGTTACTGTTGGGCCATCAGGAAAAAGTGTCAGGTGCTAGACTAACGAGTTAGAGGTCCACAGAGTTCCTTGAGTTTATGAATGAAGTTTTTCAGTCGAAAATGTGTGATCTGATTCGACCTCCGACATAGATCACAGCATCTGCAAAACACCCAACTTATTGCTTAAGTTGCTTAAGGTGTCAAAGAAGTTTGATGGGTTATGACCTGCACCCTGAAGTATGTGATTGGTGGAGATGGTGAGGTAAGCAGTAAAGATCTGCAGTCATTGTATCTTAGCCATCTTAGAGTCTGTTCAGGCACCCTTGTTTATGCAAATTAGGATCTGACTCATACAAAATTTTGGCTTAGGTGATGGTTGGAACTTCAATGAGATTGTCACACTGATAATGTCTACTACTAGTGTACTACCAGCACAATGCCTCATAACAATCCTGATTGTGACACAGACTCAGTTGATTACGACCCTGCCCAGACCAAGGCAGAAGACATACCAGACGATGGGTCTGGTAATGCAGAGGAGGATGTTCAAAGGTACCTATCATGGATTATGTATGCCACTATGCAAGCTCTGTGCATGGTAATCACAGTGGTCAATGCAACAACAACTGCAATCAAGGCCTATTCCAATACACACTACAATAAACAGCCATATCACACTTCCGCCTTATCAGGGACTGCCTGGGTCACTGAGTTACTCACTGGACATCCAGAACACATCTGATGTGAGCTCAGAGTTCACAAGCATGTATTCTATGTCCTTATCAATCTCCTTCAACAAGCAGGATGCAGAGACTCAAAGCATGTGCCCCTGGAGGAGCAGCTCACAATATTCCTGTATGCATCTGTTACAGGTCTCTCAATTTGTCACATCAGTGAATGCTTTCAGTGATCAAATGAGATGATTTCCAAGTATGTACACTGCCACTTTCCTGCAACTCACTAACACAATGTTTTTTCAAGATATTTCAAACAGATTCTCTTTGCATTCTCTTCCCCACCAATATATACCACATATGTCTGACTCCCTGATGCAGACAGCCCTCCTCCTGTTGATATTGTTTGAAACCTGAAGTTCTTTCCATTTTTTGCAGATACTATTGGTGCTATTGATGGCATGCACATTGCATGCCATCTTTTTGGTGAGGATTGCCATGCTGCCTGGGATCACAAGGGCAATTTCTCCCCAAACTGCCTTGCTGTGTGTTCCTTCAATTTATCCTTCACTTATATGCTGAGTGGCTGGAGAGGATCTGCTTCAGACGCCTGTCTCTACCATGACGCCTGCACTACTGACTTCACCATCCCCGAGGGAAAATACTACCTTGCCAACACTGGATTTGGCTCATGTGATGAGCTACTAGTCCTATATTGGGGTGTGCGCTACCATCTTGCAGAATGGGGTCAGGCCAATCTTTTGTAAGTGTGTTCCACAAGTGTCAGTACATATACTTATGTTCACATTGTTACCTAGACCTTGCAACCACAAAGAGCTATTTAATTTACATCATGCCATGCTCCAAAATGTTGTTGAGGGCATCTTTGGTGTTGTCAAGTGCTGGTTCCACATACTTCTCCTTCTGCCAGAGTATGCCATGGGAATCCAAGTACACATCCCTCCTGCATTGTGCCTCATGCATAACGTCATCCAAGTTCATGATCTGAATGACATGATGGAGTATCACAACATGTTAGATGAGCACCTCCTCACTGATACCGGAAGCCTTGCTGATAGTCCTCCTACTGAACAAGCACATTCTCATGCAAACCTTCATTGTGACCATATTGCTGCCAAGATGTGGGAAGCTTACAACGAGGAAAGAGTTTGGAGGGGTGCACAAGCAATCATAGAAACATTATCATAGTTGTACGTTGAAATGCAGTGATATTACATTGAGCTATTGAATGCTAGTATTGGGGCATGCTACTACTTTGAGTGCTGGTCAAAAAACAACTTTCTAAGACTAGGTTTTTCGATAGCAAGATAGATGTCAACAATGGCAATGTCACTCTGAAACTTGTTCAATATGTTGAGCAACTGGAAATCCTCCAAGTCCTCAGTCTGCAATTGTGCCACTGCCTTCTGCCTACATAAGGGAATAAGATCCACACATCCTGCAGAGGCATTTGAGGCATTGGCCTTGAAAGCATGAGTTGCATGCTCAAGTGTTGAATTGAGGCCCTGAATATCAGACCCCATCTGCTGGAGGGCCAATGGCATTGACAGGCATGCTGACTTTCCTGAATCTCTGGACTTCATTGAATATGCAAGATGGATAACAGCGAGTGTGCTATTGTTGTTGTCGATAGCTTTCTGTTTGCTGGAAGCAGTTGATGATGGCACACTAGGGAAGATGGATGCATCAAGTGGGAGTTGGTGCGAAGCACCAAAGATTGAGGGCCCTGCAGCATTGATATCGCCAGTAGGGCCCATTTGAGGATCTGAGTTGGCGACAACAGTTGTGTGCTCAGGAGCAGCCTGCACTGTGGTACTAAACTTGAGCCCATCAAGGGCATCTCCAAGATCCAACATGTGGACTTCATCGAAAGAGGAAGAGGCAACTGCATTGTTGTTAGGGTGTGAGGGAATGTTGGCAATGTTCGAGTTAGAGTGCTGTGTGATGCTGGTGGCAAAAAAGGAGTGGTTGTTCGTTGTTATGACGGTACATTGTTGTGTGTGAACTCGGGTGATCTAACAGTAGTAGCTACAAAAGAGTAGCGTCTGGTGTACCAAGCTTCGTGAGGTCGCCTCTACAAAAGAGCAGAGGTTGCTAAGTCAAACAGAGGTTGACTATGATAGCTAGTTACAGGCAGAAGGGGTCTCAAGTCCTTCTGAAGGTACAGATCGGTGGTGTCTGGTAAACCAAGTATGAATTGGAATACTAGTTTGAGTGGGTCTGAGTAAGACTAAAGTAAGGAACATCTACTTTAGTCTTCTGACTTATACAAGTCTACTCTATCATATCTAGGCTCAGCTTGAAGCTGGGTTTGAATCTGCCTATCTATCGAGTCAGAGATAACCTACATGAGGTTGGACTTCTATCTACTGTGGACTGCGGCACAGTCCTTCTATCAGTACATGAGGCAACCATGAGGCTTGCCTTCTATCTTGATAACCATTAATAGACCTAGATGGTCTATGTCATCATATGGTATCATCGTTCATTATCGTTCGACGATATTCGCCGATGTTCTTCATCATCTGTAAGTGTTCCAGAATGCTTACCTAAGCCCGGCATCTTCCGGCTTATCTTCTGTCGTCATAAGGCCTAGAGGCCTGTCTTTGTTGTCATGGACCTATGGTCCAGTTCTTCATCATCATGGGCCTTCAGCCCGTCGTCACTAGCTTTCCGGGCTAGGTGCGTATCTTCTACTTCAAGCCTGCTAGGCTCGGTGCGGTTCCTATGTTCTATCTTTGCCGTGCAGTGGCAGAGGGCAGGTCGGTAGCTGGGGGCTCACACCTAGGGTTACTGTAACATTCGCAGTTTTGACAGGGATGAGACCCTTCAATGAGTTGTAGTGCTTCCACCCTTTGTCCTTGAGGCTCTTGGCTTTGGGGTTTTTCTATTGGTACATAGTACTCATTAGCATAGTGCTGTGCAGAGTCGAGTCACCATACCTTGACAAAGTCTGCCCACATACTTTCTGACTCTGCAGTAATTGAGGCTCCATTCTCCAAGCTGTAAGACAATCCAGATGTGTTAGCCACTTTGTGGACTACATCATATAGACTTTGGAGCTAGAAGTTCATCAGTGAAGGTTCGACTGATCAAGAGTGAGATAGCATGCACCCATGCCCATTTCAATTGACACACAACCGGTGTCTTGGGTGCACCTGAGCAGGCATGGTTTGCCATGCTATCAGCAATAGAGACCCAGAATGTCTTGTCAAAGTTCATGCCATCCCTGCCTTTGGGGTGGTTGGCAGTGATATACTTGATGAGTAAAGTCTCATCCATTTTGGTTCATACACATCAATCCTTTGATTCCATCACTTCTAAACCACCACGAGCAATTTTGCAACTGCATGACATCCTGTAAGTGTTGCGTAGATAGATGGACTATCATCAAGTAACAGGCATGCCAGCAATTGTGATTGATCTATGTATGTCTCATTGTGACCAGCAAATCACCTAAGCCAAAATTTTGTGTGAGTCAAATCCAAATTTGCATAAACAAGGGTGCCCAAACAGACTCTTATCTTCTTAGATAGTGTTATCAATACCAATGATTCATCTGGAAATATAGCTAGTAGCACAGAACACCATGAACTAAGAGGAATCTCTTGTTATATGTAGAGTAGGGATCAAGCATAGAGTAGAATAGAGAACCATAATGTCAGTATGGGTTCATAGATTAAGTGAATTTTGCTCTGTTCATAAGTCATACATTGTTCAGTTGACACAGAAAATACTACATTCATAGATCTTGTTGTTAGCAATGGAGATTTGGTCATGGTCCTCATCAGTGAATCCAAGTTCATCTCCATTGTATTCAATACCATGAATACAAGCTAGATGATCATCTTTAAGTCATAGAATGAAATCCTGGGTATGCTAAGTCAAAATATAATAACTTTAAGAGCTTTAAAGGCATACCACAATTGCTTCATCTTCAAACTGATCACCAAGCCACTCAGTAAGATCATGTGAGGTCCTTTCATACTTGGAGATAGTGATGTCACAGCTTGGCTAGGGCCCACTAGGGCTCAGCTCTTACCAATTTCCCAGCAGTTCAGCTGTTCCCATGAACCAAGTCACTCATGTGTGGCTCAGCCTAGCCTATGAACTAGCTGAGTCAGTACAAACCAAGTATGTGGGAACAATGGCTTGAAGCAGCTGGAAGCTGCCTCAAGCCAGCTAGAGACATGTGGTGGAACTCAATTTTAAGCTTCCTGTTCTAACTTTCAAGCTTCCACTGGTGAAAACTTCAAGACTCAGTTGCACTGTCTACTTATTAAGTTGATTGCCATGAATAAGGTCCCAGTTCAAGTTGATGGGAGATTTAGGCTCAGAGATGTGTTAGGTTCAGGCTCATATGGTATGTACTATGTAGTATTCAATTTTATCGCTCTTATAATATACTTAGCTGTTGTATATTTGGCATAGAACATTATCACTGATGATTCTGTTGCCCTCAAACTCAAAACTGTCATCAATGACTCATCTTCTGTTGAGCGTGAATACCACATTTTGAAACAACTTGAAGGTGGACTTGGCATTCCCCACACCCTCTGGTTTGGTAGAGAGTCAGTATATCATGCTCTGGTTCTTGAATGCCTTGGCCCATTGCTTCACCAACTCTTCCTCACAAACAATCAAAAATTTGGCCTTCTCTATGTTGTGAATATAGGAGACCAGTTGGTCAGTTAGTCATTTGGTCTGAGATCTTTGTAGATAGGTTAACTTACTTTCCTAGCTCTCATATCTTGAGTATATACACTCACACAATTATGTTCATGGTAACATCAAACCACAGAACATCTTGGTGGGTCTTGGAAATTTGAGGCACACCACCTTCATAATTGATTTTGGTATCATGAAGACATACTGGAACACCATAACTAGTGACCATGTACCATTTTGCCATGGTTGATGTTTATCTGGCACCCCTGCATTTGCCTCAATAAACACTCACTTAGGAGTTGAGCCAGGTCATTGTGATGATCTTGAGTCACTCACTTATATGTTAATCTATCTCTTATGTGGCTCTCTTCTGTGGTTAACCAGCAATGACAAGAAGTTTCCTACCTCTACCATACTCGAGTGCAAAGCACATGCTACCATTGTGGATATTTGTCATGGCATCCCTATTGAGTTCGCAACATTTCTGATTTACACATGCTCTCTAGCATTTGCAGAGGACCCTGACTATGATCACCTACATTTATTACTTTGTGGTCTTTGTGCCATGTTGCCTACACCAGCCACATGCAGGTTGGATTTCAATCAACCTGATGATGCTGTCATGCATCCTCCTCCATTATCTAATCAACATTATGTGGCTGAAGCAATATCACCACATCCACTGAAGGCAATGCATAGATCCACTTGTGTGTAAGTAGTTTGTTTGTGTCATCTTCAAACTGAGCTTAGTTTATGTGAAAGGTCATGTCCATGCAATAACTTCCTACCACATACTGCATCAACTTCATGGCAGAAACAGTTCTAGTCACAGAATGATGTATAATCTGTAGACTATAGTACTATAATGTATGCATCCCCTGTTGTGATCACTTCTTTCACCTGCAGACTTCATTTATGTTGTAACAGATCATCAGAATGCTGAGGAGAGGAGTGTGGGATGGCAGGAGGTCAGACAGTTGTTAGAGGTGAAGTATATCGTTGGTGGATGGAACTTTCAGATTGCAGTTGTTTGCTGACATCGGTGGAGGATTGAGTGTACTGTTTACACCAGAACTCACATGTATTCTATGTTCTAATGTATTGTAGAGTAATAAGCAGAAGTAGAATGGATATACATACATAGCCAAGCATGCGGCAAATAGTGTGTATTTTTTTGGCAGCAATATTCCCATTATCTTCCCTTACTGGCACAATATCCTGTAGGGGTAATGCATTAAGTCTGGTGACTACTACATAACTGTGTTACATTACCAAGGGGTGTTAGCCTGTTTCTAATGCATTAAACTAGGCTAACTATCAGAGCTGTCTCTCTAGTAGGCTAGGCTCCCCAGTACATTACATATTCCAATTCTCTGGCAACCACATTTTTATTCTCTGGCAAACACATATTCTTATTTCCGGCAACTACTTATTCTTATTTCTGGTAACTAATTATATATCAGAAGAAACAAAGCTAGGCACCAAAGGGAACAGAAGGTTCATTACACTTCAGATTGTGGTAGCATGAGGCTGGAGAATTGGATGATGTTGTCCAGGGGTGGGCATGATATAAAGCTCAAGCTCAGAGGGGGCTGGGGGAGGTAAGGGGCCACAGCAATCTGAAACATAATGCAAGCCAATGTCGAATGTCTGCCTATTTGTTGGTATATGCTACCAAGCCCTCATGTTCAGCTGTCATCTCACAGTTGTGTCAGTCCTGCTGCTCATCCCACCACTCTGCTTGCCAATCTAAAAACTGCAGCACCCTTTGCATCTCCTCATGCAACAACTCTATCTCCTTCACCCAGCACATTGCTCTTGCTTGGAACTTGCATTATTCTATGCAGACTCCTAGCAAAAGATTCAGACACCATTATCAGTCATGGCTTGTAAAAAAACAAATAAAAACTAACCATCTATGTCACCTCCATCACCATCTGTATCCACCCCTGTCATCATCCAGATCCATATCAGGTGACGGTGGCCTTCAGTCTCTGTGCCAAAAGGGTCCACCAATAACTTCATATCTTTGTCCTTCAGGTCTTGCAGCCATCCTTGTCATCTCATTTCCTTCAAAAGAGGTGCCAAGGTCTTCAGCACCTCCCAGGCAACCCTATATCTCTTCATGCATACAACCTGCTATGCATGCACATAAGTGAGTGTGTTCTGAGCACAAGTGTTGGAACCTTGACCACAGACCCATCCCTGCTTGAAGGTGAGCATGGAGCAGTGCATGCGAAGGCATTGTTGAAGCTCTTCAAGTGTATTATGGGCCTGGACATACCATAAATCCCATTCATGATTGCAAGGTTGGGAATTACTGCAGGCATTTCCTCATTTTCCTCCACCAAACATCCAAAAAACATTGAATTAGAAGATGGAAATTTCCTTGCATTGTGTGTATCAAACCATTGAAACAAAATAATGAATGTATTGAAGATTTTCTGTATGCAAGACATAATCTAAAAATGAGTCATTTTCCCTTGAGAAACAGTCTATATTGTTCATTCATCATTCCTCAAATAACAATCTACAATCATGATATCTTTTTTGCCTCTGTTTTTTTCAGTGTTCTGTGTATCAAAAATCTCAATTACTTCATCCTGTTCACCATATGTTTGATCCAAGAACATTGAAAAATCATATAACAAATAATGATAAATATTTTGACAACATTTTGTTAAGGAAAAGCAAAGAAACTTTCAAACTTTCATTTGTATATTTGATAAGAGGAGATTTATGAAACATGCCCCATGTTTTGTAAGAATAAATACAAAATACATAATGTTTGCAGTATATTCCTCCTGCACAACACTTGAAAAACATTTATTATGTTCAGAGATAAAAAATGAAACATGATTGCAGGATACTCTGCCTCAGAACATGCACAAATTATACATTGTTTTCTGCATACAATAGATGGAAAATATAGTATGATCCTTGAAGGAACATGATGAATTTTTGCATCATGTCCCACACACAGAAAATCATTGAAACATAAATTATGTTTTTTCAATGGTTTGACAGACAAAATGAAGGTACACTGGTCCAAGTAGTGCTGCTAAGAACCAAGAGCCATTTGGCGGGGAAATGAGAACAAAATGGTGTGACAATATAGAAGGGTTTTTTGAGAAGATTTTTAGTAATGGTGAAGCAACGAGTATAGAGGCAAGGTTGAGAGTGGGGGCGCAAGTGCCAAACCTAGGTCCAGTTCTACCAGAGTCAACAAACCCTGGATTGAACCTTTGCAAACTGTTCAGAGTGGTCATGTTTGGTTTTTTTGGAGTTCTAATGTGAACCATCCATGTCACAAGCCAATAACTGGACTGTCTGGTGTAGCACTCAGGCAGTCATGTACTAAATACACCAACTGCAGTTTCACAGGCAGAAAGAAATGCAAATTAATGCCAAGTAATGTCAAGGAGCAAAAGCAGCTGGTTGTGCACAAGAAAAGCTGACTTAAAGGATTCATCAATTTTCTGTGTCCCATGGGCCATGACATGTGTAAGGATTGTCTATCCTCTACGCATGGCCTGCACCTCAAAAGGGAAATCTAAGAACTGTCATTCACAAAGTCCATGTGACTCACAGATGCGAGAAAGCTCTACACTTCACATCTGAGTTCTGTAGATATATTCTCTTACTTCTCCATTCTCTCTTTTTCCATTATCTTACCTTGTGCTGAAACTTCACAATACCCTTGTTTCACCAAAGTATTTTCACCTTGCCATATGCTCCTCATTCTTATTTCAGCCTAGTAAAGTACTCAAAAATGTATTTATACTGCTCATGTACACTCATAACAATAGCAGAATCATATGTTGGTTTCCTGCTCAAAGCGAACTTTGCTCTACAGAAAGTCTTAGCCTCTCAAAATGTTTCATCTTCACACTTGTGCCCCCACTCTCAACCTTGCCTCTATACTCGTTGCTTCACCATTACTAAAAATCTTCTCAAAAAACCCTTCTATATTGTCACACCATTTTGTTCTCATTTCCCCGCCAAATGGCTCTTGGTTCTTAGCAGCACTACTTGGACCAGTGTACCTTCATTTTGTCTGTCAAACCATTGAAAAAACATAATTTATGTTTCAATGATTTTCTGTGTGTGGGACATGATGCAAAAATTCATCATGTTCCTTCAAGGATCATACTATATTTTCCATCTATTGTATGCAGAAAACAATGTATAATTTGTGCATGTTCTGAGGCAGAGTATCCTGCAATCATGTTTCATTTTTTATCTCTGAACATAATAAATGTTTTTCAAGTGTTGTGCAGGAGGAATATACTGCAAACATTATGTATTTTGTATTTATTCTTACAAAACATGGGGCATGTTTCATAAATCTCCTCTTATCAAATATACAAATGAAAGTTTGAAAGTTTCTTTGCTTTTCCTTAACAAAATGTTGTCAAAATATTTATCATTATTTGTTATATGATTTTTCAATGTTCTTGGATCAAACATATGGTGAACAGGATGAAGTAATTGAGATTTTTGATACACAGAACACTGAAAAAAACAGAGGCAAAAAAGATATCATGATTGTAGATTGTTATTTGAGGAATGATGAATGAACAATATAGACTGTTTCTCAAGGGAAAATGACTCATTTTTAGATTATGTCTTGCATACAGAAAATCTTCAATACATTCATTATTTTGTTTCAATGGTTTGATACACACAATGCAAGGAAATTTCCATCTTCTAATTCAATGTTTTTTGGATGTTTGGTGGAGGAAAATGAGGAAATGCCTGCAGTGACTACATGTATTCGTTAGTGACCACTACTGTGTGGAGATGTACAGCAGAGAAAAAGTATGAAACAAGCCCACTGGTAGACCTGTATAGGTGGTGATTGCACAGTTTCTGCACTTAGTGGGGCAGTACTAGTATCAGAAGCAGGAAGTATGCCATCATAAACACTTTTGCATCAACGACAGGCTGATCTTGCAATGTCAATGCTAGTCTTGCTGTCTTGCTGTTATGGCTGCATTTATTTTGCCTTCGCATGCAGTCTTGTTTGGGATATTGAGTAACAAACAGTGGCAGCCTGCACAAAAATCATTGAACAATGAAAATTGAACATGACTGCAGCAACTTCAATGATAGGATCAAGATGAGAAAAGATAATTAATATCACACACTGGCAGTTTGGGATTTTTCCACTATGCAAGATTTGTTTCAAAATGTTAGTGATAAAGTTGGAATTTTTACTGTACATTTTGACACAATAAAGATCAAAAATTTGGATAGTGCTAAAATCCTGCATGAAATTCTACATTTCATGCACCTTTTTGAGTGACATAAATTATGAAGTTTTCAGTGCGGGAAAATGCTTCCCAAAATATCATGTGATGTTGGTCATTTTGCAATTGTGGGCACAATCAAATTTTTCAGCAAGATAAAATGGGAAAGTAAAATACGGACTTTTAGTGCAAGAAAAATGACATGGGCACTCATTGGGCATTCATCAGGCAATCATTCATATCAGGTATTTAGGCATTCACATTTGTCAGGCTCATGGAAACTATTGTGTGTAGATTTGTGAACAACTAGAATACAGTATCACTAGCATTACATGACATAGTGACTTGTCTAATGTGAGGTTAAGGAAGGGATGTCAATGCACCACCCAGACCAGTTAGTGAGCTGCAATCACCATCACCCTCGTCAGTGTCCGCATTATCTAGCCTACACCTCTTGCCAGACAAGGTGACTTCTACCCCCAAGCTTAATAGCAACTGAGACTTAGTGAACAAGCCCAGCTCATACTTCTCCTTGTGCTCGAGTTTTTGCAGCATAGCAGCATCTTTGACAGGCCAACTGGATAAATCAAGCTGCTTGTTGAAAATGTCTATCACAGTGTCGTGCAAGTCCAGGACCTTCATACCCATCTCCTTCTTGTAGACAGGGGAGTCAGTCATGATCCCATGTGCAGCTATCAGCAAATCTTGTGTGATAGGGACTTCTCGCATTGCGTTCTCATATGCAAGCTGAAACTTATCAAATATCATTTGCTGATGGTCGGTAATCCGAGTGTACCAATGCGAGAAGAATTCAGCAAGTGCATGTATAAGACTGTCAAGTGGTTTGCAGTTGACAAACATGATGTTCAGAAGGTTGCTTCTCCCAATTAGCCAATCCGCTTTTGAAGATGATCCAGGATTGGTTTCGAAGACCTGTGTTGCGAGTGATGTCTGGCGAACAATGTCCATGTACATCTCTTTGTACATAAGAGCCATCCACAGAACGACATAAAAGCTCAACTCAAGATCATCCTTGACTGAGTGTATCACATATTTATGTTCAATGAGGTATGCAGACATGAATTGCCAGGTTCCCTAAGTAATAGCAAAATTAGCACATTATATAAAGCACATGGAATAAACATACTGTGCATGTTGTTTGCTGGGGACCCTGAATATTGATTGACTTTGCCAAGTCCCAATTGATGAGGTAGCCCTGCCCTTTGTAGATGATGACATTTCCGACACTGAGGTCTCGATGTAGCACCTTTGCAAGTTTGAATGCTTCCTTGTGAGCTGTGTTGATAGATTATGAATAAGACATGTATGAAGTGAAAAACACGTACCAATCAGTGCATCACACACAGCCAGAATAAGTTGACAAGAACTCTCAAAGTCAGTCAGTTTTTCGCCCACGATATTGAGAGCCAGACAGTGGAGAATGTGCAGAGTGAGAGGCAAGTGGGGACTTGCCCACTTAGTGCATCTGAACTTGGCAGTTTGAGTAGATTGCTGAGTGATAGAGGGGGGTACATCATGATATGTGATGCAGTTTGCAATATTGGAAACATTGTGCAAATGCAATAATTTATAGGTCTTGCCTTCTGATAAAACATCAGGTAACAATACCTGCCAAGAGTCCTTGAACATTACGACCTTCTTGTTGAGAAGGTTGAATGCTGGACATGCACGGATCCAGCGGCCAACAGGCGAGTAAGATCTTGTAAGAGGTTGAGGAACGATTAATGTAAGCGAGCTGGGGCCCTCAACACTAGGAATATTGAGTTTGAACATACAAGTGGTACTGGGAATATTAAGCCATGACCTTGTGAGGTCAGCTCCTTGTCGCCAGCAAGTGTTATAGAAGTGTCGACACAACACATTTCAGGTGATGCTCGTGCATAATGATGAAAGAAGTCAGCCAAATATGGCTTGTTGTTGTAGTCGATGGCGCTGGTGATGATAGCTCCCTCCCTATCCCATCTGATAATGCAAGCACGATTACGTATGATCAGGAGAGAGAATGCGTGGGTATGGAACTGGGTGCCAAGCTGAGCTGCAGCATAGCTAGTTATTTGTCCCAGAGTGTCCATACCCCAATTTGTCTTGGATACGATGCTATCAACCCCAGAAGGATTGCAAAATGCGTCGTGGGAGTAAGACCATTTGAATTCGATGATAATTTCTGTTGTAGAAACATCGCAATTGCATGATGAAGGTACACATCCATCAGGATACATGCAGATGTCTGGCTTGATATTGAATACTGTTAAATTTATTTTTGAGCAGTTTCATATGTCTGGGTGACTGTGGGTGTCGACAAACAACAATTGAGGCATGAAAGGTTTAATGGCATTAATCTAGGGTTAGGTTGTCAATAATCTCACTATCGTATACAAGAGATATACTCACAAAAGGTATATAGACATGTTCCTCATTTCTAACAGAGAGCATATCACTGAATGCTCCAACAGCGGAAGTGAGGGATGAGGGATCATAATTGGGAATTTGACAAGTAGGAAGGAATTCCTGGAGAAAGTCCTCAACTGGCATTGGGCCAACAAAATAACCTTTCATCTCTTTACCCCATGGCCTGAATAGTTTCATGCTGGCATCGTGTAAGAGTCGTAAAGGGCAGCATGGTGGAGCTCTCCTGTTTGATAGGAGTATCAACGACGTCATCAGGAACTAGATAGAGGCCTTCCACAATGGGAAGCACTGCTGTTTCTACAGTAGGGGTGCATTCGGCAGGCACTGCAAGGTTGGGCACAATGTTCATGATGCAAATGCTGTGTACAGGGTATGTATATGATGTCAATATGTATATGACATCAATATGTATATGATGTTGGTATAATTGATAAGTATCATGGGTATGTAGGTATATGTACAGACAGACACTAATGGCAAAACCCAGACTGTGGTGATATATTCGGAGAAGAGAGAGAAGGGAAAAAGAAAACACATAATCACAGTTGGTGCCTTTTATAGTGAATGAGACTCAGTCCGGATTTTCCCAGACCCAGAACACCGTGAGTATCAGGCCACCAACACTTTCTGCATTTTGAATAAAGATTGATAGTATCTGGTTCAGTCCTATTAATTCATTGTGAGACATGACATGTGAAAAAGGGTAAGGGACATACCAAAGACAAAGACACAGCAACAATGTGCTATGGAGAAAAATTCCATCATGCAAAATGTGTCACTACCCACTCAGGCTTGACAGTTTCAAGGTGTTCAGCAAGGGTTGAGGAATATAAACAAGTCGGGAAGTAAGGATAGTGATGGAAAGGGTCAGGATGAGAGTGCAGAGGGAGGTAACGCTGTACAGCAAAGCCCACTACTCACTCCATCTCAAAAATGTACTTGATGATACCTGGTGTGTGAGCATGCAAGACTGCCCGCCAAGCTTGAATGAGTTGGTGGAGGTCAGCTGGAATAACTTGTGGTGTAGGGGAGTGATATTCAGAAACAGAAATAGGATTAGCATCGACTAAGGGAAATATGAATCTGTCGAATAGAGACTTCACCTCCCTAAACATGGGAGGACAAGAAGGTCAAGTGAGCCAATATTTGAGTTTCGCAGCCTTGATGTATGAGTGAAGGAGAGTCGATTCTTGCTGACCTGTATAAGCTAGTGTAAGGAGTCTGTTATTAACAAAAGTGAGAACTGTATCAAAAATGTGATTGTTGGGCAACTGCTGCAGCTGCCCGATAAGATGCTCATACGGGAAGCACCACCATGACCTCACAGGACCGAAGAGCTGCAGATAGTCCCAGACATGCAATGCCATATGGCCATTCGTACGATGGGGTGCATGTGGAAGTAATACCTGCAAGTCTCTCATCCAGTCAACAATGTAACCTCAGTATGCTTCTGCTCAAGCTGTTGTCATAGACCGTTGACACACAATGTGAACGGCAGATACAAGTGCCATCATATGATCGAGGATGACACAATGATTGACTGTGATTTCTGAGGTGCAGTGAGTAGATCCCTCGCCCCACAAGCTGACCAGAGCTATGGGTAAGTATAATGTCGTTAGTGTGTGCCATTCATCAGCCTTCAGGGTTCCAGCTTTGGTTTCTCCGAAGTTATATGGAACTGATCTTAAGGAGGATGGCATGTCTGTCATCCTAATGACATCAGTGATATGTCACATGACTTCTGGGGTAGTGATGTGCAATTTTGATAGCTCAGGAGCGAAAGGTTGGGTCTGATGCTACACAGGGATGACTTAAGAGGGTACAATAACACCAGTAAAGTAAAATACCTATCCAACTGATAAGTGATCTAACCCAATGGGGTTTGAAGGCCTTTTTGCCAGGGTGTAAGACATCTGGCACGATGCCCAATCCTATTGACACAAACCAAAGTGATGTAACCGTCTTGTTCAGCAGCTTTCTCTCTGACTGTGCAAGGTGATCCTCAATGAGCTGTAGGTCATTGCCCTCAAGGTTGGGGACTGCCTCAGTAATGAGACTCTGAATTGATTTCACAACTCTGACGTCCTTTTCTTGGAATTCTTGAGGTTTGTTGAGGTCAATGTCAAGGAAAGGATAAGTGAAAGCAGGGATAACAGCAGGCTTGTGATGTGCGGAATCAGATGTGAGACCTAAAAATTCATGAAAATGAGTGTGCATGAGACCCTCCAGCAGGCAATGCATGGTGTCAACAACGATTTGACGAGAGGGATCCCAGTATGACAACCTCCAGAGTGTTGACCAGCGCACCCTGTGTGATGCAAACAACTTGTTGTGCTCAGCTGAAGTTCTGGCATTCTTCCAAAGCTCAGCATAGTGGCGCACTTCATCTTTGAGCAATGGCAGGCAGTACAATAAAAATGGCTCATTGGACCCACTAGCTGAGTGGCCTTTCTCGCTGCTGAGAGGTCACATACTAGACAGGCTATGGCACTACGTGTAACTTGGCCATAAGCGTTGAGTGCTGTGCAGGAATATCGTATCCTGTGCTCCCAACTTTTAACCATGTCATCAACTACAGGATCAAGGAAGAAATTCAACTCGTCTCCTGAAGGTTCTGAGGGTCCAGGAATGATACCAGCTAAGTACATATTCTTGTGTTTGTACTGGATATTGAGGGGGAGGTTCAAACATGCACATGAGATGATGCCGGTAGATGTTGACGCATTTCACTGATGATTGCCTTCAACATTGAAAAAATCAATGTTGAGTGTGAAAGCGTATCGGCCTTCATTGCCTCTGTCGATAAATAGGGACTGGCTGGATGGACCCTTGAAAGCGCAAAAGAAACTTGCATCCCAAACATCCTTGACGATATGAGGTGTAGTCCCAATGGATGCTAGTAAATCATCACAAGGCTTATCCATTAAGGCCTCTAGGTCAGGATGAGATAGCAATTCGGCGAGGTAGTCATGAAAGTGATGGTAAATGAATGTTTTTATTGGCGTGAACTGGCCGTCGGCAGAACATGCAATAACAGTTCACCACAAGTATCACCTTCTGGTATGGGTTTGTTGAGACAATTCATAGGATATTGTGGGTGATTTGAGCCAAGGTCAGCTGTCAGTTTGTAAGTACAATTGCATGCTGTACAGACTGCATAAGTAGTGGTCTGGCTGTCGAGTTTGAAGTGTGAAAGTGCAGCTTCCATAGATCATGGGATCTGTGCAAGAATGTTTCAACGATGAGACTCAGAATGAGGATTCTGCATCTCCATCACTAGACTCAAAATCAAGGAGAGAACTCCCTGTGTCTGTGCCTGACGCCAAAAATGACAACAGAGACTGCCCCCAGAAAGAGGGATAGTTGAGCAACCTCATCACAATAATTGATTGGCAAATTGTAATGATGTGCTTCATAGAACATTAGTTGGAGGAACATATGGAGGAATGAATGGCACTCACAAGAATCAAACTTGAACAGTTGAGATGATACAGGAAATTCATCTTCCTTGTTGACGATGAGCCTATGCATTTCATCACATGAAGCTTCTAGCCGACTTCTGCAAGAAATGATGGAGGAGACCTTATGCTTGACTTTTCTGAGGGTCATAGTTATTTCAGCTAGCTCATCTCATATGAGACATAGCACATCATGAGAAGTTGCGGAGAAAATTTGAGTACGAGCTCTAGCCATCTGCGACTTGACAATGTTCAAAGTTACTTGAGCCCTCGACTGGTGCCACATTTCAGCAGCCTGGAGAGCATGAGCAATGTGTCTAAGAAACAACCACATTAGAAAGCTTGAAGTAATGTGATATCTGATACAATGCTTACTGCGTATCCTGCAGAGTGAGTCCAGGTTCCAGATTGGTCGTAGCATCCAGAGAGTAGCCTTTTCCCTTGGCCTGTTGAACTTCTGATCAGGAAACCCAAAGTTTGCTATGACTATCTGGATCGGCCTCGTTGTCGCTCAGGGTGATTGCAAATAGTTCAGTGGCAAGGTCATCCACCAGTGTCGATGTTGTGCATAAATGTGCTGGGTGAGCCAAATGTTGAGAGGAAGAAGCTTCATGGGATGAGGAAGCAATGTTGGCAGCTTGCAACAGATGTATATGCTTTATCACAATGGGGAGTTCTTTGCCACCAGGATTACTAGGCACTCCGTCATCTCCAACCTCACAGCATCGGGTATATTTGCAAAGGAATATTCAGCTAGGCATCTAACAAACTTCAGAACAGGACAACTGGCTTTGTAGATTCTGACCTTATGAGATTTATGAGAACGATGATAGGAAAAGTAGTTAGCACTGATCATTAAGTCGGCGGAGGCACTTACAGGGGAGCCAAATCTGAAATTTGAATTGCAGCATGCTGCTTGCACATAACAGACTAACTTTCATTTTTAAAATACTGTGTTGGGCACATTGGCAAGCACCAAATCTCTGATGGAAATCTCTAATGTAATGAAATGCTCAACATAAATTACATAGTAAGTAAGTAGTTACAAAAGTATACGAGCTTGTAACTAGGTACTATCTGGAACATAAGGGAAAGAAAAGAAGTCAGTAATGAAAGAACATGCCTGATATAGCGAATGACTACATAATCAAGCTCTGCCAGAATTTGGCACCCAGCGCCCACTGGGAATTTTTCGGCGGGCACTGCCAGCTGGTGTAGCGTTGGTCAATTGCAAAGTAGATTTAAGATGGTGCATGGATGCAATTGACATGTGGATGGAATAGGGAATACATAGGTATACATCTTTGTAAGTATTGTACACTGCACAAATACAGCCTTCGGGTATTTTATTCTGAGGGGATGGACAAATTAGATGGGTGCATAACAAACCATGAATTAGAGGGAAACTTTGGGACACAGTTTCACAGACAATTTGACATCAGCAGCAGCAAATCTGCACATAATGCGAATAAGATGCTCAGCAGTGAGGTTGGAGCAACCTCACATACTGACACATTTGACTAGTGGAAAGGCTTCAATCCACAAAGCAGATAGCTCCTGAGTTGTGATCAGTATTGAGGTGTTGAAATAGTGCTTTAACAAACATGTACCAATGCATCTCCTACCAAAGCAGGGCAAAGCCTGCAGCATCTGAGGAGATCACCAAGTGTTCAATATGAACTACTGACTGAGTACCTGGGCAAATCATTGCCGAATAAGAAAAACCCTGTGCAGGCAGGGAAAGATCGAGGTATCCAATGCTATTGCAATAGCCGACACATTGTAAGATGGTGGTAAGATAGTCAAGTGAAGTGTCCTGAGACTGCAATGAGAGACCGAGGTAGGTGAGGGTGGGTGGTTTAAGGTGACTTCGAAGGACTGCGAGGACATGGGACAAAGGCCCATCTAGCATAGATACCAATGATAATATCAAAGAAGCAGTGGTTTGATGGGCCCTCCAGAGACAACCAGGTCATGGAATGATACTAAGGCTGTCAATGCTGGGATGACATGCCAGAAAACAAATGAGAGTGGACAGCATGCAATCGGCATCAACTCAGAGTTCGACAAGTGTTGGGATGACCAAGTGCCACAGCAGTTTGTCCCAGTGTGAAGGACTGAGTTTGATAGAACTGTGTCGGAGTTTTTCTAAATAAGAAGAGTGGATGGTCTGGATTGTGAAAGGATCACTCACATGCCCCTGAATTTGGGTGAGTCCAGTGACAGACGATGAGCCAACGCAACTGTAGAATCCCATGCACATCAGATCTTCGCAGCTGAAGGCACAGATGGTCTTGAGGACTGAAACAATATGAGGGAAAATCGAGCAAGTAAGAATGTCAAAATTCCAGAAAAGTGTTATGTATTGTGTGGATTTATGAGGGACAGACTGGAGAAAGTGCGAAAATGCAGAGAGCTGCATGGACCATACATCAGGATCTAACCAACATAACATCATATGCGGAGGATGAAAGGTATCCATATGTATCCAAGTAAGCAAAACGTCAAAGTTGTGCCAGTCTATATGAATGTGAAACATGTCCTGTGGTGACATTGGGAATCTCCGATTGACGAAGAAGAGGGGACCAGTAATTTCTCTGAACAGAGAAGATACTTGAGTAACACATCACAGATCTTGCACTCCTAGAAGAGCGACGATGGCAATGAGGATTTCAGTGGGTAGGGACCATATGAATATGGGGGCTCTACAAGGCTCATAAAGTTTGACATGTTTGATTGAAAAGGGATCTAGTATAGCATCCACTTTACACTTCAAGAAAATATCAGACTAGGGTTGAGATCAGCAGAGCCAAATATATACGAGGTCTTTGCATACTGCCTTCCTACTATCCCTTCCGGTACAATCAGCACCCCACAGAAGTCGGCAGTCACGCTTTTTTGCAGGGTTTGATGTGATGGAATGTGACTAATTGTAACAAAAGCGTAATGTTTTCCTGCCAAAATGTGTGACCTGCCGACTTTCCTAGGGTGCCGATTGCACCGGAAGGGATAGTATATAAGCGCTTGGCCGATAGGCTCATAAAGTCAGTGTTGCGCTGAATTATCACTTTGGGCTAAAACTTGGTCAAATACCGATGCATATATTAGAAATTGTGATGTACTGTAGTAGCAACAACTTGGCTTATGTCACCAGTAGAATAAGATTGCAGGATATGTTTCAGCATGCTAGAGTGATGTCCTACAAATTGGCAGTTAGTGGGTGCCTATGCGAATATGGAGGCCTCACTGTGCCAGAGGGGGTGGTTGTCGACAAAGTGTCCCGGGACTGTACATAAGAAATATGTAAGTCACAACCAAACAGAATGAATATACGGAGTGGACCTCATGGAAATCGGATTTCCTACCAGAGATAGATAGATATTATAGTCATTAGTATACTGAATAGAGTGTACTATGTAAGTGTTTCCATTGCAACAGAACTTCAATTAATTAATGTCAACCACAGAATGTCCACACGCACAGCATCCGAGTCTCATGATGATGAGCCTGCCCTGAAACGCATCAGGAATCAGAAAGGTGAGTCATTGCATCATATTGTCTGTTTTATCTTATGCAGATCACAGGAGCAAGACCGCCATCACTGCTGGCAGATCACGGCACATGGCGCATTCTGGAACAGTATCTGACCACCACAGACATGACCTACCCTCAGATGGAGGCAGCCTTTGCTTCATACTTGGGTGATCAATACAATGTGGATGATTGGCAAGAAGTTCGTGATGCATTGTTCTCCAGCAATGGTGATGACAGCCTTGCCTTGGCAAATCTTGTCGCCTTGAAGGCCAGGCATGTATCCCAGGGCGCCTCTGGTCCATCTGCACCCACATCTGCCACAAAGGCAGCCGCTCATTTGAGCACACACATCTGAAGGGTAAGAAATAGATTCATTTTTGACTTCTATATTAAATAATAAATGTAGCCCAAAAATCCTTTTATTGACGATGAAGCAGATGATGATGATGATGATGATGATGATGATGATGATGATGATGATGATGATGATGATGATGATGATGATGATGATGATGATGATGATGATGATGATGATGACGATGACGATGAGGAGCAGCAGGAAGAGGAGGAAAACTCTCAGGAGGAGCATGGGGATGGCTCTTCTGTGGGGTTGTTAAATGTTGCATGCTTGCCAAGACCTTCAGCCAAGGATAAGTTATCTGTAGCGATTGATCGCGTCTTCGACAGGTACAACAGGAAAGCGCCAAACACATGTTGTTGAGCAGCCTCATCCTCCGGTGCGGTCCAAAGCAGGATGTACCTGCTCCATGTTCACAGTAAGTGTATATTTCAATAAACTAGCATGTCACTGAATGTATCACATGATCTGCCACGCAACGTGTCACTGAACATCTCAGGAGCAAGGGATTCACTGTTACAATATCACCTTGGATCCCAAGTCAACTCTACACTATTTCAGATAGCCCTAAAATGATTGCGACATCGCTTGAATTGCTCTCTTCCTCTGTGAAAGATTATACTTACATCTCGGAGGAAGAACAAGCAGCGGTTGAACATTCACGCTTCACACTTCCCAATCCCAGGTGGGTGAAAATCACTCAGGGGAAGTATAGGGGCGACATCAGTTATGTCTTCAATTCCAAACAATTGAATGACTTTGTCACATTGTTAATTCCCCCATGCGACTTCCCTTATGATATGCCTGACAGATCCATGGCGCTTCTTGACCGAGCTCGCCTCCTGAATGACAAGACAGTGTCTGATATCCTTCAGGATGACAAAGTTGTAGGATGGTCTTATAAAGGAGAGCGGTACATTGGTGTCTATGAGGCCTACACAACCTAAGAGTTGCCTACATAAGGATGACACTATCTACATAGGCCTATGTAGACAATGCCTGCCTACAGGAAATGTGCATTTTCCTGATGTATGACACTGCTAATCTTATGTCGTGTCAATAAACCTAAGATCTCACATCTAAATGTACTCAGGGTTCAAACATAACCAAAACCAGGTATTTATGAACTAAATTTCTTGCTAACCAAAATGGTAACTCTCACAAGACTTTTAGATCACATTTGTTATTGGACTATATAGAGGAGTATAGACAATGCACAATGGACTCTATCATAGGCACTGTATTTGGTACATATTAGTCATCCAGGATTTCCCTATTTTTGCTACTTACATGCAACATAGTATAACCCCTGCATCATTGGCACAAGGAGTTTTTCGACCATGACTGCCAGTGGTGTCTAACAATTGTGGGCACCTCAGAACTTGATTTCCAGTTCTCAATCCTACAGCCCATCATGGGTTACTGTCACTTTGCTGGTGGAATCTCAAGGCTCAAACAAGTCACCGGCAGAGATCACCATGACATCCAATACTACATTGTTGGCCTGATATCTGGTGCAGCCCCTTGTCACTTTATCATTGCAGTTCATGCCCTCATGAATGTTCAATATTTGACACAATCCCCTACTCCTCACCATGGACTACTTCAGTAAAGCAAGGCAAATTGTAACTGTGAGGGATGGAGCTATTCCTCACCCTCCTCAAACATTTATCACTGATGGTATGCCATTCACCTCAACTACACTCCTTGCACTGGAGTTGATGTTGATGATGTTGCTACTGATTTCAATATACCAGATTTGTGTGTAGTGCATTCAGAATTTTTGCTATGTGACACAAGAGAGAGAGGAGCAGTTTATATGGTGGGGGTCCAAGAAGAAGTCCATTGATCAACTGTCCTCCCATCCTTCCATTTGACTGTATTTGACTATGGTACACTGTCTGCCTTCAGCAAATATCTTTCCACAATTTCAGGGTTACATTACCAGCTCAAACTGTACATGCATCTTCTCCTGGCCCTGGGTGGCCAAAAGGCCAAAAGGACACTGTTCTAGAAGTTTGTCAATGGTAGGTAGAAAATATCATACACAGACTGAGATGTTGCTATGAAAACATTGAGTGTTTTAAGTGTGGGTGGAATAGGAAAGAAAAAATTGTAAGTACATAAATATTAGAGAGCATGAGCCAACATCAAATGTCGCTCATTTGTTGCTCATTTGGGATACACTCGTATCAGTCTACACTATGTTTCCTATCTCAGATCCATTGGCCAAAGTCTTATCAGATCACTTGGGAGTTCAACATCCTTGTTATGTCTTCCAATGGGAACCTTCAGACAAGTGGCCTGCAAAACATCCATCAACAGGGACAGCAAGAACAAAGTTCAAACAATGCACCCAAACCATGATCTTTTCACTGGCACATCTGTGACCTCTGTCATACTTCTCTCTGGGGACTGTGAGCAAAGACTAGTACATAACATCCTTGATGGCAATTCTCGCAGTGAGATCCTAACTGTGGCAAAGTGCAACATGAAGAAGAATACTGTTGAGATTGTGATTACTGCTAGGACCAGCTTCACTTTGCGATTTGATCAGATATGCCTTGTGGAGGAAAGTAGATTCCGATAGATATATATATACCTCATACTCACAAACTCCTGTACTCTAAACTTGTACTCTACAAGATTATATCCTATACCCAATATGAATGCCCAACAAGTGCCCATGTCATTTTTCCCATACTAAAAGTCCATGTTTTACTTTCCCATTTTGTCTTGCTGAAAAATTTGTTTGTGCCACAATTGGAAAATGACCAACATTGCATGTTATTTTTGGATGCATTTTCCCGTGCTGAAAACTTCATAATCTACGTCGCTCAAAATGGTGCATAAAATGTAGAATCTCACACAGGATTTTAGTACTCATTCAAATTTTTCATCTTTACTGTCTCAAAATGTACAATAAAAATGCCAACTTTATCATTGACATTTTGAAACAAATCTTGCATAGTGAAAAACTCCCAAACCGCTGGTGTGTCAGGTGTTGCTGCAGCTGGGTGGATTCACTGATGATGTATTGAGAGTGGTGGATGAAGAAAGGTGTAATTAATTGTTGGGATTGCCATCCACACAGATGTGGATCGACATCTATGATTAGTCAAATTCAATATTTGTGGACCTGAATCTACTACTGATCTGTGGCATTCAAAAACTGTTGCTGTACATAATCTGTTGTGGTTTACTGCATCACCTGTGTCCTCTGAAAGCAATCTAAACTGTTTGACTGTTTCTGTCCTGCATGATGCTGCCCAGCACATTGGATATCATAGCATGAACTTGCAGCACCAACTTTACTTTACCTTACTTTTTCATCTAACCTCAATATACCTTACTTCACCTCTCCCTTTACCTAGCACTTACTACCTAGAAAGTTGCAGTAGAACTCTATCTGTTTACACCTCATCTCTCACATCTCTCATCTTGCATTATATCATCACTTAAGCTTAGTCTCTGTCATTATAGTGCTATGAGAGTCACTGGTAGCTACAGGCTGCAATAACTAACACTAGTAGGACCTCATAGTTATGAGGCAAAAAAAAATGTCAACAGTGCTCACATCAAATGATTATATTTCATATATCACACATTACAATGTATCATTGTAAGAATTGAACCCAACACCTTAGCTGATTATAAGTGCCTCATTTTACAACTAGGCTACAAGACTACTTGTATATTTCTACAATAATAGAAATATATACCAATGTACTACGACAATATTGCAAAAACTCCATTAAGTCAATTATCACATGGTTTAATGAGTCAGCAACACTCCAAAATGGTGGCAATTAGAGCACCTTCCTTTTGATTGCAACAAGTCTCTTTCTCGATCATCAAGCAGTTGATATTCTCAGGCTTGGCCATCAGCAATCAATCCACATCCTTTGCACATTACAAATGCAATCCTTGAAAGGGACTGACACACCAACTCCACTGCAATGCTACTGTCATCCATGTCAATGAAATTGTACAACCATGTCACCTAATACTGAAGAATATGAGGTGGCAAGTGATTTTTATTTTAATGAGTTCATTACAGCAAGATGTTTGGTGTGTCTGTCATAAGCATAAGTAGTTTGTAGTAGACAGGTTAATATCACACAAGCACTGTAGCTGCCTGGAGTGATGTGTAGCAAATATTTCTCCATCACACACAACAATGATACAACAATAGTATCCTAATCCTGGGAATACAATGTACATATCATCATACTTCTAGTCATGCTTATAGTAAGCGAGCCAGAAGTAAGCCAACTCAGCATCAAACCTCCATGAATCAATTAAGTCAATTAAGTCACAATAGTCCAAAGTGTTAATGTACCATGTCCGCTTTGCTGTCTCTGCTATATTAGTGTCTTGGAGTGACATGTGATGCAAGAGACACTGTTCCAGCATAAATTGATACAAATCCAGGTGCAGCAGGGCATTGGTAGTTGTGTAGTTATATCGAAAAATTGCTGATTGGATTGGCTCATAGACAGTAGCTATTGGATACAAGGAATAAGCTGCATCAAATGCTATAAATTTCATGACACATGCTGCAGACACTCAGAAAACAGTAATCTAATGAAGACTGCCCATGGACTCACTGGAATGAAAATTGATGATGGTGTCAAATGAGCTCATAGTGCATTCTATCACCTAAATCTTCTGGTGGCCACTGTCTGAGGCATGTTTCTCAAGTGATAATACTGATTTGACTCCTTTGATTTGATAGTCCTGGTGTATTCAATCAAGTGTTGTCCCATTTATGAGAAACAATCTTCTGGTAATCTTGGGGTTGCCTGGAATGCAGTTTGAACCCATAGCCTTTCTTTTCCATAATATAGTCCATAACCTCTCTTGCATGTCCTGGATGTACATATATGTCCATGTCAGCTTCATCATAGGCTGTCCTATCCAGAAACTACAGTGCATTTGAGCCTGCAATAATTGTACCAGTACATGCCTGTAAACTACAAAACAGGAGCAGTTGGCTGATGAAGCCAGAAAGATGTCAGTTAATGTTGAAAGTGTGCCTAGAGTAGTCTTTGGATGGAGCATATGCAGCATGACAGCTGTGCCCAAGGCACACAAGCTTGCGAAGTGAGATGTAAGAGAAGATGTTGTTGTAAACTGGAGTGTGACAGAACACTTTGACTATCACACATTCATCCACAAACTGAAGTTGATGACTGGTGAGTGATTCAGACATGGAGGTTCCAGAAGTTGAGAAAAAAAGACTCAACTGACTGGGTGACTAGTATCAATATATAGCATGGATTGATGGCATGGATTGCATGGATGATATTTAGTGACCTGTGAGTTTGAACACATCAAAGGTCTATGCTAATGACATTGGAAGTCGACAAAGCCGGCTAACTTGAAAGAGATACAGCTCATTCACTATCTATTTAAACATAAAGAACCTTTGACCTACAAGCTTGAAATGCTGATATCAGGACAGATGACAATACAACCACTAGTGAGTTCAACCCTGGACTGCTCATCTAACACATTTACAGTATTCTTGTCCTGACATCCATTCATTGAGTTTGACAAGTGATCATTGAGAGAGACCACACTGCCCGATGATAATTGTACTGGCAGCTTTGAGCTTTCCCGCAACCATAGAATCACTCAGTGGAATCGCACCATGCAGGGCAAAGGAGCTGGCTGGTATGTATTGAGCTGAAATGTGGCACAATAGATTCAGTATTTGTTACTGACTGGTGTCATTCATCTTATCAAGTGTCATGATGTTGTCCTTGATGCATATTGGAACATCGTGCAACTTTCTACAAAACAATCAGATTGAGGAACATGGAGATCAGAACAAATAAATAAAACCCTCAGGTTGATCCATTCACTCTTTTGGCGTCTAGAGATGCTGCTACTATGTACTTTTGTGTGGTATGATAGATTGTACTTTGAGTTTTTTTGAAAAGCTGCTCATAAATACATTTCAAAATTATTCAAAATGCACAATTTATTAGGATGCAGCCTGAGGCCAGGAAGCCAAAGGAGGGTGCAGCCCTCCTTGGCTTCCTGTGATGAAGGAACAATGCTCATCAGGAGCCTTCAGAATTATTAGGATGAAGCTGAGGCCAGGGAGCTTAAAAAGAGTGCAAAGCGCTCTTTTTTGCAACCTGTGCCAAATGCAGAACAGGTGTGTGCTAGTCTTAATGTAAGCAAGGGTGCATTATCTAAAAATTGGACTTAGTGAAAATTGTGGAAACACACTAGACACATGAGGGTGTAAGTATACTACTAGAAATCAGTATTAGTTAAATAGGTAATAAAAGGTAGACATACCCTCAGTCTCAGATAGACAGAGTGAGGGAAGCGGTTCTAACATCAGAAAGATCAAGGGATCAGTGAGTGGCCAGTTCATCCAGAATGGTGTACAAACACTATTTAGTTGGTATTCAGTACAGGCATCAAAATACACCTCAAGATTATTGGGATTGACTGTAATGCTGTTGAGCTAATCAAGTGTGATAGAGTGAGTACAAGAGGGATGCTGAAAACTATTCCTGAACTGCAGATAAGAAGCCATGGTAAATGGAGAGGTCTTCCCATGTACACAGGCAAGCATAGCTGCCTCTGGAGTGTCAACAATGTACGCTGCAAGAGAAGTAAAACAGTGCTGAACATTTCCAACTGGATCAGACATCATGATTCTAACCTCAGCTGCTTTCATCAATGGCTGGAGAACAATTAAAAGACATTGGTGTATAAGGCAATCTTCAAGCATGCCTCACATGCATTTATTAGGGTGTAGGTAATTTGAGATAGAGAGAAGAGCTGTAAGTAGGAAAGCTTTTGATGAAAGTTTTGTACAAGTACACATGTGTATGTAGGCAAGTCCCAGAAGAAGCAGATGAGCAACTCTAGCACCAGTCATGATAGTTATATTGGTTTTGTCAGATGACAGTATGGTGCCAAGAACTGTAGCACCTCTGGGAAACTGAGTCTACAAGAGGTGTGCTGAAATTTTGTTTTCTAAAAAAAACAAATACTGCATGTATCTGCATTTCCAAATCAGCATCACCCATCATCCATTCTAAGTGCACCTGCATAAAATGTGCTGCCATTGTGTAAACATGATGAGGAACAAAATCAAGCCCAATCATATCATGATTTTTGTGCTACAGAGTTTGAGAAAAGCCAAACTTCCAGAAAATGTATTTCAAACTTTGCATTACAAATCACCCACAATGGTCAGACAATGTTACAAGAAAAAACAACTGATATTTGATTACATAGAATACACACACAAAAGTAATTACTATATAGCTACAATCGACTGCAAATACCTAATCCCTGGCTTAGATTAGCAAAGCTGTACCTGTTGCAGCAAGAACAAGTGCAGACAAGCACATACAAGTGTGAACATGTGTGGATGAGCATAAGCTAATAAAGCTACATTAGTGAAACATGCGAGTGGATTTATAGAAAAGATGTACAGTGACCCCTCAAAGGAGGATTGACACACTGCAGATGGCAGACAACAACTTGGATCAGCATGACTTGAGCTTGAAGGAGCATCAGCATACTCACCCACTGCAAACAGCAGACAACGACTTGGATCAGCATGGCTCAAGCTCAGAGGTTTGACACACTCACTTCCTGCAAACAGTGGATAATAACTTAGATTGGCATGGTGGTTGCTCAAACTATGAGTGATGCACTCACTGCCTGCAAATGGTGGACAACAACTTAGATCAGTGTGGCTCTGGCTGAAATAAGGACCAACACACTCACTTCCTGTGAATGGCAGGCAACAAGTTGGATCAGTGTGGCTCTTGCTCAAACAAGGATCAACAGACTCACAATCCAATGATGAAACTCGATACCTAGTTTGTAGTTACAAATGTTAAATAGAACTTTTAAAAAAATCTAAGAGCCAGTTCGGATACTCCCTGTAGCCAACATTTGATTGTAAATGTTGACACTAATTGCATCGGCATGTGAACCTGAGATATTGGAGCTTGAACCTTGCCTCCCTCATACTTGTACATATTATCGATGGATTATACTACTCATCTATCCCCAGAGTGGTGGCAGAGGCTTCTCGCTGGTGCTCTCACAATTACAGCCACCTGTGCCCAATATACCACACTCCTTATGGCCCAACCAGAAGTCCATCAAGCTAGGGTCCCACATGCTCAGTGGAATGATGGCGAGATCGCTGCCCTTATCAATTACTTATATGATCACCGCTCAGATGCTGAAGGAGGAGGGAATTTCAAGACTAAGGTTCTTGCAGATGCTGCAGAACACATCAATAGTGATGAAGATCTGGCAGCCGCTCAGATGGGTCCACCAAAGACAGCAAAGTCAGTGTGCAACAAATGGACATTGGTATGTCACATATGATATCCATTTTTACCTGATTGTAAGCTGATGACCGATCCTTAGCTCAAAAGCACTTACCATGCTATCGAGAAGTATTGCAACCAGACAGGAGTCCATTGGGGCAATGAGAATGGAGGTGGGATCGCAGGACCAGCAGCAGCAGCTGTGTGGGAATTATACGTCCAGGTATCTGCATCCTCATAATTCTCATGTATACACAAGCTCATATATTACTGGAAAAATCCTTTGATGTGGCCATTCTGCACCAAGGGATGGGAGCATCACAAAAAAATGCAAGCCATTATTCCCTTGGGTGGTGCCAGGGGCTGGCATGCTTTTCGCCCAGGTGGTGCTGCTACTCCCATCACCAATCCTGACACTGAACCTGGAGGGACATCTGTTGCGGCTGTCCCAGCTGGTGCTGTAGCTGGCCAATCAGGCAGCACCACCACTGATCCTCATCCTACTACTACTGCTATCGCCTCTGGCTCTGGCTCTACCTCCACTGCCACCACCACCACCACCGCCACCACCTCTACTGCAGCTACCTCTACTGCTGCTACCTCTAGTGCTGCTACCTCTAATGCTGGAAAACGTCCGCATACTGAAGCTGACATGGAGACCACGTCATTTGGGTCTAGTCATATCTCCATGCAGCCTCCCTCTACCACCTTGGTAGTATCCGGCCCCCCATCCAAGAAGGCATGGACACCAGCACAGTCTCAGAACAGCCGCCACACGAAGATCAGCAGCATTGCAAGGGCTGCAAAGATTACACCAGCTGCTACTGTGGTGGGGATGCAAGGCAGCATCTGTTGGACGTTGCGCAGCCTGACGGCCTCGGTGGCGAGCAGTAGAGTTAATTTGGAACTCAGACGACGAATAAGGGAACGTCTTGTGAGAAACGT
>MU172278.1:414511-437847 GCA_016695485.1 Suillus hirtellus | reverse complement strand
TTCAAGGGTGGATTTTCAGAAGTCAAGGACTTTCTGAAACATTATGAAAAACTGTGTGATTATCACAATGTAACCTCTGATGAGGAGAAATGTGAATCTATTACCCAGTACATGTCCCGTCATGTAACAGAATTCATAGAGGGACTACCAAGCTTCAGATCTAATAACTGGAGCAAACTCAAGGCTGACATTCTGAAGTATTATGATGCAGACCTTGACACAAAGCGATATAGACGCAAAGATTACTTCTAGAGGCTACTGAGAGACCAGAAGAGATCAGATTAGAGTCCAGAGTAAGTTTCCAATCTATTGAATAGTATAGTGAAGGTATACAGTACCTAGAGTCCAGAGTAAGAGCCTGTATGGTAACCCACAGTAAGGTCAATTTGAGAAATTGTAGTGTCGGCATAGCAGTCCTAGTTTGAAGCCCAATGTTGGAGCTTAAACCCACCTTTGACCATGTCTAGTTATACACACCAACCTCAATACATGACTCAAGATCTATGAGATCGGAATAACATTTGGGCTGGTGTGATATCTATAGTACTATCAGCTCAGGTCCACATCCTGTCCATGGCCCAGGAATCATCATCTCATACAAACAAAGCTGTTTGGACTGATACAGAGGCTGATCAGCTTCTCCTATACTTATTCAACAATCGGGACAAGATCACTGACACCAGAAACTTCAAAGATGTGATGTACAATAGTGCTGCAGAGGTATAGCTGAGTACCTGCAGCATGGTCTGCATAAGACTGGGGTGATGTGCAAGATGAAATGGGGGTCAGTGAGTCATACTATTAATATCTCATTTAGCTATAGACTGATAATAGATCATTTAGTTTAAACAGACCTATAACACCATTCAGAAATATCATCAGCTGTCTGGTGTCCACTGGGATAATATTAGAGGAGCCAATATTGAGGGTGAAGGTGCAACTGCAGTATGGAATGAATACATTTTAAGGAAGGTACACCCACTCATATCTCATACTAATAGCAATAGTCTCACTGTTTGATTAGGGAAATTCAGGCATGCATCCTTTTTGTGTGTCAGGCTGGAGACACTACAAGTGGATGGATAGTATTATACCGCAAGACAGTGGTATGTGAGGGCGCACAAGTTACCAACCTCATATGGCTCTCCCCCCTCCCTTGAGGTCAGACTCCAGTGCTGATGTTCCAGCAGCTGAGAATAATGCTGGTCCCAGCACTGCCCCTGCAGCATCTATCCTCGCCATTCCTACTTCTCAAGGCCCCATCTCTGTCAGCAGCACCAACACCATGTCCACATCCATTGTATCTAGCGCTAAATGCTCTCACTCTGACATAGTTCATGATTCCACTACATCATTTCCTTCTGCCTCAGTTTCTATGCGACATGAAGAGCCTGGTGTTCAGACGCCACCACCTCCCTCTGAGTCAGGCTCCATGAAGAAACCAAAGATGACATCAGGCCGCACACAGGCTCAGAGCATCAGCACTAAGGACACCAAGACATCAGATACCAAGATGTCAAAGACCACCACTGCTGTAGCTGTGATGGGGACATGACCCCTTATGCCTGATGCAGTCTTTCAACCGCCCCAACCTTTCTTACATTGTAGCATATCATTGTAAGAATGAATATATTGAATTGTGGTATTACATGTCATCGAAGGAATCATCTAACAAACCGCACTGTTGCAAGACAACTTGATAATCCTCCCACATGCAGCATGCAATATGATTGCGCACTTCCTTCATCCCTCTGCCTCTGTCAGACTTGTTGTCGTCATTGTCATCAGAAATTCCTTGGTGAGAAGGGTTATCATAGTTGAAGTGTTTGTCATCATTTGGATCATCTATGAGCCCATCAGGGCTATGACTACAAATAAAATTATGGATGGTACACAGAGCGGTGGGAATGTGTACTTGGATACTCATGGGATAGATACTCTGGGGACAATAAGAGAATGTGAAATGACATTTTAATACACTGAAGATACACTTGATCACATTTTGAGTGGACATGTGTCATAAATTGAACAATTCCTCCTTGTTCATTGGTCTGTAAATGTAAAATAGATATTAGAAACTTTTGAGCATGAATTAAATAAAAAATAAATGTACCTGGTATTAGTGCATCCCCATTTGGCCAGATGATAATGGACACTGTGGTAGGGGACCAAAAGCTCGTCGCAGAGAGGGAATCCCACATCCACAAGAAAATACTTGCTGGGAGGAATGTCTAAGCCGTTGGTATGAGCCTCATCATAAAGGCGAGCATCAGTAATGGATCCCTCCCAGCCAGTAAGAGTGTATGAGAATCTAAGGTCAAAGTCACAGGCAAAGAGGTAGTTTTGTGACACAAAGCCCTTGTGATTGTGATATGCGGGGCAGTTGGATGATGGGGGTGGATGTGGCTGCCGTCAATTGCACTGATAGTGTCCTTGAAATAGGGCCAGAACTTGGAATTTTTGGGTATCATGCTGGGGACGCAGTCGGTGTCATTAGGAGAGTGTACACGGTTAGTGTAGAATGGGGGGGATGCGAAAATGAACACCATCTTGCGGAAATATCTGTGAGCTCATTAGTACTATTATAAATAAAAATGATAATTGACTTACTTTGAAATGTTGTCGCTCAACCTCTGGAAGCGCTCCCCAACATGACGGACAGTCAGTCCAGTAACACACATGTACAGAAATATGGTGAGTTGTTCTTTGAGGGAGACATGTTGTGAACTTGCATGGCCCGAGGCATGAAGCTCCATGATGAGTGAGTGAAATGTGTCAACATCCATCCCAAGTTCACAGTGTATATGTTCAGGGTGCCCCATAATAAGTTCCATCACCCACTCTTGACTGGACAGGTTTGATGTGTGATATGGCTCTGGTATGGAATTTTGAAGTAGGGATTGTGTGGCAGTGAGGAGGATGCTCACAAGTAGTGCGATGTGCCATAGAATGTGCATGTGATCTTGTTGAAATGGACGATGGCCTGGCTGAGCAGCCTGATCTTGCAGCTGCTGGAGCAGGGGGTTTATCGCATCCATCAATGATGTTGGATGATCTTAGGGAGGGCATATGAGTACTGATATCAATATTGTGAAATTAAAACTCAGCTATCAGTGGCATTTACTATGCCAACATTACAACATCAAATTGACCTTACCATGGGTTACCATACAGGCTCTAAGTTGCCAAAGAGGCAGGGGGCACTGGACTCTGGGATATGGGCGACATATGGTAAACAAATGTAAACAGACAAGCCACAATCAAAAGGTAAGTAATAACTCGACCTAGGAATGTCCTAGGAAGATCAGGAAGTCATGTAAATAGTAAGCAAAGTGCCAGGAATAATACCATGAGTATAAAGGCACAATAAGACACATAGAAGACATAGAAATGTGTACTGTAGAGGTGAATAATCATATAACTAACATGAGCTGAGGCTGAAGTCCTTCAGATCTGATCCTATGAGAATACAACCTTAACAGACAATATCACATGTGTGCTGGGTGGTGGTTTTATGGAGGCCAGTGTCAATACTAATACCAGCACCAATGTGGATTCCAGTGAAGATGATGATTTAGTTAAGCAGCCTTTGTTATAATAACATTTAGGCCCCTATTCATTTTCTCATCACTTACCCAAGTAGGCTATCCATAATATGTTTGCTATCTCTTATCTCTCATCAAATGGGCTGTCTACTCCATGTTTGCTATTGTTATCTCTTATCAAGTGGGCTGTCCACCTTCTATCTTCTTATCTTGATAACCATTTATAAGCTCTACTTGAACATTTATTATATAGACATGTAGTTCATTGATTGTATTCCTCACTTTAATCTACTGGGTTTTACCTGAAACTTGTCCCTTAGTAAGGTTCCTCCAACCTTACTATCTAAGAACCACTATTCTAAGGAAGTCATTGACACTCACTTTAGCTAGAAACTTTGACCTCTCATCTAAGACAAAAACCACGTCTGTCTTGCTGTCAAGCAGATTGATGGCTTGACTTATCCCAGTTGTAACAGCCTGGCCAGCAGGACTCATGCAGCATGTAATTATGACCATCAATGGTATGTGACTGCCAAGCCATTCATAATACTAACACTGATTATTATCAGTGACATTCAATTTAGTCATCACTATTTATAAATTGTTATTAACTGGTACCACCTTGCTTTAACTGTTCAATCAAGTGCTTTGCCCACCCTAGCCATTCATATATATATTCCTGCCATTCATCAATCACCTTATTGGATCATGCCCCTCCCCTCTTTTAACACTTTATTAGTAAATCATCTTATCAGCCCACTATATGTTCCCAGTTTGTAGAGATTATGTAAAGTCTGTGTCTCTTTCCCCCTATGTACTATTACATCAACTAGCAGTTTAAATGTATGCATGTGCTTCCACATCCCCTTCACTCTTAAATGCCTAGTGAGTATAACTCTCAGTGACAGCAAAAAACTAAGGCCAAAGTTCCGAAGCTACTATAAGGTTCTAGCCTCAATTCATTAGGTGAACTAGCAACTGACTAACTCTATATTCCCACTGAACAGCCACAGATGTCTTTTTTTGACTTTGACACTCATGTAGCCCCTAGAGGTTGGCAGAGCAGTAACAACAATAGTGCACTTCCTACCCCAATGATAAGTGAGAGCAGCTGTAAGTCCAACATCTGATTGCTCATCATTCCACAGCCCTGCATAGCTGGAGCATGCAGGGCACCAACACTGATAGTTGCTTATCTTATGGCCATTCCTATGACACCTTGTTTTTGGAGCACAGCACTGACTTTAATGATAATCATGCTCACCCCTACAACTCCAATGATTAATCTCACTTTTATGACACTGCATCCATGGAAGCACCCTCTCAGGGTGCTTCCTTCAACTATCTATCTCACAACAATCAGATGGCAGGCCCCTCTTACAACACTGCATCCATGGAAGCACCCTAGGAGGGTGCTTACCTACCTCAAGGATTCTCCCAAGGCACTGCTACTGCTACAAGTGCATCTGATCAATGCCCATACAACAAGGTGAAATTCCATGCATAGATGTGATGCATGTAAGTAAGTTTGTTTTTCTTCAATCATTTGAAACTAATTTGATGGTGCTGCATAATTGATTCATGTTACAGTGAGATCTTGATCCAATGTCCATCCTTCTGCATAACAGATACATCAATGATTCCTACACTATGATATAAGCCATAGCATCTGCAAGTCTTGTAACCTCCTTATGCACCTCATACTATATCCATCTTCCTCCTCCTCCAGCTCTGTCAATTCCTGCAATAAAAGTGTTGAATGCAGCACACCAGTATAACCATCCAACAGACAAATTGCCTGGAAACAAGTATGATGAATATTATTAACATAATGCTGTGCAGTATATTGTCTCTGCAACTCAGATGCTAGAAGGGGCAAGGCTTCATCATTCAGTGCAACTATTGCAGAGGCCATGCTTTCTCCTTGAACTCCATCTAAGGGTGAAGTCTGCCCATCTCAATATTCAACCATATGATCTCTTCATATGAGCATAGCAGTTTAAAAAAACTTGGCTGCCATCTCACAATTCTCTGATATAGCCCTTAATTTCATAAGTAAATTGTGACATGAATGCTTCAGGAGCATTTGTCACATGATTGCTTTGATATGTACTTGCACATCTTGTATCCTGACCACAGGTCATGAGTTTGAATCAAAATAGACACATTATCATACCTGTGCCAGAATGATTTGCCTTTAACAACTTAAACAAGTGTTGAACAACCAATGCTTCCAGTTTCTCAACTACACGAATGGAATGTCATTGACCAGAGTATTCTAATACTTGTACAATTTGAAGCCATTCAGTAGTGGGGTGAAATCATTGATCATACAAAGTGCTTGGATATAGTTATTATGCAGGAATGACCTAGATTCTAAGTCAGAAGGAAGAGGCATTTAAATAAGAAAAATGCACTTAGCTCTAGGTACTTGTCCTCATCCCACTGGTCAAAGTGAAGGTTGAGGAATTAGATCCAATGGAAATACAATGCATGGTGGATGAGTGAAGCAGCACTATTGGAACTTGAGAAAATCTGTTTGCAGGTCTCTAAGTCCTCAATTCCAAAGCCATCCAGATACAATGGATGACGAGTTCATACCTATTCTGCCTTTGGCACAGGTCACAAAAAAAGAACACTTCACACTCTTTTTGAGCTCCCTGGCCTCAGCTTCATTCTAATAATTCTGAAGGCTCCTGATGAGCATTGTTCCTTTGGCTTCCTGGTTTCAGGCTACATTCTAATAAATTGTGGATTTTTGAATAATTTTGAAAATACATTTATAAGCATTTCAACAAAGAAATAAAAGTAAAATTTACCACACCATGTAAAAGTACATAGCACATAAGATCAGTCAGTTCTACATTCTTTGAGCAGGATTTTGACAAATGTAAAATAATTGTCATTCATGCTATGTAATTGCCATAGGACAAGCTTGGTTGCTGAGAACAATTAGCATGTGAAAGACTGTTGTAAGGGATATTTTCCTGGGAAGGAACTTGTCCTGGTCTTGAAATGTGAACCAGGTCACCAGCCCACTTGTAACAGTGGGAAGAAGGCTGATTAAGATGTTGTAAGAAATGTCTCTTATTTTTAAAGTGCTTGCTGCAGGATAGGCAATGCATATTGAAGACATGAAGTTCTACTAGTCTAAGTCAAATTAAATTTGGGTTGATCACAAATATTTCAGCAATTTCTGGTATGATGTGAACTTGAACTGTAACTACAATATCAAAGTGTTGTTCAAGTTATGTCTCACCATTCCAATTATACTCAAATTCTTTATCTCTGATATATCAAGGCCAAAAATGTTAATTTTGGAGTGACTTCACCATCATTCAGTTCAAAGACATTTAAGACATTTAAGACATTGATGACTTTGAGAACTTTGAGGACATTTTGAGGACAGTGTGAGGACACTTTTAGGACACTTGAAGACATACCATATTAGAATAGTTTGTAGTTATTTACATAGACTTGACTATAGTCCAGAGTTCATAGTTCTAATGCTTCATGCATTGACTTTGAACTCTCAGGTACAGTACATTAGAATAGCTACTTAATATTATCATGCATTGACTTTTAACTCTCAGCTTATTCTAATAGGTTATGAGCCCTGCACTTTAGTAGTTCAATCTATCACTGAAGTTCTGTCTTTGGGTCCAACACTGCGCACTTTCCCTTGCCTCGCATCAAGCTGCTGGTCTAGCATTCCTATCCATTTCTTCTTGCTTTCTTTGTTGAAAATCAGCAAAGATAGTCCTTTCTTGAGTTTCTATCAAGTTCTTGCCCTTGCTCTGTCCAACCTGTGCACCACTACACCACCCACCTCACCATATCCTTAGAAGACTTCAAGTCCATCCATACTGTCACCAAACTTACCTTCACCAACTACACTACTTGAAAGGGTGAAATGAAAGCCTACCTTTAAGTCAAAAGCCTTTAGTTGCTTGTCAATGAAACAAAGAGTTGACCCACGGAGACAGAGGCTACATCAAAATGGGACATCAAGGCAGACAAGGCAGCTGGGGAGCTATACTTCATATGTTCTATAGAGCAAAGGACCCATATAGACTCTGTCCAGGACAACTCTATCAAGATTTAAAATACTCTTGCTTCGACCCACCTCCAGAAGCGACCTAGCATACATTTTAATGCCTGGAACGACTTCTTCTCCATTAGGAAGCAGTCCAATGAATTGTTGAGCACCTTCATTGTCAGGATTGAAGATGGAATGTTTAAAGTCAAGAAGCTTTGACTCTTGAGCCTATCCAAAGCATATACCATTGAGGAACTTGACCAAGAGCTGGTCTGCATGGCTATGGTTTGTTTGTTGGGCAAGGAATATTCCAATTTTGCATTGTCTGTAATACTATTGAAGTCTCTGGACAAGGACAAGCTAAAGTTAGCATTCCTGGCTGAAGAAAATCGAAGGAAGAGACATCCTGAGGGTCCTAGGAGTGATACAGCGCTGTTCACTACATCTGGAGACTGCAGGTGTGGAACCTTGATCACTTGCTGGTACTGCAAGAAACCTGGTTACTGCATTCATAAGTGCAGAAGTCTTAAGAGTGCTAAGGATCATTGCAAGAAAGGTGGTAAGAGTGCAAACAAGGCCTCTGAAGCATCAAAATCATCATCTCCAGCCTCTACACTACCTACCACTCCTACATCTAGCTCTGACTCAACTACTGCCCAGAACACTGCCCAGAGTGCCCAACAAGTCACAGAATTTGCTGGTAATGCAAGTCTTCACACTTTTAATCCATCACATCCACTTTGCCCTCTGCAACTCAATATACATGCTGACTGGAATGCAGACATAGGTGCCACTTCTCATATGACACCCCATTGTCACTGGCTACACAATTATGCGCCCAAACATGTTCCCATCAAGCTTGCAGACAACAACATAGTCTACTCTGCTAGGGAGGGCACTGTAGTATTTAGTCCAGTTGTGAATGGCAAGCACATCAGAGCTGTAGAATTTACTAGAGTCCTTCATATACCAGATCTGCAAAATAATCTATGCTATATCTGACTCACAACATGGGGTTTACTGTGCTCATCAATGTGTCTAAGATGTCCTTTGAATGACCTGCTAGTACTTCACTCTTTGCATCAGCAGCTCTAATGCTGCATTCCTGGATAGCTCAACTATCCCACTAGCTGAATATGTGTCTGCAGCTGCCACCATGCCTCTAGACATTAACCTATGGTACAGAAGACTCACCCACCATTACTTAGCAGGCATTAAGATGCTTATGAAGAAGAAACTAGTTACTGGGATGATCATAGAGTCGAAATCTGTGCCAGATCTATTTGAGAGCCATCCCTGGCTGGTAAGATGCATGCAAAACCCTTCCCATTCTCTGAATGGTACACCTCTAGGCCTCTTGAGCTTGTTCACACTAACATGCACCAAGTCCCTTATGCCAGCTTCTCAGGATTTCACTATTAGATCTCATTCATTGATGACTACTTGAGATACAGATTTGTTACTCCAATCAAAGCAAAGTCTGATACAAGGCTTGCTGCCTTTATGCACTGGACATGGGTTGAGATTGAACATTCTGGTATTAGCATCCCTCTTGATGCACTTTTTTCATCATATCCTCCTTTTCTAATGCACTCCTCACACATACACTATGTGAGATGTGAGCATTGAGCAAAGAATGAGCTTGATAGCAATAACAGTATGTACTGTTGTTATCTATAGGTCATGTGGTGAGTCTTGCAGATGTCTCAAAGTAGTACAGACTGTCATATTGGAGGAGAGAACAAAGGATAGATGCAACATCAGTATAGACCATTGCATCAGCAGGTCCAAGTCCAGCAGACAACATGCCACAGTAGCATTTTTTTTGGCGTGGTAGAAAGCTTTGTGGGACACTAGAGTCAGTGCAATAGACTAAGGTAACTTGTGCAATGTGTTTCATATCACAAATCATGAGGCTTGGACCAAGAACAAGAACAAAGACTTGAATTGAGCTTCCTTACTATGTAATCTTATCATCTCCCTTTGTTCTCCTCCTATTTCTATTTATGCTCTTACTACTGTCTATCTCCTACTGCTATCTTTGTTTCTTGTTGTTGCATCCATCTCTTATTACTACATTTATTTTTACTGATGTCTGTCTCTTGCTGCTATCTCTGTTTTTACTACAATTTATCTCTGTACTTGTTCCTGTCATATTCTGAAATTGAAATTGATTTAAGCTCATGTTGTATTTGTGGTTTTAACATTTAGTTGAATGGTTGTTTATATACTCTTGCCATTTCTTACTGTAGTACTGTCTTACTTCCTTAAGATGGTTTTTCTTTTCTTGCCACATGCTCTCATTCACTTTGCCTTTTTTATCGGTCTTGTTTTGGTTGTTTCACTTGCTTTTTGCAATTTCATTTAACTTCCTTGTACTGCATATTCTGATTTCCCTCACTTGCTTTATGCTCTTATAGTCTTTCTCCACTTGCTGCATATTATTAGATAGATATTCTTTTACCACCAAAAAACTCCTCAACCTTATAAGGAAGAATATGACATCTCAATAGAACAATAGTGCTGGATTCATACCATAGCCACAAATTTAACCTAGATATGAAAAGTTGTTTCTTAGTAAATTTACCTACAGTAACCAGTGCAACCTAGTAGTTAGGAGGGCTGGTACTATCTATTAAAACTGTGCACAAAGGGTAGGACTGATTTTGAGGGGCTTGGCTTCAGCTTATGCACTGTGCCCCTTATCTGAATATGTGTCTTTAATTTCAGATTGATGTCTGAAGACAGTCCAAGGACATCCAAAGGTGTGGAAAACTTCAAAAGAATTTTCTGGATGGATACAAGTAACTTCTGAATGAGGGTGGGAAAGTTCTGGAGGAACTTCAGGAAATTACAATAAGGTTTTATCCTGATATGAATATGTATAATGGCTACTCAGGATTTGTCCTCAGTAGAAGCAAATAGAGGAAAGACTGTATGAACAAAGTTTGAAGCTGCATAGGCCTAAAGAACTATGAGAAAGATCTACATGGACTTCTGGAAACTTTGGAGGATTGGATGAGTGGATGAGTGGATGAGCAGAGAATCAGAGCATTGGAGGAGCAGAGGAGCAGAGCATTGGAGGATTGAAACTCTGGCATAGGGAATTCCTCCCTAGACCTAAGATGGATATTGAAAGGATACCCCATCTTAACTTACAGCTATCTAAGGCTCAAGTTATTAGAGTTATGTCATTTCTGAAGGGACTTATCAGAGTTATTCCAGTGGGAGTAGGTAAAAATTTTCTAAGGATGATAGAGGAATGGTACCCTTAAAAGGTTAGAGTGCTTACTTTTATTAGCAAGCACCTATTTAGTATTTCTCTTCATTTACATATAAGCCAAGTTAAGACTCTGCTGACTCATATTTGTGTGAATAGATAAGTTTTCTAAGTTATTTCTATGTCTTTTATGGGTCTAATTGTATTAGAATTAGCTGAGAGTTCAAAGTCAATGCACAAAGCATTTAGAACTATAAACTCTGGGCTATAGTCAAGTCTATGTAAATAAGTGCAAACATATTCTGATATGGTGAAATTATCACATAATTAACAAATTGTGCTATCATACTATTATTTCTTATACTTTGCTTACTATTTACATGACTTCCTGACCTTCCTAGGTTGAGTTATTACTTGTATTTTGATTATAGCTTGTCTATTTACATTTGTTCATATGTTATCCATATGTCAAAGTCTAGCACTTCCTGTCTCTTTGATAACTTACTCTGGACTCTAGGTACTGTGCAAATTCACTATACTATTTAATAGATTGGCAAACTTACTTTAGACTTTAGTCTAATCTCTTTTTGTCTCAGTAGCCTTTAGAAGCAGCCTACTACTAACTTGTGTTGTAGTGCATAGAGTTTAATCTATTGTGATAGACATCTACACTATATACATGAACAAACTGAGAGATAGAATATAAAGGCTTTTCTAGAAGTCAAAGTTGTTCTATAATTCCCTTACAAATAATACTACAAAATTGAAGACTGTCATCTACTGCCCTCTTCTGAATTAGATCCATCTGAAGTTTAAGCTTGAATGTGTCCCAGCCCATCAAATAAGTTAGCAGTATGCATTCTAGTTTAGTAGCTTGTATAACAACTAATATAACATCAACTATAGGTAGTAGCTTGAGGGGTCCAGTTAGTGGTTTGATATACTCTAGATTCTCATAGATGTTCAACTCTAAGCAAAAGTCTAGAAGGTCTCTAGAGTATCTGACAATATCTAGTATGCTCCTTATGTCAAAGTCAGGATTGCTTTAATAAGTGTTAATAAAGAACACCTGAATTTGAATGACCTTATGATTACTGAAACTATTATTATGATCTGAACATACATGCTGTTAGTGTAACAGTATGAACAGTAGATAAACATAGTCAAAGGGTACAACCAGCTATATATATAACATTAGCATCTATAGTAATTGAGTTGGGATTGCTGATGCTTGGACTGTTTAGCTCCCACTTTACATTTAGCTTTTTTTGATTAATTGATAAACTTTTATTAGGGAAGATAGAATCATTGAACATAGTCCATCAAATCTATTGATGTTTTCAATACAATAAAAACAGGCTGCAACATTAAATATTGCAGTATTAGTGATATATGATATTTAATGATATTTACTATCTCACTTCCTTCATCTTTAATTATTGATCTTCAAATCTTTCTTACTTTCAATAATACCTAACAAAGATGCATGTAGTATATTCTACATGATTCCTTATTATTCTCCTAGCTCACTGATCCATGATGTGAAAATTCCTTTCATGTCTATAGCATAATGTACCTTGACTCATAGCAGAACTTCTAGACTGCCTATAATGATCCTTGAAAGCTGTGCATTACTTAGAATGACTTCTGCACTAAAGCACAGTCTAATTCTTAACACTGTTATGAGAAAGACATTTCTTGAAGACCTATAGAGCTGCTCAAGTTATATATAATAGATCTAAGAGACTGTCATTTTAGTGAATCACAGATGAAAAAGATCTAATCGACTTATCTAAGATAGTTTCTCCCTGTACACAGCAGTGTTGTTATATTTGATTATTTTAGCTTTTAGATCATTATGATTCAATCCAGCACTTTTAAATTGAGTAAAGGGCTATTTACCTTCAAATTACATAATGACTACATCTCATAGCCACTATTAATGTAAGTTATATCATCTTTAATTTTTGTTTTCCAGCTTTCATTATGGCTAAATAATGCTTAGTGTTTGATATAAAGACTACTTCTAATAAACACTTAGTATTCAAGTTGAGCTTTTGCTTTTGCTAATCTTATATACATACAATAAATTTGCATTATGGTTTGACCTTTTGCTCAACTAAGCTAAAGATCTCTTTGCTCTTATATACTATATATTAACTTTAGCATTAAGATTAAGGCCTTCTTTTACTAATCCTATATGTCATGGAATTGCATATTAGTTTGATTTTCTGCTAAGGTAATAAGTGCTTTTTATCTTGCTTATAATACATAAATATATAATCACAAATACACTACTTCAACTTCTCTATAGGGTATCTACATTATAATTAGCCTAGGATGAATATTTATAATTGTTAAACCTTCTTAATAATTATTTCACTTGATTATTTCACTCAGCATAACTGTATTGAGTTTTTAGTTCATGCAGGGAACTTATCAGAGTAGTATGAATGCATATTAATGATATTTATATCAGTAAAAGCTTTGGAATAACTTTTACAGCCTTCATATCATGATTGAATTCAATAGAGAAAGCTGAAAACATAGTATGAGTATGAGTAACCTAGATATTTGACATGTATTTTGTATGCTTGCTTGGATTCTCTCCATTGGCATTTGGTGTGACATTCCAGCCAAGCTTCAAATTTAAACATTGTTGGTAGTTAATCAGCACCAACAGAAGCACTTCTACTGGAGGACTGAAACTAAAATAAAAGCCAGAATACTAGAATCAAATTGGTATTTTTCAGTAATCTACCTGAGAAGTTTTATTCTTCTAAGTTCTGATACATGCCTATAAATGATAAAGCACAAGTTTTGTATTTTTATAAATACTGCACTAAGTACATATGAATGAAACAATTAACTTTCTTAAATAGGAAAAAGCATCTTTTTAGCTAGATCTATAACTACCTGCCTGGAGAATCTCATACTAGACATTATTATAGGTGAGTTTGGAACATAATTAGTATTGCACATAACACAGCCTAGACAGTCTAGGTTTCACTTGAATTTATTAACCTATTTATGCATTTCAAGTGAGTTGAAGCCATCAATTGCTTACTGGTGGTGGAGGTGAAGGTGGTGAAGGCAGAGGCATAGGAGGTGCTGCTGTGATGTCAGATTCCTCAGTGATGGAAGCAAGTAGAGATAGCATTAAACTACCCTCCAAGACAGGTGTTATTGGACCCCAGGATTGCAGTTTGCTAGCAAGCTGTAAGGATACAGCAGGGGGTCCATGAGAGGCTTCTGAAGAGTCATCCGAGTTAACAGAGGTGAGTTAGACATTATATCAGCAGTGAAAATGGTGGAAACTCTGGAAAGAAGGCTCACAATAAAAGACACAGCCTTGGTGTTCTTCCTAGTCACATGAAGTGAGGTTCCAACCGACTTGATCTCAGTGCACAATATTTGGAGAGCATCACTGTGGTCTTAGTAAGATGTTGATAGTGGATAGAGTTTGCAACATTGGATTATCTGGACATGTCGAGAAAGAGTGATTTGAGAGTCAAGATCAACTATACTTACTATGCTACTGAATCATCTACCAAACATGGGCAAATAAAGGTGTAGCCACTGTTCTGGACAAAGTCTTTGTACTTGCAAAGGCTTGTGAAGAGTTAGGCTTACATTGGCATAACTTATTACTATTATAAAGACACTAGACAAATAAATTGAGGCACAAGTAACCTTTTTGTTGGTCTAGCTGGAGTCAACATTATCGGCTGATTACCTTTGTAGTTCAAGTTGCAATAATTGCAGGCAATGTTCTTTGTCTCTTTCAAAAACCATAGGTATAAATTCTATGAACATTGGACAGTTGCTCCATATCTATCACTATGCACCCAAAGTTTGGACACAATTTAAGTCTTTAGAAGCCAAAAGTCATCTTGAAGAACAGTCATTTGTGGAAAAAGGGAGTCCCTGGTTTGATGCCAGTAGTAAGTGAGCCAATTACCTGCATGAGAACAAGTCATGACTGCATCAATCGACAGGCCCTGAAGAGATACAACAATTAGACAATAATGCAGCATCTAGCCTGACAACTGAGCAAGCCAGGTGAGTGAGTCTCACTAATGTCCAATGTATAATCTAAGTCATCACCCTGTGTAGGTTGCCATCTTTTCCAGTGACTTCAGCCATGCAATATGCTGTGGAATTTTGTATCACTCAGCTTCTTAAGGCCATAACACTGGGTCTACTTATTGTATCATTCAACTGGAATGGCAGTCTTTTGGGGGTTAAGAGTAGTGATGTGGACCATGACGTGATTCTTGCTAACTGGAACATCTTCAAACAGCTGCACACTATCAAAAAAGGCTCAAAGTTGGCACAGTTGTTGGTGTGCCATCTCTCAATTTGGTTCCAATGCAGGACTTTGCACTGGTCAGCTCTGGAGCATTCTATATACCGCTTCTTACTTCCCAGTTTGACATCACACCATCATCTTGGCATACATGGTGTCAGGCAGCAGACCAGCACATAAGTAATTCCCCCAATCTAGCACTGACTGCGAGGCTTGGACTGGTAGTATTGCTATTGGCAGGAGACTCTGGTGGAGTACTTGAGGTGAGAGAGGCAGTTGTGAGAGAGGGAGTGGAGAATTCAGTATCTGATATGAAGAGGGAGCAGTCTGTGTCTGAGTTGTAGCATGATTCTGGTTCTGAGAAGGGGTCCTGGGTTGAACTAGCAGTTGTGCTATCCAAAAGAGGGATGAAAGCAAAGTGTTTTGATTAACCATGAGATATCCTTAGCTACAGTGTCTGTTGTTGAATGAGCTAGATATGCACCCTTGACTTGGGACAGTTCCATGCTATGCCAGCATGCTCAAGTCTAATCCTCATTATCTTGAGCCCATGCCTGAGGAATGTCATAAACTAACTGAGTCAAACCATGCATGCACTTTGACCTGTATTTGTACAGTGATGTGGCTCACATAACAGTCATGGAGCTGCATTTGCACCTGATCAGCCAAGCCCTAGCACGATTCGCTGAGGTAAGTAAATCAAACATATGAAGTTGGTGTTAACTGATCTGTTGGAAGTAATATGAAGGCAACCGCAATATGATACAACCTGTAATTGCAGAGCTGTTCATCAACCATTCCCTTAAACCTCTTTTTGGCAACTCATGTGGTTTTCACATATATTTCGAGCAGCAACTCAAATTAAGTTGCCCATTAGGAACAGCACGATGTTAGTAATACATGGCATTAAATAGTGTGTTTGAGCAGGGGTATAATGGGTTTTGCCTATTGTAATTGTTAGTAGTGACTGTATATGTACATAAATGGAACAACATATGATACAATTACAGACAGGGAGATAACAAATGTGGTAACAGGAGATAAGATTCAAATAAAAAGGAGACAAAGACAATGTAGACTCAAAAACTGGAGAATGTGATGACATGAAAATGGGGCAATAGGAGAACGGGAGACAGGAGACAGGAGACAGGAGACAGGAGTAGTGTTACATGATTGTGATTTTACTTTTGTCAACTTAATGCTGCTCAAAGAAGGTAGAACTGACTGATCTTATGTATTATGTACTTTTAGTCGTTTTTTATAATGCTGCTCATAAATGTACAATTTATTAGGATGTAGCCTGAGGCCAGGAAGCCAAAGGAGGGTGCAGCCCTCCTTGGCTTCCTGTGATGAAGGAACAATACTCATCAGGAGCCTTCAGAATTATTAGGATGAAGCTGAGGCCAGGGAGCTTAAAAAGAGTGCTTTGCACTCTTTTTTCGGTGTTGTGTTACCTATTCCAACTTGGGGTTTTTCACTTAATAGCTCTCAGTTACCAGCAGAATACTACCAAGAGACCCCAGCAATGTTCAGAATCAGTCTGTCTACGCCATTTCCTTTGTACTTCTTTATTAAAAATACCATGTTTATATACTCCTTGCCTTCAAGCCCCTGCATGTGTCATCTCAGGCTGTCCCTCTAGTAATGTTCTGGCCCAGCTTTGGCTTGGCCTGAGGGGGCTCAGGCTCACCATATTTCAAGCCAAGGCCATGAGCCAAAGCCAGCCAAAAGCCATGGCTTGAGCCAAATCAAACCATGGTTCTTTTGCTATCAGTGCAACATCTAGAATATATAGGTACAAAACATTTGATCTCACAGAACAAATTTGCATGACTCTCCTACCTGTGCTTGTGCTGAGCTCCACCTGTCCTCTCTAGCGCCATGTGTGCTTGACATCTATCAATCATTGTCCTCCTAACTACATACTCCTGTGCTGAGCTCCACCTGTGCCTGCTTATGCCACCACATTCAATGGACAAGTCAAGGATTTACACTCAAGAATGCAGTACTGGACCTCCATACAGATTTGTTTGCACATGGACAGCTTTACACTGCACTATTCAGAGTGCAATGTCAGCATGGCATTCATGTACCATTTTCTTCAAAGTGTGAGGAGAAGACAATGGCAAATGTAGTATACAGACAACATCCGAAGGTGACCAGTCTACTTGTTATATATTGTACTGCAATAGAACTGTGGAAAAGCAACATGGAGCAGACATAATCCTTAGATACAGGCCATGACAACAATGATGATGTACCTTCTTTGTTCAACTTGAGATAACAAGCTTTGAACTGGCAGCAGAATCAGACCTATGCATGAAGTTGAAATTTGATTGACACACCACTTTCTCTGCAGTTGTAAGCACTTTGTCATGTAAATCTTCTGGCCAGTGCTGCTTAAAATACACCATTTTCCCCACTAGATCAAGTACTACATATGTAAAAATCAGACCAATTATCCAACATTAACTAAACAATGTCTTACACATCGCCATAATATATGCAGGTGACTTTGTCATCTTCTCATAATATTTGTCTACCTTTGTGGCCACTGCTTGGAGTGATGTAGCAAACCTCAAATATTTTGACCTTTCAGCACGTGAGGACCAGGCCTTGTAGAGTGTTTCAAGTGCCAGAATTGCAAGATGGAGTGTTGAGCCACATTCTGATGAGAATGCTTGCTGCACCACATTAGCATACTGAAAGGTTAAGATTAGAAACAAGCATAGGCAATTTAGAAGAAATTGACATACTGAAAGGAGATCTGCAAATTGGCCAGCATGTGTCCATTCAGCTGTTGAGAGTTGTAGAAAGTCATTCTTCATGTGTTTGGTCAAATTGCACTTTTGACAACCTATTTTGTACATGAAAGTGTCAACATGCTATAGCAATAGTAAGTTTCAACAAATAAAAAGTTCAACAATACAAAATATGTACCTCCTTGTTTGCCTTGGCACAATTAAGCATGATATACATTGACAACCACTGAACTTTCATGTCAATTAATAGTTGGGTCGGCTGGAACACTTCTTCTTTGATCTGTACACTCCTGTACATCTCCTTTCATTTTACAGATGACCATTCCTACAGGACATTAATACTTTAGTGCGTGATGATACTGACAAGTGTACCTTGACACAAATACTGCAAATAAGACCAATCTCATTCTGAGTGGTTGGTTCATGACCTTTTGGGTCATGTGGATTGTAATGCAGTGCTTTGCTGTATGTGACAATCAAGGTTTGCATGGCTAGATTAATGATGTGAGCCAGGCAGCTATATAAAAGAGTTAGTGTCACAGCAGTGAGTTGACAATGACAGGACTTACTTGATTTTTTACTTGGTCCAGGGAAACACTTTGTGGTGTTTAACCTCATAAAGCCATGCAAATTCTTCCATTGTCATTCCATTGTTTGTGGCATTGTCACACATTACATGCCCAAGCTATAGTAAGATATGAGTGTGATATAGTCTGTAGGAGTAAACTGAACTGACCTTATGTGTAATCTGAACATGATCAAGAATCTTAAATAAGGCACCAGTGAGTCCTTTGCCATTATGCACGTTATTGACCTTTGTGAATCCAAGGAGCAAACTTTGAATTTCCCATTGCATTGGTGCCTTCTTCTCAATCCAGTGCCCTGTGACAGCAAAAAAACCATCAACATTGCCTGCCTGCCACATGTCACAGGTGGCATTGACATTGCCCTTGATGGTGGTGCTCTATAAAGCCTAATTATACAAAGTACAATCAATAGACAAAACATTACTCACATTCAGTGTGTTCCTAAGCTTTGTAAGGTGGTTTTTGAACATCCTCATGATTTCAGCATGAGTCACTTTCCTACCCAGAATCTTGACTCCATTGGTTGCATGAGAAGCAATGTCAACCATCTCTTTGAACTTGGGGTGTTTGAGTGCTTGTATGGGCTAGAAAAAAAGATGTCAGTCATGATGTTGAATAGAGGGAAGTAGGAGTACTTGATCAGTGGCTACAAGCCATTCAATGGCAGCTTGCTTAAACAACTTATTGGAGTATGGTATGACTTGTTTGTCAAGCTTGCATTCAATAAGATGGGCATTGCTTCATTGCTGTGCAGTGTTCTCCTTGCAAGCCTTGATGTCACCAGGTAACATGGACTTGAATGAATGTTCACTTGCCCACTTCTAATACTTACTGCCAAAATGTGCCTCAGCATGATGACGAAGGGTAGTAGCTTCATTGATGAGAATACATTTTTTCCTACAAATGATTGAGTGAGTAAGTACTATGACAGTGCAAAGGCAAACTTATGGGCAAATATTGCACTTTCTGTGCTTCTTTACTTTGCCATTGGCACCAGTATGTTTGAACACTGCACCAAAGAAGTTGTCAATGTCAGCAGTTTTGCCTTCCCGAGATAACCCTGGGTCTGCAATAGAGACGTCGACATCAACAAGGACCCCATCTTCATCAACTAACTCTGGGGACTTCTCTGGGGACTTGCACTTCCTTCTAGCATGCTTAGGGTTGACACAAGCATTCTCATGCTCCATATCACCAGATTCATCATCATCAAGAGCATCATTGGGACACACATGTTTGTTGGGTGGGGGAGGCGCTGATTGTGTGGCTGGTATAGGCACTGTAAGTACAGCAGGCTGAAAAATCTCTAAAGCATGCTTGGCAGCCTCAGCTACACAGAAATTATTGATAGCTTTTGTTTGGGAGGGAAGAGCCGCTTTCTCTGAGTGTTGAAGGAGGGCAGCAATGGGTTTGATTTTACATATGGGACACACAACATGTGGCTCATCTTCGCCATCAGTAAGAACTGTACCTGTCATGCCAGTCATTGCAGGCAGCTACACAGATAAAATACACATACATACCATTTATAAACAACTGAAGCTTGTTCAAGAATCCATCAAGCTCACAAAGCTGCAGCACAAAGTAGGACTTGAGAGGTGCATAGATTGCTGAAAACAGCACAATATGATATGGTGGGTGATGTCTGTTTTTCCATCACCAGGGTGAGTATTAGCAGAAGCTTTGAAAGAAGATGGCAATGGTGACTCACCATGTCATTCTGACATACCCTACAGTATGATGGACTAGAAAGCAAGAACTAAAGAAGCAAGAAAATGACACAAATAGAGTCAACAATCAGGCTCCTACACATTACTTACATAATTCTAAGCCATGGCTTGGGCCGTAGTGCTGCCAAAGTCCAGTTCAGTCTAGTTCTTGGGGCAAATTTTCTGAATGCCAAACCAAATCATAGGTTCAGTTCAGCCATTTGGTTGAACCCTGGACTGAACATCACTGAACATGTTCAGGAGGTCTGGTTCACATTTGAACCAAGATTCACCTAAGCTTGGACCATCTGTTTGGTTGTACAGGCTCAAGACTATGAGTTTTCATGTAATTTAAGTCAGACAGACAACGAAAAGACTCTATAATGCAAGGAGAACTCCTTTGTACAAAGATTGATTTCAATTTTCTAAAATAAACACATTTTATTTGCCCAGTGTACATAGTTTCCTGATCATGTTCTCATCGATCTTCTTCAAAAAACATATCTCAAATGGAGGAGCATGTATGTTTGCAGTGTCCAAAAATGCAAGTGTGTCAATCTTCACTGCAGGATTCTCTGAAAGGCAGAAAGCTCACAGAATAAGAGCCATGTTGATGAAGACAGACTGATTCATGAGATGTTGACTGGGAGTCCAAGCCTACAGAATAAGAGCCATATTGATGAAGAGTGCCTGACAAGGAACATATCAGTCCCCTGTCCAGAGTCAAATCCACATGCACAACATACCAAATATCCATTAGTAGGTCCATGTTGTTCTGTCCATCTATGACATTATCACAGCCCTTGGCAAACCTAATAGAGTCTCCAGGTAGGGGAAGAAGACCTGTTGGAGGGTATGTGACATACTTATCCATGTAGCCAGTGTAATTGCACATTGTGGCCTTCTTGTTGAGGTAGACCATGTATGTTTGACTAGACATCAATCTGTGAGTGACCTGCAAATTAGACATGAGTGAAATAAACAAACTTGAAAGAAAAGAGACCAGCATGTTTGTTCACAAAGTCCACTGCAGGGATATCCTCTTGTATAACATCCCACAAGATTGAAGCTGAGCTTCATATGTTAGTACTTGAGAGGAGAGAGCAAGTCAAGATGTTATTTACAATCACTGATCCATATTTCCTGCAACAAGAACACCTGCGTGAATTAATCCAGCCTGTGCAAGTCATGGATTGCAGTCTTCCTATAGTATAGGAACTTGATGACCACCCTGGTGATAAGAGTCAGAGCGACTCAGAGTGCAGAGGAGTGACACAGCATGGATGAGGCCTAGGTTTGATACGACATAGGTGTTTGAACATGAATTTGTGACAGTGTAGTCCTGTGTCACAGTGCATCACAACTGTAGCAGGCATGACAAGACTGCGTCAATTTCACCCAATGGCCCAAACCTATAGTTCCAGACACATGCCTTTGCATATATTGACATGTAGTAAATACTTACATATATTTAAAAAAGTGTGAAGCTGACAAAAATTGAGAGGTTTGAACCCATTCAAACCTATTCACTACCAGCCCAAACCCCAAACCTCTAGAAAGGTTCGGTTCTGAGTCTTGGCTGAACCTTGGACTGGACCATGCGTCCAGTTCGGAAAGGTTCAGGTTCAAACCGGGGTTCAGAACTGGACTGCAGCAGCACTATTGGGCTGGTGGCTCAGGCTTTGCAGAATTGAAGCCTAGGCCAAAGCCTTGATCAGGCCATCACCTTGGCCTGGGCTTGGCCTGGTTCAATCTGGCCCAGCTTTGGCTGGCCCAGGGCTTGAAGCTGGGCTAGAACATCACTATGTCCCTCCCATATGCCTCATCATCTATGTTGTCCCTGCACTCAATCCTTGTTCTCTCTCCACCAAGAAAAAATTGACGAGGTATGCAAATTGTTATATTCTTGCACCTGTTATGAACTCAGATAGTTCTTCCATACAGTTCCAATAAAGGAAGATCAAATGTATGGCATCAAGAGGGAGCTTTGACAAGAGGTAGAACTCTGTCAAAGTGATTGAATGTAGGCTAGTCTTCTTGCAAGAAGCTAGATCAAATAGGATCCCTTGGTCCTAAGGAAGTATCGAGGAGAACTGAGTAGATTCAAGTTAAGGAAAAAGTACAGATGTAACTAGGGTTTAAATAGGTAGGGAATCGTGCACAGACCAGTCTGAGAGGTGTTTGTAAAAGTAGAAGAAAGGCAGTCAGAGATAAGGGAACCCTCATGGTCAACATGAGGTGAGCTAGAAGCTAGACGGGGATCAAGAGGAAAGGAAGATGATACATGTGTAGTCCTGCAGGTGTTCTGTGGGGAGTAAAGAAGAGAGACGGGGATCAGAGAAGAAGAGCATGCGTAGTCTTGCAAAGTGAATAGAAGAAAATGATGGGGTGACTGTAACAGCACCTAATCCTTGTTCTCTCCATCAAGAAGTGCTGTATGTCACCAGCAGCATATTTCTATTGTCCACATTTAACCTCTGTGCGAAGTGGTCTTGGTTGAGCTTGCAGGCAAGTGGGTCTAAAGTGAAGGGCAATTGGTAGGTTAGAAATGAGATTTGAACCATTGTTTCTGTACTTGAACTATCAATTGTGTCAGTATTAGTGCTGCCGAAGTCCGGTTTGGTCAGGTTCATCACCTCATATTTGTGAACCCTGAACTTGACCAGTGGTCAGGTTCAGGCAAGATGGCCGAACCTCAAACTGGACACCTTTGAATGCATTCACAAGAGTTTGGTCCAGGTTCAGAACAGGTTCGAACCCTCGAACCATTGTTTCAATTACTAGAAAATGACAACAGCATTGTACTGTACAAATAGCTACCAAATTTACTCGTCGTGCACAACAACATGGTTATCATAAGGAGCCAAAAATTTGGCCTGGACAGTTGCAGAGATATGGCCTTGACGGTACGCACTTTTGAGTAACTGAAGAGCTTCAAACATTGCTGGTTGCAAACAGCTACAACGTGCCATGCCAGTAATGCTGCCACTTGAAAATGCGTGCTCGGATGCAACAGCCAAACCTTAAATAGCAAGGTAGTCCTTGGCGATGCGAGAGATGGTTGGGTACTGGATAGAATGGTGCTGGAAAATATTAGTATGCAAGTAACAACAATCAAACAATGATACATACCCCCCACCAGCCCACTACATTGTCAACTTCCTC
>MU172278.1:319626-411426 GCA_016695485.1 Suillus hirtellus | reverse complement strand
AGGCCATGCAACATGCAATATGCAATATGTATACATTTACATGGGAACATCGTTGGGATCCTGAAAAGTCCATGCATTATGAGATTTATGCATTGTTAGGCTATGCATTATGAGCATGTCTACTGTAGTAGGTATATTCTGAGAGAAAAAACATTAGAAGTTAGCAACTTATCGAATGAGAGACGGTGAACATAGTACTGGTGCTTCAAGGTGTTGCATAGCTGGAAAAGCACCCTTGTTGCTAGCGCAATGTGGGGAACGCTACTATAAGTAGAAGAGAAGGAACGGAAGATGGTGAGCGCACTACTTAAACTGACAGGAAGCCTCATGAAAAACATGCAGCTGGAATTGTGCGCATGGCACAGGTTTGGACCAGTCTGGACGTGTTCAAACCAGTCCGCATTTTTCAGTGATGACACTGAACCCCGAACCTGTTAGGGGGTTCAGTCCAGGAGAGAGGCCAAACCTGTGACCAGACCACTGGTCCAGTCCGGATGGGTTCAGGTTCGAGCCAAGGTTTGTGACCGAACTGCGGCAGCACTAGTCAGTATGTACTGTTGAAAATGTTCACTTTGTGCCTACTTTGTTGAGTCATGGTGTGCTTTGCCCAGTATAGATGTGTTGGTTTGTTATTGCAAGTGCTAATTCTATGTATAATATGGAAGTCAATGCCAGATGCAGCACATCCCACAAGCAATGTTAAGTTGATCCCGTCATGATTGATGTTGTGGTGTGCTTGCTTATTCCCATTCATAATCATCAATGATACCTTCCATATTGCAATGGGCATGAGACTCATTGGCACAGGCAATGCAAAATTCGAAGATTCCTTGTCTAATCGATCTAATCTTTGAGCCATATCACGATATCAATATGTTAGTTTATAAGCGGTAGTTTTATAATTGTATAACTAAGCGATGGTGTACGGGGGGTTGGTGCTGCGGATGTTCGGACTTGAGTGTTACCTCATTTTCGAACCGATTAAGGCTCCGAGTTGGAACAGGGCACCTCCTCTTTTTTTTGCGACCTGTGCCGAAGGCAGAACGGGTGTGTGCTAGTCTAGGCGAAAACCACGCGAGCGCCCGTGCGTTTCCGAAACCGTTCTCCCTTTCTTCTTAAGATATGTCATAATGTGATGCCGCTAGGGAATTTCCGACATAGTATCAGCTCGTCCGACTCGGAGACTATACTAAACAAGGATCTTAAAACGATGCTTGGCAGATTGTGAGGCCTTGAGCGCTTGAGCCTCAAGGCCTCACAATTCGCGCTCCCCCGAAATTAAAAGAGATACGTTGTCATCGTAAGCACCGCGCTTTAAATTGATATGGGTACCGAGTGACGATATTCGCTTCCCAGCTCTCGCCTCCACTACCAATGGCTCTAGAGGATGTTAGATCTCAGCAGCTGGAGTCAGAAACGAAGGCAGATGACTCACTCAAAGTCGATGTTACCGATGAGGTAGATTTTATCGCTTATTACGAGCAGGCTACTGGCCGTTTAGTAGTGGACCCCGAGTATGTGGTTGTTGCTCCTGGTTATCCCGAGTCCATCGTTACTCATTCGTAACTCACTAGACAGGCAAAGGTCGAGTTTGGGGAGGTAATGGCCTCTAGGCTCAAGCTTAGCCCCGATGGGTTGAAGGTTCTCTGGCCTCAACCTGCTGACGACCCGAACGACCCGCAAAATGCTAGTCATTTCTCGCTATCGTGTCCCTTTTACTAACACTAAGCTATTCAATCGTAGTGGACCGATTTCCGCAAGACTGTGCACTTGATCATCATTACAATGTCTGCAGTGGTACCTGACTTCGACTCTGGAATTGGTATGTATTTCGCCCTCGCTCAATATCCATGGTAGTGTCATATCGAAATACTCTTATGTACAGGAATCGCGTCGATATTCAACCTTGCTCGAACTTACGACACAACCTCGGGTGTCATCAACGATTTGACGTCAAAGTGCGTGATGCATCAATCGTTACTTACATTCAATGACAATTCCCTGAAGCTGGAGCATCTTCCTTCTGGGTGAGATTACACCACTACATGAGAATAGCCTCTTCTCATCTGTAGTCCAGGTTGGGGTGGCATCTTCTGGGTCATGCTCATGAGACGGTATGGTCGGTTGCCAGTTCTCTTCTGGAGTCAGGTATATATTTCCAGTGATTTAGCTAATATGAACCCTCAAATCTTGAGCGCAGCTTTTTGCGCTTGCATTCTTAGTTGGTGCCACACTGGCGCCGAATCTCGCCACCTTTGCAGGTATTCACACAATTTGGTATTTATTCTACCATGTTAACTGCTGATGAAGGGATGCGATGTTTGACTGCATTCTTTGGGCAGGTTGTCATCTTTTCATGGCTACGTTAAACTGACTACGGTTTCAGAACGTGCCCCCAGGTGACAGTACGATTAGTGGCAATTCTGGTGATAACTTTGTCATTCAACAACCTCCAAGGGTCTTTATGTCGTGACAGATATCTTCCCCTTCCATCTTCAAGCACGGAAGCTGAATATCTGGACCTCGGGTTTTGTTATGTCAGAGAATGAATCCTTTTATTGGGAGAAACATTTCTCACTTATCTCATAGATCGCCTTTCTTATCACCGTTTGTATTTGGCTTTCTTGTAGCGCGTGCGAGGTACGTCTTACATATACTGTCCTTGCTTCAGAATTCTAATCAATTGTTGGACAGCTGGAGATGGGCCTATGCTATAGGATCTATTTACAGCGCCATCGTATTATTTCTCATTGCGTTTTTTATGGAAGAAACGTATGTTCTGATATACTGTTTCTTCTTATGATAGTGGCATTGACTTTGCTGAACCAGTATGTATGACCGTCACCTTGCATTGAAGCCACTGCAAATTTCTACGGGACTGCGATATCGATTTGAAACTTTGATAGGTGTCACTGGGTACAAGATGGCAAAATACAGACCGCGATGGCCGGAAGTTCTAGTGGCATCTTTGGATGTCGCTTGGCGCCCTCAGTTTTTCTTCATAGTTCTCTTTGAGGTGAGATAAATTGCACTGCTGACCATACTTAGCACATTTGCTGATCTTTTTGAAAGGCATTGGTTTTCGGGTTCTCGATCGGTGTGAACGTGGGCGTTTCCGTTTCGACCTCCAGTAATAAACTTATCGGGTTTTGTAGACGACAAATGTTGTCTTCATGGGATCTTCTCCTCCCGTCGGATTTGGCTTCAGCCAATATGCGGTGGCTGGGGCGTATGCGACTCCAATTGCAAGTTTTTTTTTTTTTCATTTATGAAGTACTGTTCTCAGCATGGAATTTTTAGGTCGCCGTCCTTCTTGGCGAGTTCATTGGACGTTACGTCAATGAATTCATTATGGATCTGCATATTCGCAAAAATGGTGGTTTCTTCGAGGCCGAGAGCCGCTTGTGGTATGCAAACTCAACTGATGGTCTGAAGTTAGAGCTGAGAATTTGTGTAGGACCTGTTACTTAGCCATGTCGCTTTACATCTGTGGCTTTTTGACGCTGGGTGCTGGGATACAAAATCTCAACGAAGCCGCTCTCATTATGGGCTGGGGCATCGCATTTGTTGCAATCACCCTCAACACTGTCGCAGTGTGTAAGTCTCGGATCCAATACCTCGAGTATCGTGAGAAAACTCAAAGATGTCATTAGACGCATATTGTAATGACTGCTTCCCTCGCAGGGCAGTGAGTGATGCATATATATTTATTTGCATTTCAGCGACACGTTCTTCCCCTCTAGGGCGAAGTTAGTGCCCTGTTAAACTTTGCAAGATCAGTGGGCGGTGAGTTACAATGACGCATGCTTTGTCCAACGTTCACAATTGTGGCCTAGGTTTCGCAGTCGCATATTTCCAAGTCCCATGGGCTACAAAATCTGGAGGACTGATGGTGTTTGGTGTCGAAACAGCGCAAGTGATATCGCTTGACACACTCAAAGAGTCTGACGGTTTTTATAGGCTTGTGATTGGCATGTTTTTCGTCGCCGTTCCTATGACACAACTGAAGGGAAGCTACTTCCGAGTAAGTGTGGTTCTTTTCATTTGTGTTACAGCACTGAACCTGTACGTCAAATATTAGGCACGTTTTGCCTTATAATTGGCACTTGACAGCTTCTCGATTTCAGAACCAGAAGAATTATTTAGAGTTAGACATATACGCTACTGGTTCCTTTGTTGTACATACATCCAAGTATGTACCTACGGGCATCTACAATGTTTTGTTTTGGATGCAGTAAATTGACTTACCTAATCGTATTACGTACTGAGGGAGGAGTAATTCCAGCACCCGAACTCTTCAAATTCATCTATTCAACCTTTTCTTCCGTCACCATACTTAACTATGTTCTTACCGACCCTCGTCTCTCTTTTTTTCATATCTTCGGCAACAGTCCACGCTTCTCCATGCGTCGCTTTTGATGCCAATTGGAACCTCCTTGCTTTCAACCTCAACGGCAAAGACTGGAACGCGGGCACCCAGGACACCTGGTCCAGCAGTCAGTTTCTTGTCATTATAAGAATTAGAGCCCTAACACTCTGTTTATGCAGGCACTGCAGCCACAGACATCACAGCATCCAACCGACCGTCAGTAATCTTCGGCATACATACATCACTCTTACATTTTCCCCCACAGGCCGTTTGATGCAGCTAACACTACATGCTACCTCTCGCAGGCAAGTCTGAGCATGTGCAATTGTAGCTTTTGAGGGCGGGCTAATTTCCCATTGATAGTATGCCAACGCGATCTATGCCATTAATGCCGATTCCAAGAATCCTTCCTCTCTTTACATCTACGATGCGGCCGCAAAATCATGGTCCATGCAAGCGGTCAATGCTGGTTCTTTCGACTACACGTCTTTCGGCGCTATTCTGGACCACGACACGAACGTCTTCTGTAAGTTTGTGCCGTTACTATGTAACGTGTCTTGTTGACATGCCACCACAGATGCGTTGTCACAGGGAAACCTCTTCTCCCTAGACATGGGTTTACTTAATGCGGCCAATAGTACACCATTAAGCTGGACTAACGATGAACAAGTGCCGTACCCCTCGAATTACGTTCCAGTCATGGCTCTTGCGCAAAATCACATTCACTTCCTAGACGTGCCCAACGTCCCTGCTGGGAGCGCAGACATTTTCGTCATCCATTGTGCGTACTATACGCTGCTTATCATGGGGAGAGACACTGATAGTGGCACCAGACTCCTACTTCCAACCGCAGTCTCAAGCCTACCCGCTCCCAGATGGGAGCACATTCCCTGCCACTTACGGCCATGTTGCCTCATTCTTCCAGGCGGACAACACAGTAAGTCCTATACTTTTTTCTACTTGAAATACATTCTCATGTAGTTGATAGGTCCAGCAAGAGTTTGCATTCATTCCCGCAGATTCCTCTGCGACGTACGTTGTCAATGTTGAGGTACGGTCCCTCATTTTGACTCACTCATTCTCACTACTAATCAATCTTCAGACAAACACCACTCAGGCCCTAGCGGCGCCGATCACCAAGGATTCTAAAGCGACATACTTTGCCGGTGTCACAGCTCTCGTGCAGCTCACAAGCAATGGCACCGTGTCTTACCTCCCTTACCTTGAGGGTAACACGAGTACGAACATCGCTGCAACATGGGCTACTGTGAGCAACCTCGCGGCAGCTGCTCCACCATCGTCATCATCCTCTTCGAGCTCCAGCGGGTCGAGTAGCAATACTTCCAGCTCACACAGCACGTCCAGTCCAAGCACCACTGCATCTGGAGCCGCTTTGGGCGCAAGCGTGCAATACAGCGTATTCATCACTTGTGTTCTGTGTTTCGCTGCGTTCGTGGTATGAACACTACTATTTTTTTTTGAACAGTGATGCTACAACTTCATATGGGACCTTTTACACATAGTTGGAGTACCCGCTGTGATCCAGCATAGGACTGATTTTTTTGGAAGTTAGACCATTTTGTGACCTCGCATTCCGGTGTTCGTTTCCCAGCATAGTTTAATTCATTCCTTGTGTTGTCTGACATGTTCTTCCTTATTATGGAGAAATTGTGTTTATAAGGTCTGGCGGAGATTCCGTGTAGTTGTTTCTTATAGTCTTAAGGTTTTTAATGCTTCCAAGCGGCAAGAAACCTAATGCGACTGGTGCAGACGTCTTCGCAGAATACAATCCTTGCACTTGCCTCATGAAATTAGCAAGATTGCATTACAAGGCGAAGTGCTCCTAAAATGCCAGCGGGAAGTTAGAGGACAACATCAGATGATAATAATATTGTCACGTACTCGGAAATATCTCCCTCTCAGTTGCACCGTTGGCACAGCAATTAAAAACAATCCTATGACAATCCTGTCATGTGGTTAGAACTGGTTGGAATCTGTTCTGAGCTGCTCTGGCGTGTACATACGCTGCTTCAACACCAAATGTCTGAATTCCACCGGATTTTGTCGCCCATGGGACTTGGAAGTATGCTACGCTGAAGCCTGTGAATAATCATGATGTGTGGGCAAACGCAGAGAAGTATTGCGAATGCCTACCACCGAGCACGCGCGCCAGGTTGAGCAGAGCACTAATTTCTCCCTGATGTCGCGGGAAACAATCACTGCAATATGCGTCTGAAACGAATTAGCAACTAAACCAATATTCGCAGTTGATAGTGCGGCTCACAGACAGCGACTGTATTCACCATGACTGCTATTTCCGCTATCTCCCACCCTATGATAAATGCAGCTTTATTCAAATGCTGAATACCAGCTCCCAGTGTCAAGAAGCCGCAGATGAATAGTGGCATTGCTACATAACATGCCCTGCAATATCATATGCATATCCTATCAGTAGCTGCTAGGTGATAACCAACATTCTGCACCCACCATAATCGACTCTCGGCCTCAAATATACCTTTATTCTTCCGGATAGTAAAGTTCATAATTCGTTCATTGAGAAATCGCCCGCCCAACTCTCCTAGAATCACCGCTAGCTAGTACGACATGAACACACTAGCGTCTGCTGGTAACAGTGAGGCTCACGATAGGAGTCGCATAGGCACCAGCAACCACAAATTGACTGAATCCAAAACCGACTGGAGGAGGGGAGCCCATAAAAACGACATTCGTCACCTAGCGTCCTTAATTATCAAAGATTGCTTAAGCAACAAATAGCAGCTCACATTGATGCCAACTGCGAATCCAAAAACAAAGGCCTTGAGTGAATACCATTAAGGTTGAGACATTGCCAATTGCTTTATTTGCAAACTCACTTCGAAACATACAACCAAGATAAACTGAGGTCTCCATACAACGTTCAAACATGCCCATACAACCTCTGACCCGCGTGACCGATACTTGGCCATCTTGTACCCCGTGACACCAATCAGAGTCTCGAGTCGAAATTGTATGCCTGGCAATATTCGTTGTGGGTTGGGATCCAGATGGCGGTCATACATCCTAATAATGAGGTAGCATTATGCAATATGGGTTATGAAACATAAACTTACGTTTCTTCCATAAACAGTCCGATTAGGAGTACAATGACGGCGCTGTAGAGCGATCCAATGCCATAGGCCCATCGCCAGCTGCACGCGCATTAGTAGCTGTTTATCTCGAAAGGAATTCTAGACTTGCCTCGTACGTGCTACAAGAAAGCCAAAAACAAATGGCGATAAGAATGGGGATCTGTAATAAGTCATGAGTGCAGTTCAATGCCGATGGACTCATTGACAACATGCATGATGAATCCAAAGGTCCAGATATTCAATTTTCGAGCTTGTAGATGGAATGGGAATATGTCAGTGATAATATACAGGCCCTTGAATCAAGTTTAAACGACGATATCATGGATGATGGTATTTAGGGCGTACCGTGACCTGAGGACATGTCCTACTTATCCGTAAGTATCATCCTAGCTGATTAAGAAACTAAGATAGGAGCATACCCAAAAAATGCTGTCAGACAGCGCATTGCTTTCAAATGAAAAATGTCGGCATTGAATTTATTCACTGCTTATAAAATTTTACCTGTGAAGGTTGCCAGGTCCGGTGAAAATGTAGCGCCAACGAGGAAGGCAAGGGCAAAAATCTAAGCGAAGACTTAGGGATTCCAACACTACAAAATTATCTCAAAAGATACGTGCCTGTGTCCAAAATAGCACAGGAAGGCGACCGTAACGTCGCATGAGCATGACCCAAAAGATCCCACCCCACCCTTGTGGGAAGAGGAATTAGTCAACCTGTGAGATTTCATCTCTCGAACAACCGAATTAACCTAGCAGGAAAATGCTCCAACTATTGGCTATTATTAATGTTTCCCTTCGCTGAAGAATGTAAGGCTACACACTTGGACGTGAGGTTATTGATAACACCTGTTGTTGTGTGATATGTCTGTGCCAATCCAAAGATTGAAGCAATCCCTAGCGATGTCATCAGATACTTCAACAAGCATCGTAACGTGAACGCACCAATTCCCGAATCAAAGTCAGGTATGCTGGCTGCCAGAGTAATAACAAGAAGGTGCAGTGCTTTGCGTCGATCACTCCACTATCTCAAGAGTCAGATCACCTCAGAACAAGATGCCAACCATATTCTCACATTCTGTGGGTCATTCGCATCGTTAGCAGGTTGTGGCCAGAGAATCGTAGAGCCGTCGGGGCTCAATTTAAGCGTCGAGGCCAGTGCCTCGCCAAACTCGATCTTAGCCAACCTAGAGTTAAAGGAAGGTGTGACGTTAGTCCTTAACTCGCTGCTAGAAGCTAAGACTGCAATTGGGTCACATACTGAGGATCAATCACCAAACGACCGGCAGCCTGCTCGTAGTAAGAGGCGGGGTCGAATTTTTCTGCGACCTCGACATCGGATTTATCCACGTGTTCTTCTAGCTGGGGCATCATGGCTCAGAGTCAGGGAAGTGGGACTGGTAGCATGGTGTCCGCCCGAGGGTTTTATATACCATGTCAAGATTATAATCAAGTTTCACATGTATCAGATAACTATTTTGGATGACTTGTCTGTTTTGCCAAGGCGCGTAGGTCGCCCGGGCAACCTTCAAATGTTCTGGAGATACCCGTACCGAGCTGGGGTAAATTCCTGAATTTGCAGCTCCTAGGATCCTAGTAGGTGGTAGTACTAACCTAGTTCGAAAGAAGACAGCCACGCTATTTACAACTTGGCAAGGACGCGGCGATGTTCACGTGACACAATTGCTTCTACTTCCTCCATACCTGAAGAAATCATGGATGATACCTTCGTTGCTCTATCTGCTCGTCTGCGTCGACGCATAGATGATGCATTCGACAGGGCTACTGGAAACACCTCAAGATCATCAAACCCACCTCGAAAGAAGCGTAAGCTTGACTCAGCTCAGTCCGGTGAATTCGCCGCTGTAGAAGACGTATCACCAGGAGGATTCTTGATAGAGGATGCTGGTGGTTTTCTACTTGATGAATACGAAGACCGCACTCAGTCTCCATCTCCGGACCCTATCTCCATATCACTTTCATCTATCCCAGCTGCACTTCAACTTCTTGGACTCCCGCCGGATGACGAAGAAGTTCTTTCTGTGTTTCGAAATGCTACGTCAGGTTGGGGAGCAAGCTTGGAGGGATCGAGCGAAGTCAGCCGGAAGGACTGGCGATCGGTGTGTGCTGCCCTTCTAGAGGGAGAAGATGGGGAAGGGAGTGACGATGGCGGGCCTTCTGCTGCTCATTCCGAAACAGCAGCACGCAGTGACCAGGAGGAAGATAGTGGCCCGGAAAGTGATGAATATCGCATGTCCGTCGATGGGGACATGAGTGAACCAGAAGCATCTGATGATGAATATCAAGATGATAAGCCTGCCGCTGTTTCTAGATCGCGCAAACCCCAAAAGAAGTCGTTGCCCACCGACGCGGAGCTTGATGCTGGTCAATTGAGCGCGAAACAGAAGGCTGAATGTCGGGAGGACTTCGCAAGGTTCTTCCCTGATGTGCCTGATGCTGAGTTGGACCGTCACAAAATCATGATCAAGGACGTTACGCGCGTTGCCAATCTGCTTAAGGAGAAGATAAAGGCAGAGGAAGTAAGCATTCGAATTCTCTATCGGCGTCCCTTGTCGACAGAATCGCCCTTCAGATTATTGCAATGTTGGAGGTGTTCTCCACTTCACCAGATAAATCCATGAGTCTTCAAGACTTTGAAAAAATGATGATAGCAACAAAGCTCATAAGGTATGGGCAATAATGTACAAAAGCCTAGTTACAAAGTTTTACAACTAGAGTGGCATATTACAGTCCAAATGTGCTGGATATCATCGCACTGACAAATCACCTAAGGTCCTGCCGTTCCATAGTTTACAGGAGCAGAACCTTGATTGAGAGCCTGGTAATGTCCGTTGCCGATGTCTGTTACATCATAGTCTCAGCCGCAGTGCACAGGATGGCAAACAATATACGTACAATGAAACCCCCCGTAACCATATTTCTCTTCAGCTTGCATCTTCTTGTAGATGAGCCAAAAGGCATGCTATGATAAGGAGTCAGTGTCTGTCTCTTCAAGGAGATAGGTAACCGGCGCACAATATGTCCGGGGAAATATCCCAAACTACGTAGGTGATCAGTCTGTGTCATGGTTTACCCCATTGACCATGGGAAGCTCACATGGTCAAACATATGTTGATGAGCAAGTCACAGCTACAGCCGGTGATAAAAGCAGCAGCAGCCGGCGGAAAGATGATAGCAACCTGTTCAGTGATTTAATTCCTTGTGTATGTTAAGCAGATATTGTACGAACAAGAATCAAAAGGACGTCAGAAGCTTTGACCATAGTGGCGCGCAAGTAAGAAGTTATGTTGATGCGGTTGGGAAGAAGCTGGGGCTTATATTTACGTGTGGGGCGCAGCCGCAGCGAACGCGAGGACCCCAGACTCTGCATAACCTCAGCAGCTTATAATTAGCGACACGAACCGAAAGTTGCCGGAGGCTTGAATCCTGATGATGCTCCTTGCACCACAAATTTAAACGGGACAGCGTTCGTTGAGTCAACGAGAGAATGAGGAATGAGTTATGCAATTTCTGCCCTATCCAGAGAGCCCAATGATCACTTAGTTTATAGACGGGATAGCTCGTGTACTAGAACGATAACTGCAGGAAAACGAACAACATTGTATGAAAGCCAGCTAGGGAAATGTGAAGGACGATTGAACGATGATATGATATGCGAGGATGATACTGCCATGAAGAAAACATTACTACTGTGTAAGCATGCATATGAAGCAAATTGTTAGCGATGGAGAATACGAGGACACAAACTAACCACATAAAGAACATAACAAAGAGGTAAAATCAATAAGATCACCTGTCCACGAACACACTGAAATGTGCACACGGATAAGGTCATCAACTTCGTTCAAGGATGCTTTTTGAAGAGTCACTGAACGCAATACCAGCGATCAAGTGCTTTCCGATGCTGCTGGTCGTCGTTCTGGCGCCCATGAGCCTTCTGCTTCTTCGCCAATGACAAAGACAATGTCTTCGTCGTCGTCATCCTCCCCAAACGTATCACCTTCTTCTTCTATCTCACCCTCCTGAACCTGAGCATAAGCAACCTGATCGTCCTGAGGCTCTATTCCCTCGGATTCAATCGGATGGCACACAATGCTCCTTGGAGCACTAGGCAAGACGAATTGCTTCCACTGCTCCCTGGCCATTCGGACATATTCACCCTTGACCTCAGTCAAGCTGGATAGGCTGAGTACATCGCGCACGAGATCGACTTCTGTGGTAAGCTTTTTCACTCTGTTGAACGAAGCTATCAGTGAAATGGGTATCCATCCCTGGTCATCCATCTGCGTAACATGGCAGTACTTGTCAGAAATATGAGAGCCCCATCGATTATTGAACTCACCCGCTGCCGAAGGAAGAAGTCCTGTGCCATGTTCTCAGAGCTCAGATAATACTCTAACTGGCCAAGAAGACACGACCGTGTTGGATCCAGAGGGAGCGGTAATGCCGACTGTGGCAAAGGGATGGGAGGCGCGCCGTTTACAGGTATAGTCACTGGAACGGGAACGGGATGATATAATTCGTAATCGGGAGGTGTATAAGATGGAATCTGGACGTAACCGTTCATAGGTAACGACAAAGGATTGAACTGCGGAGGCGGCGTGACAGAAGATATGGAGGACCGTTGCTGGTGGTGGTAGCCCCCACGGCCAGCATGTCGCCCTTGGTAGCGACCACCAAATCCTCGGGCTCTTCGACCCCCATAGGCGCCCCGTTCGTGCGGCCCATACGAACCAGCCCAAGAGCCTCGACGGGGTCGCCCACGTCCAAACTCTTTGACTTGGTCCCACAGTTCCCGCCCTTCAAATGCCTCCTGCCACGTGTGCTGTGTATGGATATCTTGTACTTCAAGCTGTAGCTCCTGTTCCTTCTGCAGCTGTATTTGTGCCTGCTCTCTCTGCCACTCGAATTGTCGTTGCCTCTCCCGAGCCTCTTTGGCGCGGCGAATGACATCAGTGGCATTGTCTGTGCCACTCACGTCGCCGAAGCCATATCCGTAGTCCTTTACCTCCCAGACGTCGCTCAACGCAGAATCATCCTCAGACTTTATCATTGAAGATCCATTCTGTCTTTTACTGCTCGGCGGCGTGACAGGTTTCTCATTCTTGGATGACTGCACCACGGATATCGCAGCAGGCGGATGCTGGTCAGGTAGAGGAACGACTGGTTGCGCAGGTTCAGCGAGTGGAGGTAGGTGCTCAGATGACGTGTTCTGTGAATCCTCCAATGGGCTAGCCCCGTTCAGCCTGTCAAACGCTGTCGTTCCAAACACCCACTTCTTACTAGGTGCTGAAACATCTTCCCCGACAACAGTATTCGGTTGCTCGTCAGCCGTCTTACACCCTTCCTGGGGTGCATCATCGATGGCCTTCGCATTATCTGTAGCTTCCGCTACGGGACTCGCAGGAGGCTTCGAAAGGCTCTTGTTCGAATGTTTTTTATTTCCTTGACGGGGTGGCACCGGTTCGCCAGGTGGAATGCCAATGTAAAAGCCAGAGAAGTGTTCCGCCATTCGTCCAATGGATTTCTCGCCCTTCTCCCTCGCCGGCTCCTTTTCATCCGGCGTCTGATGAACGTGATCATGGGTCGCGTCGATACTCCCAAAGACCATATTTCGTGAAATAATAACAGGAGGCAAATGTGAGTCATGCGAGCTTTCACACGCTCGCTCGCTCTGCGTTGAACGGGTCTTTGGTATTGGCTCCGTTGTGCCTTGAAAGGGTGGATTGAAGAATGACAGATGCATCAGTGGAGGCACAATATACTCGTCCTGCAGTAACGGGGTAGAAAAGCCAGGAACAGGGCGAGAGTGGATTGGAGGAACGAACCCGTCCCACGGAATGCGCGAATGACAATATCCGCATGTCGCTGTGTATGGAGGATATACTGGGTATGGCGGAGTACCAGCTCCAGAGGGAGGGCGCGAGCCCGCGTACGTAGGAGAGGTGTGTCCTGAAACGGGATTTGCGTAGTACGGGTGTCGAATGCCCGAGAGTAGCGGCGACAGCCGTGCAGAATGCAATGGTGTGTCAATAGTGGGTGGTATGGGCGGAGATCTGAAATAATGCGATGCAATGTCGGGAGGGTGAGAAAAAGTGTGATGGTGGTATGCAGTTCTCTCTTGGACCCTTGAACTCATGCGCGGTGGATTGTAGGGAACCTTTGGAGCCTCGTGACGAAGGTCGTACACTACAGTGAAATCGTCATCCGGTAGCCGCCTTCCTCGGACTGATAGCCGAGGACTCGAAGAGGAACTCCCAGCTCGACTTTCTACTCGGGAATAGGGTACCGAGTGCGAACCTGTAGAGTTCCCCTCAAATACGTTTCTGCTGTGCAGCCGAGACATTTGAGCTGATGTTGGTCTTGAATCACTTTGATGTCGGGTAGAATCAATGCTATCTGCCGAACATAAATGTGACGAGCACCATCATCCAGTCAGTACGGTCTAGATATATCGAAAAGCCATTGTAAAGGATCGTAAAGGTAGGATGCTTAAGAAAGGCGAAAGGCAGGGAGTCGACAAGGCAAATAACGTACTCTTTCTGGATAGATCAACTGAATTGGAGGAAATATGTGCGCCCGCGTGATTTTCCGATCTTCGGGACTTGTCGCTACCTTCATTTCCTCCAAGGTCAACAGATGGAGATCTTGCCGCCTCTTGCCAATTAAAAACATCAGTGTCATTAACTAGATGGATAGACTTGGAGGACGAGTGTCGAGAAAGGTGTGAAGGCATGCGCACGATAAAAGGATCATGGTCATCATGGTCTCCATCGAGAGAAATCGTCTGCGATGGACTCGAACGAGATGTGGAAGTCGATGATACAGTATTGGGGGCATCAACTGGATGCGGGGAAGTACCCATGACAATGGGCCTTAGCCTGGGTGGGACTAAAGGCGCTCCGACAGAAGATGTGACTGTTGCGCGAGGTTGCCTCTGAGGTTGGTGGACATGCAGATGTGCATGGGCCATCTGCTCTTTCAAACGTTCGGTCCATACATTCACAGCAGGCGCCGCCTTTGGCACGTTGTTGGCATTCGAATGCACATGGTTCGTTGATCCGTTGTGGTCTTTAAAGGTATGGTGCGAAGATATCTCGGTAGGAAGTTCTGGAAAATCAGAAGCACCGGCCTGAGATCCGCTTGTCGCTTCGACGAAACTGAGCAATTTGGGTAATTGAGATGTAGCGTTCGAAGGTAGTGAAGAACTTGAAGATGAAGATACCCCAGACGCGCCAGAGACGGTTGGGAAGTCTCCAAGAGGGTTCCGAACAGCGTTAGGAGAGCGAGGAGTCTTTTTTACACTTTCAGCGTAAGAAACTGGAGGTTTAATCAATGGTGCAGGCGCTGACGAAACCATCTGCCTGCTTGCAAACGTGCCTGAAATGACTTGACGCGAAATCGATGGTTAACAGTTAACTAATTCACTGGTCGGAGAAATCAATGGTCTGAGAGATGCTTGACCGGTAACAGATGGGAGCTAAAACAGGTTGGGCGTGTTTGATGTAAACTAGGGATATGGAAGATAGTAGGGGGAGGCGATGAAGGGGTTCAAGCACGCGCTCGTCTACATAATAATTTGACAATGGCCCCTACACCCATATCGGCACTTCCCGTTGAATGGCGTCGGCTACGACCGAGCCTCGACCGAGTACGATCGAGCGTAATAGGCCTAAGCATTAAAGCATCTGATTCATCCATCAATCACGATCAACATCTTTTACATAGGCTTCTTATCCAGTTGATAAACTGATAATATGTTCCTCATGACCTCCTGGCGATATCCACCTCATGACCATCACTGCCGTATCTTGGACAGCTGATCCCTTTTATCGTATTACGCCCATGGTCACCGTCTCCTATTCCACGCATAGGCGAATTCGCAAACGTCGGGTCGGATCTTTACGTTTCAATTGTGTTTGGCATAGAAAATGAATTTGTATCATGAAGGTCCCGCAGTTTGTGTGTATTGCCGACGCTACAATGACTTCTCTATTATTGTAATCGTCTTTGGAACAGGATAAATATACTGCGCACAAGGCAATCCTTACCAGGGAGGAACAGCCCGTAGAAGCCTAGTTGTCGATGCCGCTAGCACGAAAAACTATCTATTCATTCTTGGCGGATGCATATAACAAGCACCCTCGCACATACAAGCTTCACTCATACAGTGCTTCCAAAAATGCCCAAGTAGCTTCTTCGAAAATATACTTGTAATGAGGTCAGGATAACCGTTGGCTCGTGGTCCTCTTACTACTGCCTACGAGTGGCGGGGGTGCATGAGCCATTCGAGTTTCAAACGGAGTCGACCATCGCCTGCCCACTTCCACCCAGGCTGCTGGGCATGGTATCCAGAGTCGATCCGATCACGCAAGTACGTTTAGTTGTTATCGGCACTTCCACCGAAAGTTCGTATGAGATATAGTAAACGCAGATCTGCACGGTCGTGAGCTTCATATCCGTGGTGCACACGAGTCTGATCCACGTCATTGAGCGCGTCTTAATGATAGAGGCTAGATGGCCGGCAGGGATCGATCTCGCTTGACATATCAAATACCCAGCCGTTAATTACCTGTGTCTCTCAGGTCATTTGCTATGTTCGGCGCAAGGGGCCATTTAGAAGACACGACGTCGCGAAGCAAACGCACTACGAAAACACTCCGATGGGCCTAAGCAGCCTTAGAGGTTATACTGGTGGGGATTGTCCAACCTTTGGAGTGCATAGTTCGTGGAGATTGTGTATTTGAGCATGGATTGACAGGGGACATGAAAGAATATAAAGCTGACGGAAAGTTGACGAGCAACATGATGAGCAAAAGTGAATCACATCATTGCCAGTGGAGAAATCCAGCAGGGTGTCGACATGTCAGTGTTGACAATGAACGAATAGGTATGCAAAGCACAGTTTGGCTCTGCCCTAATCAGCACATAGCCTTCGCGGATAACCCCAGGTTGCATATCATTTGTATCGCTGTGACACAAGCAACAGGGAACAATTGACGAAAGATGTCAGACCTATAAGGACAACTGATTTTCGGTAGAAAACCTCCACAAAATAGCCGTCAACCAGCTGCAGAGGACTAGTGCGAATATGTACGTCAGGTTTCGAACCGACGTAATTAGTCCACACTGTAATTAGTCACCAGTGGTATTTGAGCGCGTGATCCGGAGGAGTACGAGGTGTTTGAGGGGCCACATCCATGATCCGATAACCAACTTGCGCAGTCATTCCAAGGCACGAGGCATTGCAAGCTTACACTGATTTCTTGGTGTGAGAGCTAATCATGAAAGATCTTCGTTCGAGGATTTCAAATCATACTCCCATGGAGTCTGAGCGCAAACCAATCGGCGTTACATACCTGCACATTATCAAATAAAGCTTGCTGTCATCGATACTCTGGTAGGGGCTAGTGTCTCACCTAGCGGTGACCTCGGTCGCTCTCCCTCTTTTAACAAAAGGTAGGATGGCTGTACTGATGCGTTCCGTGAGAGAGCACTGCTAGCGTCGGAAAAGTCTACTGCATGTGCGTGGCCTTTCAAACTCCGTGACCTTGCTTGAGACACCTCCACTATGCATTGGATATAATTGGTCTGCAGTTTTAAAAGCATTTCTGAGTTGTGACGAGGTGCGAGATACTCAGACTTTGATAATATATATTTAGGAGTATTCTAATTAAATGCTGCTGGAAGTCACCAAATATTTCAAGGAGAAACAAAGTTGCTAGAGGTGACTAAAATAGATATATACCGTTCTGCTAGCGATTAGAATGATGCTCACATGAGCTCCCACTCGATCGCGCGAGACTCGAGTCACATCCCATCATCCATGCCCTTTTTCCTACCATTCATACTTGAGCTAATCTGTACTACTCACCGACACTCATTGTGCTACAAGATATAAGACAATGCTTAGGGCCACCTACATCCGTGGCCCAACCATTTTCCGATCCTTATTCGTCTTACCTTCACTACGCTTCCCACCCCTTCGCAATATGTCCCACAGACCCATACAAACTTTGCTCAACGCCAACGAGGAGTGGGCACAAAGCGTAGTAAAGGACACACCCGACTTTTTTGCTCGGTCAGCCACCCGCCAGAATCCCAAGGTATGCCCATCGCTCTGTTTTTAGCCACGTTTTCGAATTTCATTTCAGATCCTTTGGATTGGCTGCTCTGACTCACGAGTACCGGAATCGATCATCACAGCATCTAAGCCTGGTGATATCTTTGTGCACAGAAACGTTGCCAAGTACGTACGATAAAAAAAAATCAAAGTCTGTGTTATACTCATCCCGTCCCTGTAGCCAATTCCACCTCCATGATGACAGCGCCCTCTCAGTCCTCTCATTCGCTGTCAAAGAAGTTGGCGTTGAACACGGCGAGTTTCTTACTACTCTTATGATGAGGTCGATCCTCTCTCTAACGAGTACATGCCTCCAACAGTCGTTCTCGTCGGCCACACCAACTGCGGAGGTGCCATGGCTTGCATAGAAGCAGCCAAAGTCGCAGCTACTAACCCCAGCGCATCCACCCCACTCACGCGCTGGTTGAGCCCCCTTACCGCACTCGTTCGATCTCTCGATCTTTCCGCGTGCTCTGCGAATGAGGCGCTGAACAAGGTCGTCGAAGCCAATATCATCAAGCAGGTCGACAATATCTGCAAGTCGGAGCCTATCACCACTGTCTGGGCAGACCCGCTTGCGAAGAAAGTTACTGTGCACGGGTGGATGTACGATCTTGCTGAGGGACGCATCAAAGAGCTCGTCGTTCGTGACTCTCAGGCGTGACAAAACAGATCACGACTTGTTTATCTTTGAAACCAGCACAATCCACAAGGCTTTGCGCCAAATTCATTGTTTTCGATGCATTCTTTGCTAGATTTTCTGAAAAATAGCTCTACACATCGAAGGTGTTTCTATGATTATGCCTGTCTCTTGCACCTCCCACACCAGTACTGTAGGTAAGCAATGTCTCAAATCATTTGGATTTTGGGATCGCGCTTTCGGAGCTCAATGATTGCAATCTCATTGTTAAGTATCGTGACCAAATTAAAAGTACTGCCATGGCCAAAACTCAGGGGTGCTTGAAGTGAGAAGCATCTTGATTGATCTGACGTAGACTGCGGGGCAGTGATGAGTCTAGCGTGCAACTTGAATATTGCATTGAAGCTTTATCGCCAGATAGGTATCCAAGCAATTTCTGAAAGTTTGGCTGGAGAGCCAGATGGCAATGTCTGGTCCTGCGGAGGATCTTGTCTGACGCTCGAAATTGGTGCGCAGCATCTAAGTCTATAATGTTGATAGAAATCCCATGATCTGATACAATCCCTTATAGGCCGACATTTGCGCAAATCAACATCCTCATCTCATCTCGATTGCATAGATAGGCTACACTATAGATAGGGCGCGTTGAGGCCCGCATGGCTTGCACTGTCCCGACTCCACAGCGCACTACAAGAAGCCAAGTCTTTTAAGTATAGGAAATCCTCAACAATGGCCCCGCAAGAAGCCAGCCTTTTTGTCAACCTCGACAAAGAGCGTTGAGACTCTTCCATAATTAACATCCAACCTACGAGGACGTTGAAGGTCCCGTCTCCTCTTATTTAACGAGGGCACGTTGAGGCCGTCATGCAGTGATCGATACGTTCAGTACCTATTGAAGGGGTTGGTCAATGTAAAACGACAGAGCGCAGTTGTCTCACCTGTAGTGCGAAGCTTTGTATGGACCTTGGACAGGGATGTCAAGATACTCAGACTGCTCGGTGCTGAGCTCAGTCAACTTGACGTTGAGCTGAGCAAGGTGAGCACGAGCAACCTCCTCGTCCAGCTCCTTGGGGAGCATGTGAACGCCGAGGGGGAACTTCTCTGGGGTGGTCCAGAGAGCAATCTGGGCCAACACCTGGTTCGCGAAGGAACAGGACATGACGAAGGACGGGTGACCGGTGGCACAACTGGTAATTCATCATAAATTAATTACGGGATAGAGATTGAACTTAAAATCAACCAACCCCAAGTTTACGAGACGACCCTCAGCGAGGAGAATGATGTGACGACCGGAAGCCATTGTGAAGCGGTCAACCTGAGGCTTTACATTGACAGCCTGCTTGGCGTTGGCCTTCAACCATGCAACATCGATTTCAACATCGAAGTGACCGATGCTATCAAAGAGTGAGTTCTCATCAGCAAAGTAATGGTTACTGTACGCACTTGCAAACAATAGCATCCTCGGGCATAACCAAGAAGTGCTTGCCAGTGATGATATCACGGTTACCAGTGGTGGTAACAAAGACATTTGAACGCGGAGCGGCATCCTCCATGGTCGTCACCTCGTAACCAGCCATCGCAGCTTGCAAGGCGTTAATGGGGTCGATTTCCGTAACGAGAACACGCGCGCCGTATGAACGCAGTGATTCAGCACACTGCACGATCAACCATCAACGACAACCGGTGGAAAGCGAAAATATTACTACTCACTCCCTTTCCGACATCACCGTAACCAGCAACAACGGCAACCTTGCCGGCAAGCATGACATCGGTGGCACGCTTGATACCATCAACAAGAGATTCCCGGCATCCATAGTAGTTGTCGAACTTGGACTTCGTGACGGAGTCGTTGACGTTGATGGCTGGGACCTTCAACCTGCCTTCACGGAAAGCCTTGTATAGGTGGTGGACACCCGTAGTAGTCTCCTCAGAAACACCTTTGATGTCTTTATTCCGGCCAGGTCAGCGGTGCGTTACAATAGGGATAACGATACTTACCCTTCAAGTATTGGGGGAATTTTTCGTGGACAAGGGTGGTAAGATCACCACCGTCGTCAAGAATCATGTTCAATGACTTGCCACCAGGGAAGGCAGTAAGACTCTGTTCAATACACCATTGGTACTCCTCCTCAGTCTCTCCCTTCCAAGCGAAGACAGGAACTCCAGTTGCAGCAATACTACAAAGTCATGATTAGAATGGTGATATCATGGAGTAAGATATACTCACGCAGCGGCAGCATGGTCCTGGGTCGAAAAGATATTCTACCAACGGAAGTGAGTACCTCGCGATGATAACATAACCATAGGCACCTACGCAAGATGACCAGGTGACTTCAGCGCCGAGAGTAGTCAATGTCTCGATCAAAACGGCGGTTTGAATGGTCCTGCAGACCATAAGAACTTCCGCAACGATTAATCGTTGTTCGAACTTACATGTGCAAGCATCCAGCAATACGAGCGCCAGAAAGAGGCTTAGAGGGTCCGTACTAAAGCAAGGAAATCAAAAAAAGGAACTGGTCTGCGAGCTCGCACAAAGTACCTTTTCCCTGACGAACATCAATCCTGGCATTTCATTCTAAAAGATATGGGATCGGTCGAAGATCGATCGCTAAAAGGCGAAACTCATACCTCAGCAATCTCAATCTCCTTGCGACCGAACGCTGCGAGAGAGACATCTACAGGGAATACTCGTTCGGATAGACAAAGTTGACACAGAAATGATCACCATACCTGCTACTTTGAAGACCATGTTGAAATATTTCTGAGGAAATGATCGATGATGAGAGAAGGAAAATGAGTGAAACCAGATGAGAAACTGATTGCTGCGACTTTTTATCTCGGAAAGCCACGTGCGCTTATCACGGAGTTGCCATACAAGGTGTGTGGGAGTTTATCGTGACAAGAGTCCCACCCTCGACTCGTGACCAGCGAGCCGTCGGACAGACATACATCTAGTCCCACCCTATCTGACGTCCTTCAATTCTTCTCTCACAGTTTCTGTATCCCGTAGACATGGCCTTCCCTGAACAAGCCGACGATGTGACAGAGACTCAGAGAAAGAAGTGTCGACTATTGGAAATAGGTATGATAAATGTTCTACAGATACGTTCTTGAATAACTAGCGACATGTGTTCTTCAAGTGCAATATACATGTGAACCAGAAGAGCTTCTTAGTGGAGAAGTCCAGCCTCGATGCTTCCCTATCCCTCGTATCTTTAGGATGTTCGTGTGAACGCTACACCCCAGAAAGTTGACATGATTTTGACATGGTTATATTTCCAGATGTCCTAACCGTCCTGCCGTGGAAATCACGAAACTTATCAAGATCGACCTCAAGACAGGAGAGATTGAAATGCCGGACGAGTCTAGGTTTGTCATCGGACAATGTACCGTGACCATCTATTCAGTCCAATACAGTGCCCTTCTTCCCAAGGGCAAACACTGGCGAGATATACGTCGATACGACACTGAAGCTGTAGCTGGATCGAGTGGTTGATCAACTTCAGGCTTTTAAGAACAGCCAAGACCTAATCCATGGGGTTTTGTACAAGGTCTCACCCCATGGTCCCCAAAAACTCACCTTTGCGATTCATTTCTGGCATATGTCACTGAGTGCTTAGTCCTTCGGGACTGCAGCTCCCCGAATGAGTTGTATCTTTGCATTCAGTATCATATGGATCTTAGCTGTGGCTATGATTGATTAACTGTGAGCAGCCGGCCTCTTCTTTGCTTCTATGGATACTTGAGGTCATCAATATTCGCCATGTTTCAGCTTCTGGTGTGTATCCAATTGTCTATCATTGTTTCTGTTCACTTTTGGCTACACTCTGACAAACTGGCTATGATGGTTGCAACATGTAAGCACATGGATATCCCAGTTACTGCGTGCAACATTGGCACTGCCTGTAGTGCTTCTTGTGGCATTGTTGGCAGTAATAATACTCTAGATTTATTTTCCCTTCTCGAGTTCCTATCAATTTATGTTGTTGTTGTGTAAATTGCAGTTGGAGGACAAGCGCGTGCCATTCAATTGTTCCAGACGTCAAACCGATATCCGAAGATCGGCGTCGATTAAGGGTTGCCGTGTCTGACAGATCTGATGAGCAGTCCCATGATCTGCACGACACAGGCACATCTGAATGTGTTGTATTGTGCCGGTCGCCCAGGAAAGCTTGGCCCTGATGTCCGCACTGTCGAACGTTAAGTACATAAATCCAAGTCACATAGCGCTCGCGGGTACGTACTACGTGCGTCCCAGTTGTGTTGACTGGGCTTTTAATTTTTAGGAATCAGGACAGTAGTTTCGTACCACTTTCCCAGTGAGCAATTACGATTGCCACCGACTGATTCCAGTGTCCACGCATATAAATAAGTTGTACTTCAAACTTGGCTACCATCCGCTAGCACAATGCAGGACTCCCGACCTATGGCGGGCAGTGCCACTGCAATTCATCGATGATCGCATGCCGTGACCTCCAGCTAAAGTCCGGCGTTTATAACTGGCGATCAAAAAATGTTTTGATAATAGAGCGCTTAGCCTAGCAATGGTAGTCTTCGGAGGTATGATCAATGCTCCCGTACAGCCCGTCGCAGGTGTTGTGATTGAATCGTCGAGACGTGTTATGCTGTGAGTTTGCGGTTGTATCAGACATTGCTTCGCAACTACTAACAATTCCGTCGCGACACTCATCCTAAGGTCTTCAACCATCCCCTTGTTCTGGAGGCTCTGTCCGTTGCTTGACTCGCTGAGGCTCTAGTCATCCAATCTTCTCCTTGCCAGCGAAAGGTCGCGTGATTAACACTGCCTAGGCCTTGTAGATATGTTCCATACATTTAATCAGTTCGAAGGCATCCAGGGTGACCATTCCGTGGATATTAAGTGCGAGGTTATAGAAAATACGTCACTGAACCAACGTTCCCCCTCAAACTCTACCCGCACTTTCTCAAATACTCAACGTCGCACTGTGTCGTCCTCACCCATTGCCCTTCGGCTTTATTCATCTACTGGTTCTCCCTCTAGACGAACGCACTCTCAATCCTCAAGCCTTCGAAAGGCTCACTCAAAGAGGGATTCTCGTAAAGTGTTTGATCGACGCACGACCATGACCCATCCTTTTTCTTCGAGGGGAACGCCTAGTCGGATGCTTTACTCTCAATCGGATTCCCCTGGGCGAAGGTCTGTGGACAATGGGCAACGCGTCATGCAGTCACCGCCTCACACACTGCCAAGCCCTTTTGTCCAAGTGAGTCACCTTTCTCCAGCCTCGCTGTCATGCTCACATAATGTACTTCTTGCTCTTCCAGTCTCATGGAAACATGAATATAGGCCCACAAGCGTCTGGTTCCAGCTTAGCTCCGACATCAAGCCTGTCTGGCGCCGTCGGGGACATGAACATTCCCCCACACTTATGGAATGCTGTAACCAGACCTCCCTACTCAAATACACCGACATCTTGGGTGCCTGGTGCTCACAATATGTCCAATATTCCGCCAAACATGCAATCCAGTATTCATTCCACCGTCCCCTACAATACCACTCCTACCATGGGTCTTGATACACCACACCTTAACCATCCATCTGCCACACCAAGGTCTCCACCATTTGCGCAAACCTACCCAAGTCAAATATCATTTCAACAAGACCGTGCTTCTCAAAACTCTCCTGCCGTTATGCTGGGCCGCCCAGGATCTCGGATGTCATATGATCGGTCTCGCCGCCCTTCACAGGATGCCATGGAAGAAGAAAACAAACACCTTCGAAAGAAGGTGAAAGACCTTGAGCTAGAAAATGAAAAAGGCCGTCAGCGTATCAAGGAGCTTGAAGCAGAATTAGCGGGCCGCAGCATCGCTAACACTTCAATTAGACACCCAGGGCCGTCCACGAGTACAGCTACCTCTGCAGCGTCTAGTACTCTGCCCACTCCTCTGGCCGTGCAGGTAGCCTGGAAAGCTCGGACAGAAGCTCGCATACGACTGTTCTGTTCGTTGAATCGCGCTGGAAATGCGTTATGCTCCTGGCACGATTCGCGTCGAGAGCGTCGAATACACCCACCCCGTATGGCTCCTCCCGGATATTTAAACTGTGGTTGCACATATGAAGAGGCGCTTTTCGAAGAAAGTTTGTCTCGTCATGGTGTTGGCAGCTACCATCCTGGAGAGGCCGTACGTATGGACCCTGCCCTTCGTAATCCTCTCCTCAAATTACTGCAGGAGCGATATGGATACAGGGATGGTGACTTTGAAAGAAATCCGGTAACGGGGGATTGGGAAGACGGAGAGGGAAGCGCCTTTTGGGAGCAGAAACTGCAATCAGGTGCCTCTAACTCTAGGAAAAGAGGCGACGATCGTCGGTAAGCCTTGGACATTGTGAATATTTATGTTATGTGTATCTTCCCGCATCGACTTCTCTTTCAGATTGCATACTGTATTCCATATTCTTGCGTCTCACCTTCTAGTCTTGTCTACAATTGCTGGTTTCGCACTGACACTCGAACACCTAATTATGTTCTTATATTATCAAACGTTGTACCCATAGACAACTTATAATTATGTATTTACATGGACTCACTATTAAAATTGACGAATAATTCATCAGCCGTAAGTGCTGTTAAGTGTCACTAGCAGCTAGCTCGTGCCTAAACTCAGAGTCTGCGAGCTCGTTAGCACTCGACCTGTGTATGGTAAATTAATATGTCATCAAGAGACCATGCGCGCCTACTATCAATACATTATGCATGGGCGTGTTCTGAATCCGGACAGAGTTATACCTGCACGATTCAAGTTATATCTTATACCAAAAGGCGTGTAAGAGTCTTAGGCTAGTAAGCCTTATGTTCATTCTAAACTTCATGTTAGGATAGGTTAGTTACCAGCAGTTCAGTCCATCAATGTGACCCTTCAAAGCTTCATTAAGTTTCAGGGACCTTGAATATAGTAATCACATCATTCCAAGACCCGCCTCTGATGAAATTTTGAACCTGAATTGAATCTTTGATCAAAGGGCCGCCGACGGTAAAATATTTTCTCGTTTCAATTGTATGGGCGGGCCATCACGGTGCTCGGGAGGTTCCCTATCACTTCCCATCAGATGCAATGCAGTTATTAACACGGTACTTTTGCATCCCAATTTGTCGAAGCGGTGCAGACACGTCCCTTGACCTCAATAGGATGGTTATGTAAAGGTAGCGAGCTCAAATTTTCGGATTACAGTTTTACTGTATCTAAAAATAGCAACCGATTAGTTCACTGATGAAAGATCTCTTCCTCCACTTTCAATCATAAAACATGGCCGAAATACATGATCAGTTCGATACCATCCTTATTCTTGACTTCGGTTCGCAGGTTCGGGATATGTCATATTCTAACCCAAATCGCCTCATGTATTGACCATGAGTGCTGGTTTAGTACAGTCACCTCATAACAAGGAGATGCCGCGAGTTGAACGTATACGCAGAGTTGATGCCGTGTACATCAAAGCTGGCAGATCTCAAGTTCAAGCCTAAAGGTTCGCTTATGTGGCGCAGCGGAAAACGCGTTTCTGACACAAATTTCAGGGATCATCCTCTCCGGATCTCCGTACTCTGTATACGACGACGACGCACCTCACGCTGACCCCGGTATTTACACTCTGGGCGTTCCTATCCTTGGTATCTGCTATGGCCTCCAGGTATATTTTTCTCAAATATATCTATGAACACCAACTCACGCGAGATCCAGGAGATCTGCTGGAATTACAAGGGACATGTAGCGAAATGCGATCATCGCGAATACGGGCTTGCAGAGGTTCAGATTAGCAGGTTCAACGAATCGGGAAACTCTGTCGATGCCCTATTTGAAGGCCTTGGAGATCAGATGCAGGTGCGTTTTTCGTTTTGTTTGTCATAAACTCAGTTGACCTTCGATAAGGTCTGGATGTCGCACGGCGATCAGCTGTCTCTCATACCTCCTGACTTCCATGTCATTGGACGGACGAGCACCGCTCCATACGCTGCCATCGCACATAACTCCAAGCCTCTCTATGGCATTCAGTTTCATCCGGAGGTAACACATTCCCCTCAAGGAAGGCAGCTCATCGGTCGATTTGTGCTGAACATATGCCAATGCCAAGCAAATTGGACAATGGTGAGTCAATTGCTATGTTGCATTACTATCATACTCAACGTGATTGCAGGAGGAATTTATTGGCAAGGAAATCGACCGCATCCGCGAGATATGTGGTCAGAAAGGCCGTGTGATTGGTGCGGTCAGCGGAGGCGTCGACAGTACCGTTGCAGCCAAGTTAATGCACGAGGCAATCGGCGACAGGTGTGCCTCCATGTCATTTTCATAAATTATGTCTTACTCGCGTATCAGGTTTCACGCCATCATGGTGGACAACGGCGTGCTTCGTCTAAACGAAGCACAACAAGTCAACGATATGTTGAATAAAGATTTGGGGGTCAACCTGACCGTAGTGGATGCTTCTGAGCTCTTCCTCTCCCGACTTGAGGGTGTCGAGGATCCGGAGCAGAAACGCAAGATTATCGGGAATACTTTCATCAACGTCTTCGAGACAGAAGCAGCGAAGATCGAGGAAGCTTCCGAGAAGGAAGAGAATGGAGCAAAGGGCAAGATCGAATGGCTATTGCAAGGAACCCTATACCCAGATGTTATCGAGAGTATCAGCTTTAAAGGCCCTAGTGCGACCATAAAAACCCATCACAATGTCGGTGGGCTCCTCAAGGACATGAAATTGAAGTTGATCGAACCCTTACGCGAGCTCTTCAAAGGTCTGGTTAATGGAATCCTATATTGCCAATTGTACTCACTGTTTTGCGTAGATGAAGTTCGTGCACTTGGGAGACTCCTGTCGATACCAGCACCCTTGGTTCAACGTCATCCTTTCCCGGGTCCTGGTCTAGCTATTCGGATTTTGGGTCCTGTCACACGCCAACAAGTGAAAATCCTGCAGCAAGCGGACCATATCTATATCGAGGAGATTCGCAAGGCGAATCTCTACAATCAAATTAGCCAGGCCATGGCCATCTTGCTTCCTGTGAAGGCTGTTGGCGTGATGGGTGACAAACGCACATATGAACAGGTTTGGAGGACAGTATTCACTCTTGTTCGCTGTCTCAACATATTTCACAGGTAATTGCCCTGAGAGCGGTGACGTCGGAAGACTTCATGACTGCAGATTGGTGGGCTTTATCTTACTTTTGATCCTGTTCAATACTAACTTGATTTCTCAGGTATGCATTCCCTCCCGAGATTTTGCGTCGGATATCGTCCCGCATCACAAACGAAGTGAGTGGGATCAATCGTGTCACTTATGATATATCTTCCAAGCCTCCTGCTGTAAGTCCTGTCGCTTCGTCTCACCAGAGTCAAGATTGATTTCATTTTTAGACTGTGGAGTGGCTATGATTGCCGACGACAAGCTGGGAGCGCGAAAAAAAATACATACAATATATATGGTAGAATTCATCCAGGAATATAGAAGGGACATACTAGAATCGTAGCGGCGCTTGGCTGTGCCAGTCCCCGACTCCGCATGAAGACACTAAGATAAGACTCGCAGATAATTGTACACGATGTTCATATCATGAGCGCAAATATTACCGTCAAAGACTTTTGGCTGCAACGAATTTGATGACTGGAATAAGCGTGTTGACACGGGCGGTGGTACTGTATATCGCGTGGATTTTCTCTTGAACTCTGGCCAGCAAGATCTTCGAAATATTTCGGAAGTTCACAATATATACAAGCTATTCGCTAGTGCAAAACGGGGAACACAACTCTCCGATAAATAGTAAAAAAATCGGCACATTCATTGCAGTCGAGTCAGAAGAATCTTCAATGATTCCTGCGTTATCAAGCATCACACCATTGAGAACGTTATCCTTGAAAGTGAAAGCTGCACTTGGTACCCACACAGTCCTTTTGGTCTTCCTCGCAAAACAGAAAGACAACAAACAGACATTATTCAAGAAGGCTGATGAATTATGTTCTTGAATTTCCTCATTGTATTAGAACCATCTCAGTTGGTGATTAAAAATGCAAGATGATATGATGGATGGCAGAGGGCATGACAATAACGAGGATATTGCTCCACATCACTGGGCTCATTGCAAAGAGGACATTGTCCTTCATCGCAAGCCAAACAACAGGCAGACTTTGCAAGAAAAACGCCTGAAAACACATGAGCTGACGAATCATCGAGTAGTATAAGGACTGGCGGTCCGCGGAGCCAAGAATGAACCAAGAGCAGTAAGCCGCTATGGGGTTCATCAATGCATCATCAGAATCACCACGCGGAGAGTAATCTGCAAAGAACTATAATAACTGCAGTGCGCTGCGACTTGATGATCGTCAACGTTATACATACGCATATGCATGCTCATTAATGTGATGACCTGTGCATTAGTCGTTTCTACTAAGTATCTGGACTCAGATCGGGTCAGCAAGATTCAGCATTACATAATATTGCGGATATAGGCTTTTCACAAATTTCAAAATCTCCAACTGTACAGCCTACAAATTCGATCGAGTTTCACCCAGATCAGCGCACGAGCGCACAGCCAGCCATTTAGTAGTTTTCCAGTGCGGACAATGCGTGCATGCAGTGTACGCACTATATCTTGCCTCGTGCACAACCTCGGCAGCACCGACTTCTAATTATGGAACTCCGCGAGGCATAAATATGTAAGCAATATTACATAATTTAAATTTATTTATATCTACCATGGCATCAGAATTGTAAAATCTGACCATCTTACCGGAGGTTTATAATGCGTACATGCCACCAGTGACCACACATCCTCAACCTCCGGTGAGCCTGTGATGTGTTTTGTCACCCTCTACCATTGATATTTTGCAACTCTGGCCCAGCGATAGCATGTACGGAATTCATCGTCACCGACCTTGAGACATGAGCATCAGTACTTGGCACTGGTTGGGGCCCTGTGCTCCCTTTCGTCGAGAGTAAGACGCTCAGGTGACTCCGGGGATTGATTTGGATTAGATGTCATGCGCAGATGATGCTGCAGCAGATGATCGATCATTGAATATTGAATATTGATGCATTGTTTATGACTACTGGTCCGTGCTCCCTTGAGTGAACCGCTGACTAAGCCCTCTGAACCGGCTGAGGCAATCTTGTCCGATTCCTAGTGCAACGTTTATGTTACCCGCACAAAATTATATACCAAAATTCCGATGGCAAAGGCTTCCAGGCTCATGACATTCACATTTCTCATCAGGTGCTGTATCGCTTGGTCATGGTCGCGTCAACCTCCGGATCACTCTGCTCAGCATGATACTCAAGGTTTTTCATCTCAGATGCACGGTAGTTTTTGTGTCTCTTGTATTGTTGCATATATAACGCTCTATTCACTAGCTGAGCTCTCCCATGAAGAGATCGACCTGATTTCCAAACACACTGGCATCGGTGATCGCGATCTTTTGCATTCAATGGGGGACAGGAGTCTTATGATTTGCAGGTGCATTCGATGGATATATGCGTAAAAATGATTGCTTTCAAGACGCCGCAAGGCATGCACAAAGTCGTTGCGAGGTATCTCACATGAGCGAGGATGAACGCATACAAGGTTTCTCGTTCTCATGTGCACGATTTGAGACCTTCCTTATATTTTTAGTCGCTATCAGGCTCACCCTCTGCGAACTTGCTACAGCCCGCCACCATACACCACCTCTCGAGTGTTCCCCATTTAGCAACAATGTCGGATCACACATTCCACATCATGCAGTAGGTGATTGTGTCGAGTACGTCACTGTTGACATGCTTTAGGCGAACGCTCATTGATACATAGTGCACTCTCTCGGAGCGCTCAATTTTGGTCTAGCTACTCTGGGTACCTGCGAGAAATCCGTGAGGCTGGGTCATTTCTTGGCTGTTCTGCTAATATTGGGATCAGCCCAGCTGTGCTTCGCGTTTCGTCGATGGATGGAAATCGGTGTGTTCCAGCATAGATGGTAGCTGTCGATCTCACGTTTCACCCCTTAGATACTGCAAAGGATATCTATAGAAACATAACGATGGAGAAACTTGCTCTGATTCGATTTTTTCTCGAGCAGCAAAGGGGATTCACAGCTGCACACCAGAATTGGGAGCGATCATCTACAGTCAATGAAATTCTCAATAAGCACGACTGGCCAGCTGATTTCTTCTCACAGGACCTGCGCGATCTTATAAGCGTGTTGAAATCGACTAGCGGTAATATACGCGACGTCGTAGATGTGACATCTACTTCCATAATTCAAAATGCACAAGCAGTAGGTGACCTTCTGATCTCTTAGATACAGTCATTTAAGAAGCCCTTGCAGCTGTTCACAAAGATGGAGACTACCCTGTCACTTATCAACCAGCGCAGTTTCGATGATCATATTCATTCATTGGACAAGGTAACCTATCTACAGCTCATCGATGAAAGCTGACATTCCCAGGTTGATCGGAGGATTGATGACCTGACATTAAGCGTATTGTTCTCATTCTCTGGGCCTTCGAAGCGTTCCTGAAGGAATACACAGCATTCAAAATCCTTGGCGTCGCTACTATCACTCGTCGAATCGCGTTTGACCGCTGAAATTGAAGCAATCGCATCATTGATGTCAGAGCAGAGCCTTGAATCTCGGGCAGTCGCGGTGCGGTCGTCTGAATACTTTCCTCAGCATTCTTTTGATTGAACCTCAGGATCAAGTTCAGCAAAAATGGTCCGCACTTGACGCGACTTTCTTTGCTATGCAAAATGTGACTGGTTTTTTTTTCCATTTTGGTCGCAGATTGACATCATCTACAATCTAGTCCTTGTACGACCTGCAGAGTGTGATCACAGGGCTTGCATTCTCTTTGGAGACCTCCCTTTCCCAAGTATTGCATGTACAAGAGATCCAGCGAGAAGTTGCAGAGTCTGTTTCACTTCTTGACAACAGGATTTCCCAGCTCACGGAAGTGACTCACCGTGAACTTGAAACAATCAATCAGACGGCCCTTGCGCTCATTGACACCTTTCAGCGCAAGTCAAAACACGAAGCTTGGCTAATTAACCTGCAGTGGCTTCTGCGTTTTGTCGAACCCAGTTTGTGTTGCTATTAATTGTGCTCTTTTTTCTGACATACTACGTTAGCGTCGTTGCTCGGCCTCAAGACTTTTCAAGCTGTAACCAGTCTCTTAGTATTCCTCTGGCGTCTTCTGGAAGTGGCACTGTCACTTCTCATGGTAACCCGAGGCTTGAAACTGTTGTTTTTATTTTTCTGATGTGACTACCGCAGACTAGTGTCGCAGTTTCCAGCATCAGAAGTCAACTGTCACTCAAGTTCCGTGGTTCAAAACAGGTGCAACCGCAAGAAAGTTCACGGCGTCTCGACTCTCACCTGGAGACGAATGTGTCACCTGTCTCGAATGTTAGGCATCTGCAACGGATTGACTGTCTGGACCCACGGATCATCCGGCGACTTACTGGACCTCGCATATCTCGCATACCCGATAGGATCTGTCGTCGAACCAACCCTTATTAAATATTGTTGCAATTCTCCCTTACCACTTTATGTTTCTGTATACTCTGCATTAATTCAGAAAGCACAATGGTTTCCATACATCCCTAAGGCCTTAAAGGATACTGCAGGAAACCTCCATCAAGGGTGTGAACTTTCGTGGATGCTCGTTGATGTCGCCCAATCAATTCAATTTCATGTTTGTTATGTTAAGCTATTCTTATTTTGCTCGGCAGTAGTCCCAACGAGTCATGCTGGGCGTTCGCGTGATACGCCCGATCGGCGAAGCCCTGCCAATGATTCTGATAAGCGTATGAAATTTAAATATAATTATTTATCGTACCCCTCTGCCCCAATAGTATTTGTCATTGATATCCGGAACGCTAACCGGGTCTATCCTGCTTCCAGCGTCTAACTTCTACCAACTTTCAGCCTTTGTCGTATGTTGTGAGCTGTCATGCTTGCACACGGTGTCCCTAGGGAGTCCCATATATTTCCACCATCCAGGCACCATACTGGCCATATTGGCCCACATGACAACACAATGGACACCTATGCATCCAAACATCAAAGACTTCTACAGTCCTGCGGACAAGAACAGCCCTCAATTACATCCATCATCAATGTCTCTGGTCGTGATAGAGGATCTAAATTATATGTAGCGCCAAAAGGTAACAAGGTACATCTTCAGCTGGCATATTCACTGCATTGTACTCCACTCACTAGATTCAGGACTCTTATGGACAACCTCAGGTCAACCCATCTAGTTATCGTACAGCTGTCACCCATTCCAAAACTGCTCCACCACACCCTTATGTGATTCCGCCTCGATTTCAGAAGCAGCATGCAGCACCGTGAGTCAGGCTGTTACACTCCTTTGAAAATGCCTTTATTTGCGTGCTATAGGATGGGTAAGCCAAATCCAAGCTTTGACCATTCAACCTCTCCCAAGCAGCAGTGTATTCCTGTATCCTCCACATGCGGACGAATAACCGACACGAATTCTTTCATTGTTGACTCGTCGCTGTCGTCTCACCAGAAGTTACAGTCACCTGCATCTGTGAGTCCACTTCACACGTGCCTAAGAGCCACAGTTTTTTCATGGGCATTAGATTTTAGACATAAAGGCTGCGCTGTTTGCAGAGGGTATTCACATTGGCATCCAATCGAGTGTTTCGCATCCGCAACCTCCCACTGAACCTCATCTTCACATCGATCAGGTACGATTCAAGTATTCTTTTGTATGAACGAACTAATCAATCCCTATTAAGCATAAATCACAAACACTATCAACTCCCACAGAGCTAATGTCTCATCATGACATCCAATCGCTGGGAGTCAAACTGGGTAGCCATATGCAAACACTGAATACACCATCTGAACCACCCAGGCGACCCCCGGGTTTGCAGTCGCCTGCTGGTCGAGGTGTCGCATTACCTATGCCGTCAGTTAACGTCAGCCTTCCTCCACCTTCCAAGGCAAAAGTAGCAGTCAATCTCCTTGGGCTTACTGGACAGTTGATTTAGTCATTGATATTGCAGAAATGGGCTCGTAAAGAACGGTCGTCTGGACCTGAGTGCTCGGTTGCAGAACTTGAAGCTGTAACAATCAAACCAGAAACCCCCGAACCTTCAATTTCGTCAAGTAGCGTCAAGCTACCATCCGTTCGGGAGAGATCACGATCGTCAAGCCCGAAACCTTCAATCGGAGAACCGACTGCTCCAACATCATCAAATCTGGCTACGGTGGGCAGTGCTTTATCTCTAGCTCTGACAGTGATATTGATCCGCTCGGCCAGCAGGATATGAAAAGTCCGACAACTTCGAGCAAAGATGAGATGTGTAGGAAATGGTTCTTTCGTGTCTGTGACCGGGGCAGGTGGTGCCCCTATGCTCATACAATAATACCGACCAATCTCACCTGCAAGCTTTGGCTGAATGGGGAGTGCAATCGGCGGCCGTGTCCTTTCGCCCACAAGCATCAGGTAAGTTTGACAGGTCGTCACGATTTGAACGTAATGATGACCCACTCTCAGAGTTCCAACGGTCCTGTCAGTAATCATCTACCTGCTCAAAACGATGATCCTCAAGATGTTGTGCAAGTTGCCGATGGTCCCGTTAAAGATCAACCTCCTGTTCGAAATGGCAACGTTCGAGACAGCGTGCAAGTTCCCGACCATCTTGTTAAATATACACTTCCTGTTCAAACCGGTAACACTCAGGACAGCGTGCAAGTTCCCACTGGCCCTGTTAAAGATCAGATACATGTTCGATGTATGGAAGTTCCCGACCATCCCGTTAACGACCAACGAAACGGCAAACCTCGAGAGGGTGGTAAAGTTCCTGAAGGTTCTGTTAGGAGTCAAGCACCTGTTCGAAACGGCGGCACTCGAGGCACAATAGATCAAGGTATTTTATCTGCTTACCTTAGCATGGCTAGCCCTCATCCCGATACCTCCAGACTCAACTCGACCTCCATCTTCTGACACGTCTAGCAGTGCTCAGTGCTCCATGACACAAGTCCAGCCTTCGGGAACAACATCCCGTGGGTCAGAGCGACAGTCCCAGGCGGCTTCGACTATTACGATACCAGAAAACACGGGACACAAGGCATCCAGCAACGTATGTGCATTCCTCCTGTCTCATTTCTGGCGCTCATCCCGTGAAGCCCGATGGTCATCAACCGAAGCAAGTTTGTCATGACTGGTTGCAAGGTCGCTGCCGGCGTCCCGTGTGCCGTTATCTGCACGAACGTCCCAACGATGTGAGTGCTTTGAGTTTGGTAATATACATCACACCCTGACATATGGTATCAGAACACATCGCGAACTCAACTATCTGTTCGAAGCGGCAATCCCCGAGATGTCGTGCAAGTTGCCGACAGTCCCGTTAAAGATCAGCCTCCTGTTCGAAATGGCAACGTTCGAGACAGCGTGCAAGTTCCCGACCGTCATGTTAAATATAAACCGCCTGTTCAAACTGGCAACGCTCGAGACAGCGTGCAAGTTCCCGCTGGTCCTGTTAAAGATCAACTACCTGTTCGATGTACGGAAGTCCCCGATGGTCCCGTTAATGACCAACGAAACGGCAAACCTCGAGAGGGTGGTAAAGTCCCTGAAGGTTCTGTTAGGAGTCAAGCACGTGTTCGAAACGGCAGTACTCGAGGCACAATAGATCAAGGTACTATTCTATCTGCTTACCTTAGCATAGCTAGCCCTCATCCCGATACCCCCAGACTCAACTCGACCTTCATCTTCTGACACGACCAGCAGTGTTCAGTGCTCCCTGACCCAAGTCCTACACTCAGGAACAAACTCCCGTGGGTCAGAACGACATTCTCAGGCGGCTTCGACTATTACGATACCAGAAAACACGGGACACAAGGCATCCAGTAACGTATGTGCATTCCTTTCCGGTTTCATTTCTGGCACTCATCCGGTGGTCGCCAGCCGAAAGTTTGTTATGACTGGCTGCAAGGTCGATGCATGCGTCACTCTTGCTCTTTCCCGCACAAACGCCCCAATGATGTGAGTTCTATGAGCTTGGTGATATACAACTCTCTAACATATACTACTAGAACGTATCGCAAAAGAATGCTTCATCACCAGTTCGGAATACTTGTGCCGATGGCGCACCAGCGTCTGGCAACTCCCCATCACGACACCTACCGCCCAGCCTGCCACCCCCTACCACACGTCGCAATGAGGATCTTGTCATACCCGTGACAATCGCAGATCATATCACAGTGAAACTTCGTAGTGGTTTTGATGTCCAGGACGTGACTACTGGATTCGAAACACGGTGGGTATACCTTGGAGATGTGTCACCGGACGTCAAGGAATCCCAACTCCGTTCCCTTTTGAAAGCATATCAAGTCGACGAATTATGTATTCCGGATGGAAAGGATGGAAAGCGGTTGACCGTCAAAGTGCAGTTTTCAAGCGCAGCGCAAGCTATGGAGGCTTCGGTCGCCCTTCATGGACGCCAAATTCAGGGGAGGAGACTCACTGCGAAGCTGACTTTGAACACTACCGCATGCCGTACCACAGTGCTCAAAGACACCGCTGTCCGTATTACCTGGAGTGCGCCCCAGCGCGTCGGGTACGCAGGGTATGCAACCCTTAATGAGGCCAAGGCTGCGATTGCAGCCGCCACTGGATTGGTGATGAGGGACAATGTTCTCACAGCCGCCTTGTACGAAGGATTACCCGCAGTTGGTGTTTACAACGTCATGTTTTCTCATCTTCCTCCCGATGCAGAGAGAAAGGATTTGGAGCAGTTCGGCGACGCAGAGTCTATCTTACTCGAACGCCCCAATTACGAGTCCCTCGAGAACGCTCGCCATGCAGTACTTCGGATATTGCAGTCATGCGGCAATGTGTCCAATTTCGATCTTGTTCTTCCTATCTGGAACGGTACCGTTCTCGTTTGGGCAACCTTTGACACCCACGCAGACGCCAGTAATGCCAGAGATCATCTAGATGGCCAACGTCCTCGTGCAATTGGAGGCAAAATTTACATATCCGCTCGGCACGTGCAGGCGCTCAACTTCTCATTGCCGTTGAGCAAGTTCAAGATGCTGCAAGAAGATATTGCTCGCCTTCGGTGGACGTGGCGGACAAGGTTCAACCATGACGTGACTCTTTCTGACCGCCTGATATCGCCTGATGGACCTGTTCACATTAGGATATCGGCCGAAAACGTGAGCAATCTTGGGATTGCCAAAGCAGAATTTGAACAACTCCAACGTGGTGAAGTTGTGACTCTCCAGAGGAAACCCATATGGGACAGATTCTTTGCTGAACCATCCGGCCACTCATTCCTTCGTGAGATAGAGAGCCGATACGCTGGAATTGGATTACGAACTCGGATGGGCAAGATCTTACTTTTGGGCCCAATTGAACAGCGTCAGCTTGCTCGAAAAGATATCATGACGCGGTTCCAAGAATTACAGGCGCGAAAATGGTGGCGCATTCCTCTATCAGGCAGGGTAGTTGGTCCATTTATGGGCACAGACCTTGTGACCCTCCAGAAAACCCTTGGTCCTGAGAACTGCTACGTTCATCACATCTCGAATCAGCGCAATCTGGTCGTTCGAGGTAACGAGCAGGCTTACCGTATCGCCTGTGAAGCGGTGGAAAAGGTACAAAGCCGCTACGCAGATAGCTCCACACCATCCCCCGAATCTGTCTGTCCTGTTTGCTTCACTGAAGCATCAGTCCCAGCCATTCTTACCTGCGGACATATTTGGTGCACGTCTTGCCTCGAGAGTTACCTTGTGTCCGCAGTCGAAAACAAGACATTCCCTCTCACCTGCCTCGGCGCTGACGCCTCGTGTACGGAACGCATCTCTACCACCCTCGCCAAAAAGATCCTTTCTGGTGATGATTTCGCTGCCCTGTGTGAAGCGTCGTTTTGGTCATACGTTCACGCGCGGGCGGACGAGTTCCACCACTGCCCAACACCAGACTGCTCTCAGGTATATCGTGCAACTTCTGGCGGCGTCGTTCTCCAATGTCCATCTTGTTTGGTTCGCATATGTTCTGGTTGCCACACGGAGGCTCATGATGGGCTCACCTGTGACGAGCGGGACAAGGCAGAGGACAAGCTGTACCATGAATGGGCAGCCACTCATGATGTCAAAAACTGCCCTACTTGCAGGACTCCAATAGAACGGAGCGAAGGTTGCAATCATATGACTTGCATCAGATGCCAAACCCACATCTGCTGGGAGTGTTTGGCAACATTCCCGAAGGGAGATGGTATCTACGAACACATGCGAGAAAAGCATGGTGGCATTGGGGTAGAATTTCTGTGATCACCCATTGGTTGATATGCTCTTTTTGGTTTTGTTTCATCGTATTTTATGCCTCTTCTCAAGGCTTGCGTCGCTTTTCATTTGTTCCACCATCTGTGTACTTATGAGTTGTACTTGTGTCATATCCTTTGGAGGGCTCTGTCTTGTCTGTGGCATTTATGATTCTATTTATACAATGTAATAGATCTGTTGTATGCTCTGGTACCCCAATAATCGCTCAGAGTAAATTATCCCTCCCATCTTAATGATAACTGTAGACAACAAACTAAGTCCCATCAGCCACGTTATCGATGAAGAGAAATGCACAACACTCACGCTATCATACGGTTGCGCTGGAGGCCGTCCATGATATGGCAAACTCGCAGGTAACTCTGGCCTCTCCGCCAAATACGGCACAAAGACACCATACTGATCTCTATATCCTTCCGTCTCGCTAGGATAATGCTGCAACTCCGGAGGATACGCCCTGTTCACTGGTGCATACACGACATACGAATTCGCCGTGAGGTAGTCCCCGCGTCGGTTCCAGAACCCCTTCCGTATGCGTCGCGTATAGTGCGCAGGCTCTGGGGACTGAGGGGGCGGTGCCGACGCAACTGGGTTAGGGCGTTCCATCGGCGGTGGGGGGAGAGGATTCGAGGACCGCGAACTATTGTTGTATGGCGTCAGATGATTCGCTCTTTCGTACGATCGGCTCCTTTCTCTGCGTCGCTCGCGGTCTCTCTCCCGTTCACGTTCTATCTCTCGCGTACGGACACGATTACGCAAAGGTGAGGATTCTGGGGATTCCTCGTCTGAATCTGGAGGTGCAGATAGAGGATGAAAGTAGTCTTCTGAGCTCTCATGGCTAGACGATGGCATGGACTCTGGAATGGTCGATAAATGGGCCTGCGGAATTACAGGCTCTGTCCTACTCCGTGACAATGAATGAGGAGCAACAGATCTTTGTACAGAGTTAATGAGGGGGCTCAGTACACTACTCATATCCTCCGTAAACGTGGACAGCGAACCTATAGATGACGGCGATGTCGTGGTTGGGAGTGAATGATGCCGCGAAAGGGGTTCCGGCACAGAAAGGCCACGGGAAGCAGTGCTAGCGCTCGCTTGAGGCGCTGAAAAAGAGCGTGAGGGATGGTCGAGAGCCTCGTCGGTATGTCTACGTGCTGGATAGCGTGTAGGGGTCCGCACGGCATTGGATGAAGATGTCGTCTGAAAGTCTGACCTAGTCATAAATGACTCTGGCTCTCTCGTGAACACGGGTGCCTGAAGAGGCTGTTGTACGCGGGTTGCTGATGACGACATGGCTGTTGTTATAGACGAAGATGAAGATGGCGGTGCTGGAAAAGGGGGTACGTATTGTGGTGCGGTTGATGATGACCGACTTGAATAAATCGAATTTATACGACCGTGGGACGATGGTGGTGGCGGGGTTGCTGAAGAGATGGAATGTTGGCTCAAGCTCCCCTGTGAGCGGGAGCCAAGGCTGTCTACGGAACCATGTCTCGAAGACGGATGGCTGTAAAAATAGTCTCGCACAGGTGTGCTTGTGCTTGTAGTGTTATGGTTGTCCTGCGAACCTCTTTGTGATGGCCCATAACTGGTTGGGGTCAAATTACTCCGAATACTATCTTGCGAGCTCCGACGATTGTTGAAGTCTCTTGTCGGGGTAGCACGGTCTGTTCCCTCGGTTGACAACAGACTCGGAGGATTCCATATCCACGGAGTTTGTGGTGCGGTATCGCCTTGTACATCCCTTGTAGATTCTCGATCACGATCTGTTCTACAGTGTCCTTCAAGCTGGATCATCTTTGAAGGCCAAATCACGCACGCACCTTGCAGGGACCATATTCTCCAAACCAAGACCATTTTCGGAGAGCTGTGTCCTCCAGTAGCTCGGGCTTGCAGGACGGGGGACGCGCTTGTAAGGATTAAAGTTAGCAGGGACGTTCTGAGCCCACCCCATGCCGGGTGCCCAGTGAACACCGGGACCTGCACCATTCATGTTGTAAGCAGGGTTATACTGCCAAAAGCCAGCCTTCCAATGTGGGTGAGTGTTGGCGCCAGGCGGCATGGGTGGTGGACCAGGAAAGTTTGGAGGAAGAGCGACGCCAGCTGGTGGGGGCCAGGTGCCTTGCCAACCCTGTGGGATGGGTTGTTGCTGCATGAGCTGTGGATTGGGGTGCCAGTGTCCTCCTGGTTGAGCCATGACGGGCCTTTGGTAGATAGTATGACAGTAAGTTCAGATTTCAGTTACGAGGATGAAGAAGCGTACTAGATCTATACACACACTTGTAACAGGCACTTGAGTTAGACAGCCAGAAGGGTATCGCAAAGAGGGAGTGATCTTGGCTGGGTTCTACAGCTTGACGTCGACTATGACAAGTAGCAGTAGTAGTCGCCGGCGATACAATGAAGAATGAACTTATAACGCAAACTGTACTGGGTATCACTAATTTTATCCGATGGAACGAGGGCAACACCACCAGATGTTGGCCAACACGAAGGTCAAACGAGCACTAGCACTGGCGAGCCTGCGGCAGAGACTGTGACGCGGCTGCTTAAGATGCAGGACTCGGAACAAGGTTTCAAATTTACACAGCATACATACAAATTTCATGCCACCCGGATCTCTTTTAAGAAGCCTAACGAGTTATCTACCAGTACTAACTGTTTTGCATTGGAAGCGCCTACTTATTACAATTACTAGGATATGGCAACATCAAAGGACGATGAGCTCTACATGGAAACTGGAAGCGAATTCACCAACGGAAGCAAATCAGGCTCAATCCGGTCATAGCGGACCGTCCACCGGGATACGATCGATCAATGAGACGAGCAAGGTAAGTCGTTGCGGCGCTCCAAGTTTCTCTTCACTCTACCTCTTCCAATGAACTGATCGGAACAGTCCTAGGCTGATCGCTTATACAACTTGCCTTGTAGCCGATCTCGGGGCAACCCAATACCGGCACAATGGCTACAACACAGTGTCGACCGTTGATGTCAATCAAAAGCCAGTGCCGACTTCATCGTGCCATCCCTTGTCCGAAGCCAGGCCTGGTGTAGTGCCTCGGAAAATTTTCTAACAAAACAGTCAATAGATGTTGTTAATTCCAAGTGGGCTGGAGGTGCACCTAGATTGGACCGATATGCCAGCGAATCCATCGACCTCTTTCCCTCCCATCTACTTACAATCGTGGTGGACCCAGAAGGATGGAAGTGCGAGGATTGATGCGACCTGTCCTCTCCCTTGTATCCGATGGAAACCGCAGGTGTCCTTGCCGTTTGCGAGAACAGTGGGAAGTAGGGAAGTATTATAAAGGCCAGGAGAAAATAGTGCCACAGCATGTAAATCCTTAGCATCGCTCTCATCGCTGCCTGCACTGACCTGCTGCGAAACCTGTCCATCGATGATCGATTTGAGAAGCAGGTGGGATCAAAAGGACTCCTTCTAATCGGCGCTGGACAAGTGTGCCGTAATTGCAATGTGGGACATCAAGACGGCGTCCTCTAATATGACATTCGACCAGCCTTTGTCTGGATTAGAGGTGCCAGTATCATGATGGTCCTTATTCAAGCGCTAGTAGTGATCAGTAATCCCGACTTGACGCCGATTCAGACGGCATTTCCCGCTCGCTTGCTCTACTAGACTACGATATTCTCAATCCCGCACTTTAAACGCTCGACTTGTACTCGAGTAACTCGACCTGGGTACGAATTACTGGTCTACAAGATCTCACGGACAAGTAAGCAAATGGTTACTGGCTCCTTTTTTTAGCCAACTTCCAATAACTTTTCGATGGTCCGAAAACCGATGAGCACGGCTTGATGAGTATTTCGCGGACCGTGGCGTTTAACACCTCACCACCATAGTGTTGACAACGCGTGTCTGCGGCACATCGATGACTCAGTATGCTATGTGACTATCCAGGCCATCTTTGTTACTGGAATATGATACATCACGCTAAGTCGTACCAACCGAGAATCAGATTACACTGACTCTGCAGAATATTCTGTGGCTCCGCAGAAGCGATCTGTCTATTGTCTTGGTATTCAAGCGTACACCATGAAACTCTCACGACAACTGACTGACTCGATCTTTCGGATTACTAGATCTGTCTGAACTTCCCGAGTTTTTGACTCGTTGCAAGAATGTAAAAGGACAAGCCTAGGTGGAGAGCAGGGAGCAATTAGCTCTGTGTCGCCAACCCAAGATCGTACATGGCGATCTTGGTAAGATTGCGTACTGGGTTTCAAAATACACCATGTCACCACTCCAAGCCCCACCGGCGCCACCGCTCACAACTGATCAAAAGATCTTGCCTTTCGATTCTCAATCGGACGAATTAGGATGATCACACCTAGGCGATAATGAGAAAGTGGACGAGTTCTCAAATTTTCATGTTGAGTGACTGTTTAACAAAATATACAACACGTAATCCGTCTGAATGATACACAGATGCGCACGAGCTATGAGCTTCTTCATGACCATAGCCATGTATACAAGTCATGCATAGCTAATACGGTGATCACATTGTTGAGTCGGAAAGATGGTAGCAGGTCACTCAACTGGAGTCTGGAGGGGCGTTCGAAAGAATGCGCATACCCAGTCCCCAAACTGACGGGATGGGCAAATCGACCCACCATCCTAGTGGGCGCAGGCTCGTCCTCACCAGGATATACACTTGGTATTGCATGGGGTAGCAGTCGGAATCCCTCCACACTACAAGCAACTGCACGGACGTAGGCGACGCCATGCATTCAAATGGATTCTCAGATAGTCCAACTACCTGGCCAGGAGCGACTGTACAAATGGCAAGACGGGCAGATTGTTGGAAATTCGAACAATTAGCGACAACGAGCGCGAACTGAGGTTTACCCTTCGTGAGTTCAGCGAGGACCCACTGCTTCGAGTTGGACCCTTCCCTTCGAGATCTAAACGAAGGACGGTAAGGACTGAATTCATATTTGCCACCGTATCTACATATTGTAAGAACGGAGCGATTTCCAATTGGTGTCGATGTCGTGTGTGCGCTCCACTTTTAGAGCGGCGGTAGCCCCCCACAGTTTAACATTTGATCCTAAACCAATTCGTGTTTACCCCACGTGCGCGCTCCACTTGAGGTCATTTGCTTCACCGATTGGAGGTGTTACGCGACAAAGTTCCAGTGATCAGGCAAGTGCGTGCCAGATGCGTGCCCTTCCAACGTTCATGGTTGCGACTCAGCACAAGAAGTCTATCCATGAGTTGTTTGGGAAGTAGTTGAGGGTAGTCGCTATGCGCAATATATACCTGCCGGATGTCAGTCGTTACGTTGAACAGAGAGCCTAAATACTTGAATATGCTCCTGACCACTGAGTAGGCAGTGCTATACAGGCTGATTGTCAGGAAGATCGCTACCAGAGCATGCATTGTAAAAAAGATGGTGGAGAAAGATGACCTATGTACAATATAGCGATGTGACACCATAACCCTGTGATTCCAAGTGCAAACTATGACAGATCCTGCCGTCAGCTGTGAAGAAACAACGACCACCTTAGTGTGAGATATCATATTCGCACGCTTAATAGTCAACATCCTCCTGAATGAGCGCCACGGCTCTCGCAGAGCGAGGCTTGATAGAACACTTGAAAGGTTTGGGGTAGCTACAAGTGCATCTATCTAGACCTGCGGTGGACTTGATAAGATGTACAACATACCTGACTGTGCCTGATGAGGGGTCGATCTCAGGCGTGATCTCAACGCCGTTCTCGACGGCCTTGGAGATATCAAACACGGCCAATGACATCGCGGCGGATAACCAAACTGAGGCGTCGGCGAGGTGGAGACCTAAGCAAGTAACGTCATAGTTTACCCCGGCGCTTCTATGAACTGAGCATACCTGGACAGATACTGCAAGGTAGAGAGTTACATAGCATTCTACCCAAAACTGATTATGTACTTACCGTCTTCCAAAGCCGAAGCAAATTGTGTAGGGATCTGTCTCAGGCGTCTTTCCGTCACTGGCCAAGAAGCGTTCAGGGCTGAATTGCGACGGGTTGGGATATCTCAGTGGGTCGTTGAGCATGAACCTGTCATAAAATTATGTTAGTATATCGAATACGGAAAAACAAGGACACTGACCACACGTTAGCAAGAATCAAGGAACCTTTTGGAATGTAGTACCCGTTATAGATGTTGTTCTCGGTCATACGGTGGGGGAAACCTGCCGTTGAGATACCGCTCGGTGAGTAAAGAATGCGTTATACGATATGTGCGTACCGGCAGCGCCGACAACATTCCAGCGTTGAATTTCTTTTGTGAGTGCCTCAATGTAGGGGAGGGAGTCGCGATCGGCGAAGGATGGAAGACGATCGGATCCAATAACAGCGTCTATTTCGTCCTGAGCTTTCTTCTGCACATCAGGGAAAAGTGTCATAGCTAGGAAAAATGAGTAAATCGAGGGAATAGGCTAATATTGCTCTTAAACATGTCAATTTAACATATAAAGGGAAGGGCCTACCGTGTCGGAACCACCGCTGTATAAAGATAAAGCAGACCACTTCACAATGTGTTCCTCTTCCGCAGACAAAATACGGCCTTGCAACAGGTCAGAGGTGAAAGACTTTGGCGCGATACCAGCCGCCTGTAAGATTGAAACTTTAACGCACGAGCGCATGGTCATGAATTACTCACCATTTGATCCTTGACAAACTCGTAGGGTGCAGAAGCCATTTCATCGAGGGTCTCACACCACTCACGCGCTTTGCGCTTGAAGCTAGCACCAGGAAACCATTCGGGGACATTTGCCACTAAAAATGATAAGGTGATCAGAGGCAAACATCAGATGCTATTGCTTACAGAATGGCATATAATCAACCATGAAGGTACCAAAAATGCTCGAACGCGAGAATTGGTGCGTAGCACGGTCTGCAAGGTCAATGAAGGGATCATTGTTCTCTTTCACTTTGTAACCATAAGTGATGCGCAGAATGATGGCGCCAGCAGTCCTATAAAGATACAACGTTCAACAGTACGCCAATACAAAGATAAATAATACCAACTGTCGGATATGTTCTTGTAGTTGGTCAGGTTTCGTAAACACACGCTTAAGGAATCGGCGAGTCTCAATCTCTTCGATTGGGTGGTGGGTCTTCACAGCGGCGCGGCTACCAATGACATGGTGTATGTTCTTGCGGTACTGGCGAAGACGGTCATTGTAAGGGAGAAGAGCCAAAGCGTGCTTCCAGCCACAGAGTTCGCCACACATGGGAAGGACAGGGCGGTCGGAGCACACATTACTCTTCTTGTCCAGCATCTCTATTGCAATCCTGGTAGAGTTCACCACCATCATGTGCTGACCCAGAATCTCGACATGCACGATGTCCCCTGCACGCATGGGGTTGTAAATATGATTTTTTGGAGGAAAGGAGAGTCGCTAACCGTACTTCTTGCCCCACTTGGCAAAGGTGAGCCAGGGCTTGATGCGAGGGATATCTTGGATATTTCCAATGAGAGGCCACCCCGTGGGACCAGGGGGATAAGGTGCAGGATTCTTCTTGTTGAACACTCGCATCGTCAGATACGCTCCAACACCAGTAAGACCTAGAACAAGCCAAGCGACATTGGTGAGTGTTGACATGGTTTGTAAGTAAAAGGCAAACGACTCGAGAGCAAGGTTATGGAGTAGTGATTGGTCATGATACCCACATCAGGCTGTCACCCTCAGAAATCCTTAACTAAAGGTGCTGTTTGGACAGCGAACCCGAGGACATCTCGATCCTGGAATATCCGGGCCATCCGACCCATCCGACCCACTTGCATGTATAGTAATGCAGATCTCCATACCACGTGACCCACAGCCATTGGTCGCGCCGCCGCACGTGTTGCTGCTGACACCGTGACCATGGCTGCCACTACTACCCAGCTAGCGCTCTAGCACTTGCAAATGGAATTCTATCCTGGCACACTATTGACCCTCAGGACCATTTTTAGAGTGAGTTGAGGCCCAGGGGATGAGGTGGATGACTCATTGTAGTATTCATTGAATTCAATTATGTGCACTTACTACGATACTTATTCCCCCACTCTGAACAAGCCCGAGTGCCTGAAGGCTCCCCCATCTATGAGGTTTATCCAAAATTCAGTAATTTTGACTTGGATGTACAACAAAGTAACCAGAAAACATACACGTCTAACTCTAAATGATTCTTCTGGTTCTGAAATCGAGATGCTGTCAATGCCAATTACAAGGCATAACATGCCTAATATTTGATGCACAGATTCAATATTCAGTGCTGCAACACAAATGAAAAGAGTCACACTTACTCGGAAGTAGCCTCCCTTCAGTTGTGTCATAGGAACGCTGACGAAAAACATGCCAATCACAAGCCTATAAAAACTGTCAGACTCTTCGAGTGTGTCAAGCGATATCACTTGCGCTGCTTCAATACCAAACACCATCAATCCTCCAGATTTTGTAGCCCATGGGACTTGGAAATATGCGACTGCAAAGCCTAGGGCACAATTGTGAACCTTGGATAAATCATGCGTCATTGTAACTCACCGTCCAATGCTCTTGCAAGGTTTAACAGGGCACTGACTCCGCCCTAGAAAAGGAGGTCATATCACTGAAATACAAATGAGTATATATGCATCACTCACTGCCCTACGAGGGAAGCAGTCATTGCAATATGCGTCTAATAATACTCGTTGAGTTACCCCACGACACTTGAAATATTGGATCCGAGACTTACACACTGCAACAGTGTTGAGGGTGATTGCAACGATCGCAATGCCCCAGCCCATGATGAGAGCGGCTTCGCTGAGATTTTGTATCCCAGCGCCCAGCGTCAAAAAGCCACAGATATAAAGCGGCATGGCTAAGTAACAGGTCCTACACATATTCTCAGCTCTAACTTCAGACCATCAGTTGAGTTTACATACCACAAGCGGCTCTCGGCCTCGAAGAAACCATTGTTTTTGCGAATATGCAGATCCATAATGAATTCATTGACGTAACGTCCAATGAACTCGCCAATAAGGACGGCGACCTAAAGAAATTATGCTGAGAATATTGATCATGCATACTTCATAGACGAAAAAAACTTGCAATTGGAGTTGCATACGCTCCAGCCACTGCATATTGACTGAAGCCAAATCCGACGGGAGGAGGAGATCCCATGAAAACAACATTTGTCGTCTGCAAAAGTCAATAAGTTTATTACTGCAGGTCGAAACGGAAACGCTCACATTCAAGCCGATCGAGAACCCGAAGACCAATGCCTTTCAAAAAGGTCAGCAAATGTACTAAGTACGGTCAGCAATGCAATTCATCTCACCTCAAAGAGAACTACGAAGAAAAACTGAGGACGCCGAACGACATCCAAAGATGCCAATATAACTTCCGGTCATCGTGGTCTGTATTTTGCCATCTTGTACCCAGTGACGCCTCTCAAAGTTTCAAATCGATATCGCAGTCCCGTAGAAATTTGCAGTGGCTTCGATGCAAGGTGACGATCATACATACTAGTTCAGCAAAAGTCAACGCCACTGCCCTAAGAAACAGTATAACAGAGCGTACGTTTCTTCCATGAAAAACACAATGAGAAGTAATACGATGACGCTGTAAATAGATCCTATAGCATAGGCCCATCTCCAGCTATTCAACAATTGATGAATATTCTGAATCAAGAACAGCATACGTAAGACGTACCTCACACGCGCTACAAGAAAGCCAAATACAAATGGTGATAGGTAAGGCGATCTATGAGATAGTGACCAACGTTTCTCCCAATAAAGGAATTCATTTCTGACATCACGAAACCCGAAGTCCAAATGTTCAGCTTCCGTGCTTGAAGATGGAAGGGGGAGATATCCGTCACGACATAAAGACCCTTGGAGATTAGTAAATCTGGAAGCTACCATGAGAATTGCCACTAATCGTACTGTCACCTGGGGACACGTTCTGAAACCGTAGTCAGTTTACCGCAGCATGGATAACATGACGACCTGCCCAAAGAATCCAGTCAAACATCGCATCCCTTCATTAGCAGTTGACATTGTCCAACAAATACCGAATGATTGTGTAAATACCTGCAAAGGTGGCTAGATTCGGCGCCAATGTGCCACCAACCAAGAATGCAAGCGAGAAAAGCTGCGCTCAAGTTTCAGGGCTCATATCAGCAAAATCACTGGAAATATATACCTGACTCCAGAAGAGTACGGGCAACCGACCATACCGTCTCATGAGCATGACCCAGAAGATGCCCCCCAACCTGGACTACAGATGAGAAGAGGCTATTTTCATGTAATGGTGTGATCTCACCAAGAAGGAAGATGCTCCAGCTTCAGGGAATTGTCATTGAATGTGAGTAACGATTGAAGCATCACGCACTTTGACGTCAGATCGTTGATGACACCCGAGGTCGTGTTATAACTTTGAGCGAGGCCAAATATCGACGCGATTCCTGCCAATCAAAGTATTCCATGATGACACTACTATGGATACTGAGCGAGGGCGAAATACATACCAATGCCAGAATCGAAGTCAGGTACCACTGCAGACATTGTGATGATGATCAGGTGTACAGTCTTGCGAAAATCGGTCCACTACAAATGAATAGCTTAGTGTTAGTGAAAGGGACATGATTGTGAGAAATGACGAGCGTTTTGTGGGTCGTTCGGGTCGTCAGCGGGTTGAGGCCAGAGAACCTTCAACCCATCACGGCTAAGCTTGAGCCTAGAGGCCATTACCTCCCCAAACTCAACCTTCGCCTGTCTAGTGAGTAACGAATGAGTAACGATGGACTCAGGATAAGTAGGAGCAACAACCACATACTCGGGGTCCACTACTAAACGGCCAGAAGCCCGCTTGGAATAAGCAACAAAATCCACGTCGTCGGTAACATCGACTTTGATTGGGTCATCTGCCTTCGTTTCTGAATGCAGCCGCTGGGAGCCAACATGCTCTAGAGCCATGATTGGTGGTGGAGGTGAGAGTTGGGAAGCAAATTGTAAGGTATCGTCACTCGATACCCATCATCAATTTGAGGCGCAGTACTTACGATGATGATGTGTTTATTTTAATCTTGGGGGCGAGGGGTGCGCAGCCTGTTAAGGTGTGTTCGAGCGAAAGGTACCCTGATATTACTCGGATGTTCACACAATCCGAGCAAACAAGGTATAACAGACAACAAGACCCTAACAGACCTCGAAAACAATCTCGAGTTTGGCTCCCTTTTTCCTTCGCGACACACCGCCTGGATCACCTATTTCGAGGACTATGACCCACGCGCATCGGTGAACCGCTCGTCATATTCATTGACATCTCCGATACTTAGGCCATCCAAAGCTACAACAAAACACTTCAACCCGGTTACTAGATAGATGTTTCCATCGAGAACTGTTCATGACATTTTTAAATTGGCACAATGCATGAATACATCATTCGAGGATCAACTGCCACGGAATCAGCAATGAACGTAGTAATGAAAACAGTGACAAAGGAGGGACACTGACGAAAGAAAGACAATAACAAAAGAAAACTGAGCAAGACGCGGATTAATACTGCAGTGAAGCAAGATACGGGGGAAGAAAGACGAAACGTGAATAATCATGCAAGCGTTTGGGTCTTATCGGTGTGAATGATGTGAGAACCGACATCGATACTGGCTCAGGGATTGAAGGAAAAGAGGATGAACCGAGGATGACGAGGTACCAGATGGCAAACCGAGCGTCAGCGCTCGGTGAGAATCGACCATAAACTATGACACCTGGATCTGGGAAATTGGAAATGCAGCTACAGTGCTGACTCACTGTGACATGAACATAATACTCAACTTGACGCAAATAGACATGTGGGACCAGGGAGATTTCAACGTAGCACTGAACACCAGTATTATCGGTTCCCAGTCATTTATCCCAACAGAAAAGGCTTGACTGAGGCTATGACTTCGCTACATATAAAGTTGATAGAAAGCCGGACAACTCCGTATCCCACAGGGTCACAGGCTATTATCCCAAAAAGGAATCGAACAATAAAGTTATTCAATAGTCCAATTATAGTCTTATACCAGGGCTTCACCTCTCCTACTTCGTCGACCCTGCCTCCCGGCCGTGCCACTACTAAGAACTGTAATTGAACTATGTCATCAAAAGAGAGTTTCACGACGAGCAGCCTCTCGCTGAATCTGAATGAGGACTGGGACCGCTCAAGTGATATTATCATACCTCAGACGCAAGTACCACGAAATTCTGTACTGGTTCCGGGCGAAGAGACACAGGACAACTGCAGCACACCTGGAGCAAATAGAAGTAGGAAAAACAGGTCACTGAGTGAGCTCATGCGGCTCCATGCCGAGAAGGGGACCAATGTGATTTTCAATGTCGAGGAAGCGAGTCGTGTAGCAGATGTTCTCAAGCAGTGGGTGAGTCATGGGCCACCGTCTCCCCCACCTAACGTTTGGCTCATCGGATGTTCTGACACAGATAAATTCGGGCACTTCTCCGTACGAGGGCGAGGATGACTTCTTTTCTCGTACAAACGATGATCTGTCACTTGGTGCGAAACGTTCGTTGCAATCGGGAGACTCCAGTGGCCGAGCGAGAGGACAGAGCGAAAGTGTTGTCTCGCGATAGTCTTCGCTGAGATCACTTTCAGTTTCGCTCTCCAATGTCCATCCGGTCTTTCATAACCCTTTAGTTGATAGTTTACGACCTCTGACGATACTGATGATTTTCATGATGATCATATACTCTACTCTACGACTCGATCAGTCATATTACTTATAAGTTACTTGGCAGTCTTTTCTCAAATTCTTCGATTTACGAAGCCAAGTCTGTATGCATATATTTGGTTAGGTATTACTACTATGACGTAATCAATGAACTTGGTACAGTCACGTGCGATGCAAACCGTGTTCTTGGACAAATCATTTCAAGACCGCGCCGAATGTGAAACTTACTATTAGACGGATGCTGAAGAGTCCGAGAAAGAAGTGTGTGACGGTAAGTGTTTTGAAGTGTAACAAGTACTTGATTGTTTACGAATTAACAGCCATCACGTCCGCCGCGGAGGAATGGATCGAGGCAAACCAGTGTAAAGAGGGAGCCACCGGAGATCAACTTGAGTGCAATGAGACCCCCCAGCCCAACAGAAGACCCGCTTCTGCTGAGTGCAAGACATTTCAGGAGGTCAACAACCAGTTCTAGATCGACCCCTGTTTTCTTAAGCTCGTCACCGCCTGGACATGCCGACGTTCGGGACACCCAATCTCCCGAGTGGACGGACACCGAATCGGAAGGCGAAGGAGAGTACACAGGGCGTTTCAAGATGTTTCAAGTACCTACGAAGACGGACCCACCGACTAGTGGGACAAAGGCCCGCATGAAGGAGTGGGGTCGGCCAGTCAGCCCATTTCCGTACGAGGCACGACTAGACAGGAGTTTGCCTGATCCAGAGGATATGGAAATTGCAGATATTGAGGATGAAGGCATGGAAGGAAATATCTTGGATGCATTGGATATTGAGAGTGTGTTCGAGGATATCGTGGAGGTGCCACCTGGTTCTGATCTATCCAGCGATCTGTCAACCAGTGATCTTCATACCAGGGTAGAAGAGAGTGAAGATCCAGATGTGGACGTCGAAAGCGACGTAGTATGCATTACAGGGAGCGATCCAAATGCTACAGCGAGAGCCGCTGCGATTTTGAAATTAGTAAGTATCTCTTTTCAATCTCCACAAGTTGAAGTTTTTTGACCAATCCAGCATGACTACGACTGCGTATTGGCTTCTTCCAGGCCCGCTGCTGCACGCAAATCGCGCACAACGTTCCCTAGCGCAGGCGTCGGGAAACGCCGCAGCTCGATACCATCTCGTTCTTCCAGTGCAACATGCGTCCAACCTCGTTATAAGCCTAAGGCGGGCGAGTGGAGGCGTGAAGACTGGAAACTTTTGGATAAATGTTTTTTTGAGGAGTGCCATGTCAACGGAGCTATCATCTCGCCAAAGGATGTGAACAGAGAGGCGGTGGTGATGCGATTTCAATGTCTTGCTGGAGGTCACAATGTTGTGACAGGACTGGGTCCCCCATGGAGTTGGTTTGTACTTCCTGACATTTTTCGCTGTCCCAGCTGAGTTAACACACACTCAGGGAGAACTTGCTAGCAAGAGTAGATGTGCTCATCAAAAAGCGGGCTGCGCGAGCCGATCTCTCAACATTATCTTTTGCCAGTTTCATGTCCCCGGATGTGTCCAGGCTGACGAATTTCACATCTACGCCGGTCTCGCACATACCACGGTACCGTGACTTCTTCGACCAAGCCGGTGCTATTGACCCGACGAATATTCCCATATCTACATCATCTTACTCAGTTAGGCCTCAACCGACTATTGTACCACCAAATCATCTAGCAGAAAAGACGGGATTCTTTTCCAGGCTTCCGACATGGGCATCATTTCTTCCTCGCCGTGAATATGTTAAACCTGATGACCACTCCGACTGTCCTCCCTTACCTCCTCCGCCCACAGATCTCATAGACCTTCGCAAGCCCATTACTACACCAGCGCGGAAACCTTCGGAGCGGCAGAAACCGCACAAGGATTTTGTACATCTTCACCATACCACACCTCCACAGAAGCATGTACAGCTGCGCAGGAACAAGCCAAAACGCCTTGTGGAGCTCCGTCACATATCGCCAGAGCCCGTCTTCACAAGTGATTCCCGGGCAAGACGGAGTAGCGGTGGTAGCGTCAAGGATTTGATCCAATGTTTTGAAGAGGCGAGTGATCTTACTGGTTCTATACAGATTTCTGCAAGTGCCGTGCAAAGTAGGCTTCCTTGGCGACCATAATTATGCATCGAGAGTTATCTATATCATTGTATTCTCAATCATTATTCTAGCAACACGTACATCAATAAGACTTGGTTTTAGGTTTCTGGAAATCGGGTTGGTTGAAATCAACCAAATAGAAAAGGCATTGCATGGACTTCAACCTTTACATTTCGAGGAAAATGTACGATTCATGGACACGCCTATTAAGGGGGTTCGTCCGCGCCAAAAAAAGAGTGTGTCGTAGATGGCATCGGACGCCTTGGCATAGTCATACTTGACCGATGTCCGCGGCACCAATTCGATCCTACAGGTGGACCTCTCCCTCGATCGCGGACGTTCGACCTCGCCCAATGAACTCGTTTATATTCGTATACATCCACCATGCGGCCACTCGCCTTCCAAAAGTGCGTCCTGGCGGTGCTGTGCATCATATGGTGGATCCTTTGTACTCATCTGGAGAAGTACAATATGTGCTGGTGGGTTGGGTAGCACTTGTCCTTGTGCTTCTCTCCGTTTTGCCGATGCGCTTGACTCTGATCAAGAAAGGACACTGCGCTTCGAGACGGTTGGTCAATGAGGTAGAATCTAAGCTTGATACCGGGTGAAAGCAATGGTCAAGGGTGAGATTTCGGATATTCTATGCGGGAGCGGCTGGGTGATTGCACAGGCACACTGATACAGCTTCATGCTTGCTTCAATCACACTTTCCCTTATTAAGAGAAATATATCAATTTCGTGCGCATGTACGTGTGACAGAACGAGCTATATCTAAGACGCATGATGTGTAAATACAGATGAAAGGGAAGAGAGATAATATTTGAGTAGCAAAGTTTCTAGATGTTTTCATGACTGATGCGAAGCAGGACGACGATAACCAAAGAAAATTCCGCAGCAGCTTACTCCTACATACACAAAGTCTTCCGCTCCACCAGTTGGGCCTTACGTCTGTGTTTGGATTGGTTCTACTTGAGATGCTTGTGCCCCAGCTGGTTGACCTGATTGCAGTGAATTGTCGGCCTCATTGCCATCTGTGCGTTGCATAGCTGCGGCCGCTTCCGCATCAGTTTCATGGACAATGCCATATCTCTGCGATGCAATTCAATGGGATGAAAGAGGAGCAAAGGGGAGTTACTCACATCTTCATCTTGAGCAAGAGGTACGTCAACGGTGTGTCTGGTGTTTCCTCCAGAAAACAACTTGAAGTTGGAATTCCAGTATCGGGAATGTCGTTCAATTGGTTGGGATGCAATTACAGGTGGTGTGTCGAAGTGTATAGAACTGAGTAAACGATGCCAACGAATAAGGAACGATGGGCTTGCAGGTGGAGCTGCACGACGAGACGCGTGGTCTGACTCGTTGCCGAAAAAATTACTGCCCTGTATCAAATTTAGATGAGCAAGAGCTGAAAAACAAAACTGACATATTTCGCCGAGCCTCTGGTATTGGCCTGTTGTTTGAAATGCAGATGGACATTAAGAATCTAGTGAAACATATGAGAAAAGGTAAGATCGCCCACGATTGGTGGGTACACGACTCTCGGTTTGGCTAGACGTCCCTAGTAAGAGGTGAGATGTAGTGTGAAAGAGAAGCAGAGAGGACCTGCATTCAGCTGTGCATTCCCATCATCAACACCCTGAACAACCAAAACTATTTGACAAAAACATCGAAAAACCAAAGCACACGTACTGCAACTTTGAGCGCCTCCTCCAGGCTCCATACATAGATATTTTTGTCTTGTCCAGTACTGGCAATGTATTTCCCATCGGGGGACATGGCAACAGCCCAGAGTTCGTCATCATGAAAGAGTGGATCTCCGACTGGCTGATTGGTCTTGAGGTCCCAGATGCGAATGGAGTAGTCACTTGATCCGCTAACAATATAGTTTTGATTGGGAATAAGACAGAGGGAATGGGCGTAGTGGGTATGGCCCCGAAAAACGACGGGTTCCTGTGCATCAATCGCCCGCCATTTTCTGATGGTGTTATCAATTGAGGCAGAGAAGATGTGTTTGCCGTCCTCGGACCAACACAATGACGTCACTCCGCTGTCGTGTCCCTTGATCTTGATAAGCAGCTGGCCATACTTTGACCACACGCAGATCATCATGTCCGTGCCACCGCTCATGAATCTATCTTCTTGTGGAGAGTATTTGACCGCATTCACCCATCTGTGACTGGTCTCTATGGGTGGTGTCATTTGTCTCCCAGTATCTGGGTTCCAGCGTCGTATGGTGCCGTCTTCCGATCCACTTGCTATCTCCAGGGAACTGGGAGACCAATCGAGGCTCCTCACTGCAGTGTCGTGCCCCTCCCATGGGTCACCAATCATTTTACCCTTCTCTATATTCCACAGCCGCAGTCTGCCGTCTGCATTTCCACAAATCACCATTGTTTCATCCGGTGATACCACCATCGAACCTATCCCTCCCCCATCGCTATTCAAAGGTTTTCCCACTGGCTCTCCATCTCTTTGCCACTGACAAATTGAACCATCCTCAGACGTGCTCATTATATTGCCGGTACCCAAGTAGGCAAGATTCCATATGCATTTGGAGCGACCCTCGATGATTCACTCTGGCATCAAGCTTCCTGCCGGACGTTCCGGCTTTGGTTTCTTCCACGATGTGGTTCGAGTGTTGTGGTTGACGAAGTAGGACCGACCGAGTGGGGAGATGTGCCATTCCCATCCGGGGACAACGAGATCTCCAGGATGATCTATGTTAACTGTGAGTTCGTCACTCCCTGTCGCAATTTTATCGCTCTACCTAGTCGCACTCCTGGTAAAGGTCGGTTCCACGAGACCATCACGAGCGTATCATCTTGATATCGCGATTCACCATCCGATGACGTTTTAAACTGTTGCCACATAGGAGGGAGCGCTTCATTCCCGCCTGCTTCTAATCGAGTAAGTGCTGGGTATCATGAGGTATCTTCACCTTTCCAAAGTGCGTCCTGGCGGTATTGTGCACCATATTGTGGTGGATCCTTCGGGCCCGTCTGAAATGTCGGTGAGTGCAATAGCGCTTCTTGCCGTCCGTCTTTCCGTTGTGCTGATATGCTTGACTCGCCGACTTCGCTAACCATGACTCTGATCAAGAACGGACGCTGCGCTTCCAGACGGTTGGACAATGAGCTAGAGGCTAGGTTTGATTATGGGTAAAATCTATAGTGAAGATATTGGAAGCAGTGGAGAGACCTCCTAATAGACGCTAGGGCTCATGCTGTATTTACAGGCTCCTTCCTTGCACTGCATGTCATTACAGGCAGTGTCACATGCTGGTTAAAGAAGCGACCCGTCAAATTTTGGAGTACATAGTTTGCTATATTTTGCCAATGGAGCGACAGTGCACATATCAGCATTTTAGTTCGTGGACTGTAAACGGACCATGGCACGTAGCAATACTTCTTCCCGGTTGCATATCCGGGCTGGGTGCACCCCATCTCAACGATGCAAGTGCCAGAGCCACTAACTTCCACTAGGGTCGCCTTCCAAGCGAACATCAAGCTCCCCGCGCAGAAGATCGTTTGGTGCATTCCAGAAAACGCAGCCAACTTCCCTGGGGGTGTTGTCAGCGTGTGGGATGGATCTGGAGAACGGAAAGGAAGTGCGTGGAGATGGATCCGAGTGCGCGAGTGACAGTAACTGCGAAGCATAACTCTGCCAGTCTGAGATGCACCTTACAATGGGAGTGAAATATTCTTGACCGCATGCAAACATGGACCCAAGGGCTTGGTAAATGAAGTGTTTCTGATAGTAAATGTCCTCATGACTGATGCGAGGTGGGACGACGACCAAAGGAAAATTGAAAGAAAAATCCGCAGCAGCTCAATCCTTGATAAGAAACATCTCCCATCCCACCACCTGCTCCCTGTGTTCCTGTTGTTTGCCCTTGAGACGCTTGTGTCCCTGGCACAGCCTGAGATTGACCTGTTTGCGTGTCTGTCGGGAGTCCTTGAGACGACTGTGTGCCCGACACAGCTTGAGATTGACCTGCTTGTGTGTTCGTAGGGCGTCCTTGAGACACAGCCTGAGATTGACCTGCTTGCATCGAACTGCAAGTCTCGTTGCCATTTGTATGTTGTGCAGCTACTGCAGCTGCTTGTGCGCGGGCCAATTCTGCTGCGCTGGGAGGGGAAACATAAATTCTCTGCAAATGTATTGAGTTCCATGATATCAAAAAAGGGGCAATGGAGGTCACTCACATTTTTCTTCCGACCGGCAGCTACTTCAATGATATGTATAGAGCTTCCTCCTCGAAATGAGTTGAAATTCCAACGTCGGGGCTCGCGTGGTGTTGATTGAGGCAAATTCAGAGGTCGCGTGCCAACATGTGGGGAACTGAACAACCGACGAAGGAGAAACGACGCACTTGCAGGGGGAGCTGGCCCATGGTTTGTATCGCTACCAAAGAAATCATTGCCCTGTATCAAATGAACGTTAGCCAAAGCTAAGAATAGAAAAAATGATACTAACATATCTCCCCACGCCTCTATTAGCGAGCTGTTTGGAGACGATTGGATGTGAGGGAAAGGTCTAACAACACAAATCAGCAAAGGATAGAGTTAACAACTAATTAGCGCACATCTCGCCGTCGGATTGGACGTCTTTTGAGCGCTGCTTCCACACTCCATATATAGACCTTTGCGTCTAATCCAGCACTGGCGATATATTTTCCATCGGAAGACATGTCAACAGTCAAAAGTTCGTCGTCATGCAAGAGTGGGTCTCCGACTGGCTGATTGGTCTTGAGGTCCCAGATGCGAACAGAGCAGTCGCTTGATGCGCTGATAAGATGGCTTTGATCAGGGGAAAGATAGAGAGAGTGGACGTCATTGTCATGACCCTTAAAAACAACGAGCTCCTTCCCATCAATCGACTGCCATTTTCGGATGGTGCGATCATACGACGCGGAGAAAATGTATGCCCCATCCCTGGACCAACACAACGACGTCACGATATCCTCATGTCCCTTGATCTCGATAAGTAGCTCGCCAGTCTTTGACCAAACACGAATCGTCTCGTCCTCCCCGCCGCTCGCGAATTTGTCACCTTGTGGAGAGTATTTGACAGTATAGACCCAACCGTGACCGGTCTCTATCGGTGGTGCAATTTGTCGGCCGGTATCCGGGTTCCACCGTCGTATGGTGCCGTCGCTCGATCCACTTGCTATCTCCAGCGCATTGGGAGACCAATCGAGACACCTCACTTGGCCATTGTGGCCCTCCCACGGATCGCCAACTACACTGCCCTTCTTTATATTCCACAGTCGTAATCTGCCGTCTATACTTCCGCTCACAACCACAGTTTCATCAGGAGATACAGCCATAGAGCCTATCGGGATCCCATGGTTATCGAAAGGTTTTCCTACTGATTGTCCGTCTATTTTCCACTGGCGAATCGAACAGTCATTCGACGCACTCAGCACATTGCAGCTGGCACCCACGCAGGCAAGACTCCATATGGAGTGGGAGTGACCCTCGATGATGCACTCCGGCATCAAGCCCCCTGCTGGTCGTTCTGGTATCGATTTCTTCCAGGATGTGGTCCGAGTGTTGTGGTTAACGAAGTAGGATCGACCGAGTGGTGAGATGTGCCATTCACATCCACTGACAGCAAGATTTCCAGGACGATCTATGCTTTGTCATGAGTTCCTTGCTCCCAGTGGGACGTTCTTCGCTCACCTAGACGCACTCCTGGTAAAGGTCGGTTGACTGAAGCTATGGTGAGCGTGTCGTCTTGATATTGTGTTGTACCATTTAACACCTTAAACTGTTGCCATCTAGGAGGGAGCGCTTCATTCCCGCCTGCATCTTGTTAAGTAAGTCAGTGGCCATCCTGATACGGTTTGCTCACCTTCCCAAAGAGCATCTTGCTGATGCTGTGCACCATATGGCGGTGGATCTTTCTCTCCCACTAGAGGTCTAATACATGCCGACGAGCCTAACAGCGCTTCTCTTCCTCTGGCTGACGTGCTTGACTCAGCCTCCTCGTGGGGCATAAGCCTGATTGAGAATGACGTGCTTCACAGAGAGGTAGACAGTAAACCCTTTTGAGATAATGCGCGAAACAAGAGTCAAGGAGAAGCTATGATGGAGGTAATGAACGGACCTACTAAACGCTCAGATTTGGATGCTGTGGTTGCAGGCACCTTGCCGAGAATACATGTTAGTGGCGGTTATGTGACTGATGCCTTTTATTGCGATGCACCTCGGTTTGTTCCGTCTTACATATCACCACTTGTACCAGCGATTAAATCCGTCGGCGAGCGCTAAGATATGGAATTCGCTTGAGCTTCATATATCCAAACACCTGGACAAGCAGTGAGACTCGATTTTAATTGTAAGAAATGGACAGGCAAACGCAGTTACACGCCCAGTCTGTGCCTCTGGGAAGTGTGACTAAAGTAGAGAGGAATACGTGGTATGTATACATACATTGTTATCGTGGCATTCAACGCCAGAGCGGAGTCATGAATAGATGGAAACCCATCCTAGTCAACGATCAATATCCTCGAGAGCATTGACATATTCCCCATGCGTATCTGGCGCGCAGTTCCACACTCTTTTGTCACGACACCAACTCAGGTCGCCAACCACCTCCCGACTCCCGCGTTCCCATCAAATATAAAATTCCCTATGAAGACCTTACGCACCACCGAGAGCAGGGTTCCAGAAAGCAAAGCTAACGTCTCCAAGGGTGGTTGCAACGGGTGGATCGGAAGAAAATGACAAAGGGGGAGGATGAGGAAAAAGAGGACGCTTGAGCCGAGCGCACGGGTGAGGGTTGCAGTGGTGAATTTTGACTCTGAAAGAAGGAGTGCTACTGTACCCGGTTCAAACACGCGTATGGAGCGTAGGCTTGAGCGTGTATATGCCATACGCCTTCCGTTTCACGACTTTGGCGAAACTTCTTTTTTTTGCTTTGCATTGCGCGAGGATGTGTGTACGTCTGCGTAGAGGTATGAATCGTATGATTGGGATAGGCTGGGGATCTGAGCCGAGGGGAAGCCACTACCAGCCCAGCACGTCAGAGCCGCCATCAGATTTACCACCGACGGATGAGTAGCATTGATAAACATTCTTGAAGCGATCATTGCTTCTGTTCCACGCGTGACGATAGATATTATACTCTGCGTGACACTGCATGCTAGCGGCAGCGTTGCTGGTGAAAGAGCGTGAAGTGACCTGTTGCACACCACTCCAAATATTGTTCGGCGCTGTGGCTAAAACAGGGAACCAGCAGTGTGACGTAAAAAAAACTCAAAAACCTTGTGGTATTCCGTGACTCCGCGGAAGCGATCTGTCTAATTTTCAAAATACTGTTACATCATGCCACCACTCCAAGCCTCACCGGCACCGCTCACAACTGATCAAATGATCTTGCCTTTCGATTCTCAATCGGACAAATTAGAATGATCATCGACCACATGCACATCTCGGCGATGATGAGAAAGTGGATGAGCTCTTGAATTTTCATGTTGAGTGAGTGTACTTACGACAAAATATACAAAACGCAGAATCCGTCTGAATGATACACAGATCCGCATGAGCTGTAAGTTTCATGGCCATAGACATAGGATAGCTAACACGATGATCGCATTGTTGAGTTGGAAAGATGTTGGCCGGTTACTCAACTGAAGAGTCGTTCGAAAGAATATGCATACTCACTCCCAAAACTGAGGGTGATGGTAATCCACCCACCATCCCAGCGTGTGCCGAATTGTCCTCTCCAGGATATGCACTTGGCGGTGCGTGGGGCAGTACTCTCATCGTTTGGATCCTTCCACACTACAAGCAACTGCCGGACGTAGTAGGCGATGCCATGCACTCAGACAGTCCAACCACCTGGCCACAAGTGACTGTGCAAATGGGAAGACAGAGAGACTGTTGGATGATGGAGGGAAGTTTAAGAACATGAACGTCGGGGTGTCGAATGTTTCACCTAGACGAAGATGGTTGAAAGCGATGGTGGCCAAATGCGTAAGGCTCGTCGAGGGTGGAAATTCGAACTGATGATAGCCATTTGCAGCTTGGGGGAGGTCTTGCGAGTGTGAATTGAGGTTTACCTTCTGTGTGTTCAGCGGGCACCGACCACTCCGAGTTGGACTCTTCTCTTCGAGGTCTGAACAAAGGACGGTAAGGACCGGATAGATGTGAAGTCTCACCCGAAGTGCGCTTAGATCTCGTTCCAGTCGGCCTGCAGTGGATGGCAGATTTCGAAGTAACTGAACGAGTCAAGCAACTGGCCTCACTACGTAGCTCCGAGATTGGCTTCGTTTGTCGTTTGAACAGGCGCGCATGCATATATTCTGTCAAATTTAAACACTAAGGTCCACCTTAAAGTTCTTTCGTCTGACTAGTAAGTCAATGAAGTCTCCTTGTGAAACGATTACCTTTCGTCCTTCATGTTCTCGGTAACGCTCGAAGTTCAAAGTCATTTGTAGAGTCCAAGGTATGGGATGTACTCATTTGAGAACGGTGATAAGAAACTGTATGGCTTTCATCTACACGGACAAGTGAAATACAATGCTCACGAGGTGCATAGCTGGATGCGAAACAGTCTGTAAAGCCCACGAATTCTAGAGAAAAACATCCAAACAACTAGTTTAGTATATTTCCTCATGACCGATGCGAGGTGAGACGACGACGACTAAAGAAAAATCCAAAGAAAAATCCGCAGCAGCTCAATCCTTGATAAGAAACATCTCCCATCCCACCACCTGCCCCTTGCGTTCCTATTGTTTGCCCTTGAGACACATGTGTCCCTGGCACAGCCTGATATTGACCTGCTTGCGTGTCCGTCGGGCGTCCTTGAGATGACTGTGTGCTCGACATAGCTTGAGATTGACCTGCTTGTGTGTTCGTCGGACGTCCTTGAGATGCTTGTGTACCCGACACAGCCTGAGATTGACCTGCTTGCATCGAACTGCCAATCTCGTTGCCATTCTTATGTTGCGCAGCTGCAGCCGCTTGTGCGCGGGCCAATTCTGCTGCACTGGGAGGGGAAACATAAATTCTCTGCAAATGTGTTAAGTTCCATGATATCAAAAAAGGAGCAACGGAGGTCACTCACATTTTTCTTCCGACCGGCAGCTACTTCAACGGTATGTATAGAGTTTCCTCCCTGAGATAAGCTAAAATTCCAGCGTCGGTGCTTGCGTGTTATTGATTGGAGCGAATTTGGAGGTCGCGTGCCGACACGTGGGGAACTGAACAAACGACGAAGGAGAGACGACGCGCTTGCAGGGGGAGCTGGCTCACTATTTGTATCATTACCAAAGAAATCGTTGCCCTGTATCAAATGAACGTTAGCCAAAGCTAAGAATAGAAAAATAATACTAACATATCTCCCCACGCCTCTATTGTTCGCGAGCTGTTTGGAGACGATTGGATGTGAGGGAAAGGTCTAACAACACAAATCAGCGAAGGATAAGGTTGTTCACGACTGATTAGCGCACATCTCGCGGCCGGATTGGACATCTTTTGAGTGCTGCTTCCATACTCCATATATAGACCTTTGCGTCTATTCCAGCACTGGCAATGTATTTTCCATCGGGAGACATGCCAACAGTGAGGAGTCCGTCGTCATGCAGGAGCGGGTCTCCGACTGGCTGATTGATTTGGAGGTCCCAGATGCGAACAGAGCAGTCGCTTGCTGCGCTGACAAGATGGCTTTGATCAGGGGAAAGATAGAGAGAGTGGACGCCATTGTCATGACCCTTAAAAACAACGAGCTCCTTCCCACCAATCGACTGCCATTTTCGGATGGTGCAATCATACGACGCGGAAAAAATGTATGCGCCATCCTTGGACCAACACAACGATGTCACATCGCTGTCATGTCCCTTGATCTCGATGAGCAGCTCGTCGTTCTTTGACCACACACGAATCATGCTGTCCTCCCCGCCGCTCGCGAATTTGTCACCTTGTGGAGAGAATTTGACAGTATAGACCCAACCGTGACCGGCCTCTATCGGTGGTGCAATTTGTTGGCCGGTATCCGGGTTCCACCGTCGTATGGTGCCGTCGTTCGATCCACTTGCTATCTCCAGCGCATTGGGAGACCAATCGAGGCACATCACTTGGCCATTGTGGCCCTCCCATGGATCACCAACCACACTGCCCTTCTTTATGTTCCACAGTCGTAGTCTGCCGTCTGTACTTCCACTCACAACCATAGTGTCATCTGGAGATACAGCCACAGAGCCTGTCGGCGTCTTATGGCTATCCAAAGGTTTTCCTACTGATTGTCCGTCTATTTTCCACTGGCGAATCGAACTGTCGTCCGACGCGCTCAGTATATTGCAACTGGTTCCCACGCAGACAAGACTCCATATGCAGCGGGAGTGACCCTCGATGATGCACTCCGGCATCAAGCTCCCGGCCGGCCGTTCTGGTATCGGTTTCTTCCACGATGTGGTCCGAGTGCTGTGGTTGACAAAGTAGGACCGACCGAGTGGTGAGATGTGCCATTCGCATCCACTAACAGCAAGATCTCCGGGACGATCTATGCTGTGTCATGAGTTCCTCACTCCCAGTGGGACGTTCTTCGCTCACCTAGACGCACTCCCGGTAAAGGTCGGTTCAATGAAGTCATGGTGAGCGTGTTGTCTTGATATAGCGTCGTATCATCTAACACCTTAAACTGTTGCCATTCAAGAGGGAGCGCTTCATTCCCGCCTGCATTCTGTTAAGTAAGTTGGTATTTCAGTGGCCATCTTAATACGATTTGCCCACCTTTCCAAAGAGCATCCTGCCGATGTTGTGCACCATATGGCGGTGGATCTTTCTCTCCCACCAGAGGTCTAATACGTGCTGATGAGACTAACAGCACTTCTCTTCCTTTGACTGACGTGCTTGACTCAGCCTCTTCGTGGGGCATCACCCTGATTGAGAACGGCGTGCTTCACAGAGGTAGACAGTAAACCTTGAGATAATGCGCAAAATGAGAGTCGAGAAGATATGATGGAGGTGATGAATGAACCTGCTAAACGCTCAAATTTACATACTGTGGGTGCGGGTACCTTGTTTAGAACGCCTGTGATGAACCTCGGTTTGTTCCGTCTTACATATCACCACTTGCACCAAATCCGTCGGCGAGCGCTAAAGAAATGAACATGCAAACGCAGTTACACGCCCAGTCGGCGCCTTCAGGAAGTGTGACAAAAGTAGAGAGGAATACATTATATGAACACACAATGGTAGCGTGACACTCAACTCTCGAGTCGGGTCATCGATAGATGGATAACCATCCTAGTCACCGATCAAGATCCTCGGAAGCGTCAACACATTCTCCATGTGCATCCGGCGTCCAGTTCTGTACTCTTTTGTCACGACACCACAACCCAGGCCGCCCACCACCTCCCGGGTCACGTTCCCATCGAACATCAAGTTCTCCTCGGAGAAGACCTTGCGCACCACCGAGAGCAGGATTCCAGAAAGCAGAACCAACGTCTCCGAAAGTGGTTTCAACGGGTGAATCTGAAGAAATCGGCAGAGGGGGAGGGAGGTGCATGAGTAGAAAGGGAACGCTGGATCCGAGTGCCCGTGTGAGGGTTGCAGTGGTGAATTTTGACTCTGAAAGGAGGAGCGCTACTGTACCCAGTTCAGACACGCGTATATTAGATTCGGAAGGGGAGCGATCTTGAGCGTGCATATGCCACACGCCTTCCATCTCGCGAACGTAGTTTGGCGAGAATTTCTTCTTCTCTGCTTTACATTGCGCAAGGACGCGTATGCGTCTACGTGGAGGTGTGATTGGCGTAGGCTGGGAAATTGAGCTAAGGGGAAGCCACCACCAGCCCTGCAAGTCGATGCCGCCATCAGATTTGCCACCGACGCGTTTGAGGGACATGGAGAAACATTCTTGAAGTAATTGAAGCGACCGTTGCTCGAACGCTGTTCCACGCGCGACTGTTGATAGCGTCCTGTGCATCACGGCTTTACCTTAGTAGGACCTTCGTTTAAGATATGCCCTAGCTAGGGAGACTAATAGTAATATTTGAAAGTGCAAGTTTTGGGAGTCTGCCGGAGGTTGGGTTAGTCGGGCAAAGCCAATCCGGAAAAACCCGGGCTACTTCACTTCTGCTTCAACCTCTTCCTCCACTTCCGAAAATCGACATGTCTTAGTGCGTGCGCATATCTCGTTCACTAGCTACTGACCCACTGACCAGAATCTTGTTAGCGTCATCTTTGGCCGCGCCATTAAAACCGAGTACCTCACGTTGGGTACGCTTTTCGCGACCGGTGGTGCCGTGTATGCATCCCTTGGTGGAAAGAAAGATTCTGCATCTTCAGGCAAACCTCTTGCAGAGCGCGTGAGGGAGGCTGTACCCATAAATGCTGGATCCAAGTGCGTTTATTCTCATTCTTACTTGCCTGCAGACACAGACTAACTGTACGGTCTACAGTGAAGAGGAACAATTGTACGTGTTCTATAAGGCCCAAACAACTCGTGCTGCAGCACGGACTGACCAGGATGAACAGTATCAAGAACTTTATTGCAGAAGCCGAGAAGGAGGGCGGGGTAGCGCATCATTGATTCGGGTTCTCGTATTAATATACAGTGCGAAGCGGTCAACATGTAGTTACCTTGATGAGACATACCAGCCAGTGACCTCTGGAAATAGAGATTTTTCTCGCTCTCATCTCGCTATGTGGAGAGTTTCCTTTTCGGTTGATATATATAATTCCAAAGTGACTGTTGCTTTGCAACTGCTCGATATTTATCTTGTGTGACAACATCGTTCTCTTGTCCATGTCTTCAACCATCAACGCCATCTGAAAAAACGAAGTCGTCCACGACCACGAATATGGACCATAGTAATGGCACTAAACGCCTGACTCTCTTGAACACTTCCAGCTCATCAACAGCAGCGAGTTCTCTCCCTTCCCCGCCCTATTCTCCCCCTCCAAGTCGCAGCACACCATCCTCGAGTGCCCACGCACGAGGTGTATCTCCCAACGACGCGACAAAAGCTCTCAAAGCTACCCGCCGACAATCTTCCATCTCCTACGTATCTTCCCGCGTCGATGTGTTCTCGAGACACGGGACATCCACCTCTCCAACCATAGCTGATGCCTCGATAGGAACGGATACGGTACACGGAGCGGGTGGCCTATTCGAACGACACAAAAGGACCTCATGCTCGATGAAGAGGCATACTATGGTAGGCCTCGAGGAGTTGCGCGGATTAAACGCAGTCGGGGAAGCCCGCACGCGTCTGTCCGTTGGGAGTGCCAGTGCCAGTGGGGGTGTAGAGAAAGCTGCGCTGACATTAGCTGAGAAGTACGTCCAGAACCCTGCATACCTATATTGATGTCAACGGAACCTAAATCTCAGGCACGCCGACCTCCTCCGCGCAATTGCAGCCGCCGAGAGTAGGCGCCTCGAGCTGTCTGGTCAACTGGCTGCTGTTGAAGGGGATCTAGGAGAACGTGAGTCCCTTTTTGATGTTTCATTTCGTCCTTCTTCCTCGGTGCCGTCGTTTCGCACTAGATCCGCCATCACATATGCCTCAATTCCTCATCAGAGCGAACTGACCCTCTCTCTTTTCCTAGTAAAACGAAAATGGGAGCGCATCGTCAACCGCGAACCACCCCACCCCGCTCTTCCCTCGTCCACACCCGCCGCTTCAGTCGTAGATGGCATCAAAGAAGGTGTAAGGTTACTTGCAGCAGGTCTGAGCGACCTAAGTGACCTTTCTTCTCCAATTCCCTCACCAGCTCCCGCAACCGACACAGAAGAAACAGCAGGGGTCCCGAGGCGTCACACGCAGCGTGTGAGCGACTCGTCCACGTCAACGTCAACGCGTTCGGGGATGACACAATTCTCCAGGAGTTCTATGTCATCTGTCTGGGACGAAGACATTTCTGGTATCGGCGCGGAACGACATTTCACGAATCAAACACGAGAAAGGGAAGCATCAAGAGCGAGGCAGGAAAAGGTCTTTCGCCGGAGATCGCGCGATCTTTCGCATCCACCGACTGCATTTATGAGGCATGCCAGTTCTTATAATAGTACGAGTACCAGTGTGGACCTCGGGCGAGGCAGCGTGGAACTCGACTCGACTACAGAGGTCGTTCGGGGTACAATCAATCCGGGAATAGACGCGTCCGTTAGAGCTGTGGCTTCAGAATTCGATGCAGATGGTGCAGGGTCTTCATCAAGCACAAATACACTCCATAGCAAACGCTCCTCCGTAGTATTGCCTACATCGATTCCTGGCGCCGGATCGCTTGCCGTAGCTGGTGGATGGGGAAATGTCAGTCGCAAGCTTGGAGGTGATGTGTGAGTAATATCCTCTTCCCGCTTTCAGTTTGGTGCATTCATTATCGATGTTCTTCCTCCGATCACATTCACAAACTAACACCCATCACAGATTCTCCAAAAGCCAAAAGCGAGCTTCCATCCTCCTCGCAGACGTCTCTCAATCTATTGTATCAGCATTAACCCCAGGCCCAGTGGCAACCTCACCCGCACCCGTTCCCACATCAATGCAAACATCAACACCTTCCCTTTTCCCATTCCCCTCATCCCTCCGCACACCCTCAAGCGGCACCACCTCCCTACACGGAACCTTACCGAGCGCTTCCGATTCCTCTTCCTCACACACACCATCATCAAACGCGAGCTCTCCATCGACGCGCTCCACGTACCTGCACACTCGCACCAAAACTCATGCCCCTATCCCGCGCACAAATAGTTGGCTGGAAGATGAGGAAGATGAGGATACGGTGAATGCTGGGAGGGTTTTGATGCCATCTGTGCTTATGCCTACCTCTGCGTCCCCGTCAGTAAACAAAACACCCGATTCACTCGCACCCGCCAAAGGAGGAACGGCACCGAGTTTCGAAGACGACGATTGGAATTGGTAGCAGCTACCGTTGTCGGCTTTTGACGTCCTCTGGCTGGGTTTGAAAGATGAAGAATAGGCTATGACTCGAAGTGTGTGCGAGGCGTACATGGTATTGTATGTTTATACTATAGATATTTGCATCTCCTTCATTCGTGCAGGCGGGTACGACAACGAGCTTTGATGATGATGATAGCGGTGGAGGATGAAAGTTAAAAGTGAGTGCGTGGATAGGGGGTACCGTATTGTGAGTATGTTTATGTTTATAGATATTCATTGTATTTTTTGTTCTGTCTTGTGCTCAATGTGTTGTCGCATTGAAATTAATTGCATGTACGCTTGACGAGTCTGTTAGGTTAGAAATTTTGCTCGCAGTGATCAGTAGTGATTGATTCCAAATGAGAGCGAGTTGCTATGTGGCATTCATGTAGATACAATATATACGCCGGCACAAGGTGCAAGATAACCCTCAGTAAGATCAAGATCATAGTGACACCTTTGTCACCGATTATCACCACAATGCCATAGGGCTTGGAATTGTTTATCGAGATTAGTAAAGAACCCTGGGTAGGACGCAGGCATCAAATGACGCTATGACTCCGGATTGGGTGGAAAGAAGTCGGGGCCCGGGACCGGCATCGCGGCACGTCTCCCGGGTATCATGATGACAATCCTTACCTCAGACACGTTATGCTTTTGACTTTTTGACGAGATTTTTACAGTCTAGAAAACTGTTTTTCACGCTATTCTGACACATTCAAGCAAGAGCAAGTCCAACAGGTGAAGATGAGCATCCTGGCTGCCAGCAAAAGTCTGACCAGCTGTCACTGCCCTGGTAAAGCGCCAACCAACCAACATCATCAAATGCCAGATCCGAGTGTCCTCGAATTTGTGCACTGTCAGTGTCACTCTGCCTTTTTCGAGTCTGGCAGGGGAGTGAGCACGGTCCGCAGGACCCTCTGTTATGGCAAAAGAGAGCCACGAACCAGCAGCTTGGAATACTCCTCAATTTGTCCAAAGTCTTACAGAAGTTTATTCGTACGTGTACCTTCTGCGCTCGATACGGTGTCAATACCACTATGAACGGGTACCTCATCTCTTCATCCAAAGTTTCATCTCAACAATATTTGCAGCTGTCGCTCAAAATTCAAAATGATAATGCATGCTTACACTTCTTCTCCCCCGTTCGCACATATTTATCTTTCAGTCTCGAGCTCCGAGCTCATAGTTCATTTCACTTATCTATGATCTCAAAGAACTTGAGGGTGATCGCATCTCCGGTACGATACTAACTTTACTCCTCTGCACTTTCTCAATTCGTCTTTCCCCTCTTAGAGAATCCAACACTTGTTACCGATGAAGGATTGATAACGGCGTCTTTGAGTGCCAGCAGATACGAGTTCATATCGTTTTCCCACCATGTGCTAAAACGACGTATCTTTGAAGCTATGTGCGGGGTCGACGTGTGTGACAACTGCAGGTCGTGATCGCATTTTTAGGGTTGCGTGCAGCCAGGTTTTCAAGTTGACATGGAGCTCCTCACCTTTTCGACTTGCCAACAGCTGCTTTTGTCCACCACACGAAACTGACCTTGTTCCTTTCGGTGCATGCGTAGTGTTTCTGACCTAGAATTCCACTGAGGTACATCAAAACTGTGAGAGATACGGGTCTCAGAAATTGTTGCTATCGAGGGAGCCTCGCACTTCCACCTGATTCTGGTTGAGTCAGTCTGTGGGCATTATCGTGGAGCTGGCCACCTTCCTGAAATGCGTCATGGTGGTACTGCACAGGCGTCCGTTTGGAGGGATGTTGGTGAATTCGTGTGATAGTGATTCTCCTTCTACGTCTCTCTCGCTTTGCTGACGTGCTTGACTTGACCTCGTCGCGCAGTAAGGTTACAGGTCTGAAAGTATTGTGCTTTACGGACGGAGGACAGTACTAGTGATCGAGGCTCGTGAGGCGAGAAGAAGTGTTTATGATAAAGAGACTCGCTAGAATTATGAACGTCAGTTTTGCATGCTCAAGAGCTTTGATTGCATGAAGAGCAGTGTCACACTGGCATTACGCTTTCGTCTTGATAGATGTATAGGATCTGTCAAGTGCGCTATTGAACCACTGAACCCCATGGATGAACTCCATGCCGAGTTTAAAGCTTTACAAAACCTCCTAGGGAATGTCAGACGCTGTGGAGAACAACTTTATGCCATAACCGGTGAATGGTGACCATCATGCGTGCACACCTGGAGTCTTTGGCTGGCCTATAAAATCACGGGAATACTTTATAAGTAATAATGCAACCAAAATGAGTTGGAGACTCTGTCATTTGCGTGTACAGACGTTCTACTGCCCAACACTGTCAAGCCTGCTTCAGTGGTGCACCGGTGATGCATGATGGGAAATTATGCATCATGATCGATTTTGAATGAGAACACGTAGGAGATGACCAATCTGTATGAGACTCGGCGCAAAAGTCTGGGGGACAGGTTTGGGCAACGTCTCAGGGATGCCTCGGAGTGCTTGGTCTGGTGGTCAAAGATCTATTTGTCTTGCATCACGGTCACACATCCCAATCACCGTCATGCGAAATTTATCGGCTTCGATAACGAGATTACGATGGTGTTGGAAATAGGCAAAAATGGAGTGAGAGAGAAGCTTGAAGATATGGAGGTGACGGTGATGCCATGATAGAAATTTTGGATCATGATTGATATCACGTCTCGGGGTTGCATCGGGGTGCTTGGTCGGGCAGTCAAAGATCTGTCTGTCTTACACCACGGTCACACGTCCCAGTCACCGTCATGCGAAATTCATCGGCCTTGCCGTCGCCGTTTTAGTCACCTAGAGGGAGCTGGGAGATGCAGATAACGAGATTGCTATCCCTCCTGGCTGAGTCGTTTCGAGCGGCTATCTTGTCGTCGCAGCCGGTCGTGGTATCGGTTTAGACCTCCGCCACGGCAACGTTCGGCTGGCTGTCACCAGCGTGACTTTGGTTGCTTTCAAAGAACTTGACCATTTCTTCGTGAAAATGAGTCGTTCAACCTCACAATGAACGTTACATATTAGAAACATTGATTGAAGTTGTGTGGAAGTAAGAATTGAGTGAGATATTCAGGTTGTGACGACTCAGCCAGGATGGAGTGAGAGAGAAGCTTGCAGGGATTTGGGGTGATCGGGCAGCTGAGCCGGATCCGAGAGAAGGATCCGATTTCTTTTTCGGGTCGACTCGCTTCCTTTGCTCGTCCTATGTATTAATCTAACTTACTTATGTAAGTCAGTGCGTTTAATTCATCACTTCTCAGAGGTTCCAACTTGCTATTTGTGCTCGGGCAACCACTCATTACATAAAATGGCCCGCAACCCAAATCTACACCTAGGCAACACCTAGGCGTACCATTATCCAGTGATCAGACAAGTACTTGATCGACTGCGAGTACCTACGGCTAGCGCTCAAGCGCTCATTTCCGTCCACGCTGATAATACTGTTGGCATGCCTTTTATCTCAACGAGTCGACATGAGGTAAGTACTTACGACATGCACTAGTGCGTGAGTGGCGTAAGTCGGCCAATGAAAAATCATTTGTCGTTTATCGGTTAATGTTCCGTTAGCAATTAAATAGAACCTCCTGCAAACTTTCGATGGCCAGTTTCCAAACTTTTCTCCGGCCTAGATCATAATGGTCGCATTTGCTGACCTCTCACTCTCCTTTCTTTTCGGCCTCTCTGGCCTCACAGCACGTCATGATGATACCTCCTCAGAATCTCACCATCCAGAACATGTCGTTCGAAGTCCAGTTTGCGAGCAAATCGCTTCGGAGGTCTCGTCGAGCTCCGTAGTCTATTACCCCGGTGCGTACTTCCAGTCAAGTCTCTTGGTCACGGCTGACCCATATTTCTACAGGTTCATATCAATATTTCAAGGACAATTATCACTGGTCTGCATCTAGTACTCAGAAGTCGCAATGTACCTTTGAGCCTACAACAGCTGATGATGTTGCAATCGCGGTATGTGCGAGGCGCACAAAGTTACCACTCACCTGCTAACGTGTCTTGCATTTCAGCTTCGAATTTTGGGACAGACACAGACAGAATTTGGAGTGAGTAACAATAGCATTATATGTCGATGATACTGACTGTCACCAAGATCAAAAGTGGAGGACACGCCGCGAATGCAGGTTTCTCTTCAACGCCAGGCGTCCAAATTGCGATGTATTCCTTTTCGGACGTCGTGTATGACTCAACCGCACAGACAGCAACTGTGGGCACAGGTTTACTATGGGACGATGTTTATGTTGCATTGCAGCCGTACAACGTAAGTGTCGTGGGTGCGAAAGTTACTGGCATTGGAGTGGGAGGCGTTGTTTTGGGAGGAGGTATGATTTTACCAAGGCCCATGATGAAAATGAAGCTCATTTTATTTGTTCACTAGGATATTCGTATCTAACTAATCAACATGGCCTGGGCTTCGACAACGTCGTATCCTTCGAACTTGTTTTGCCCAATGGCACAGTGACTGATGTATCGGATTCCACAAATCCAGATCTGTTCTTTGCGTTGCGGGTGAGTTTCAAGCGGTCTAATCGCGTTAACTATCCTAATTTTCTGCGAAATTTCAAGGGGGGATTCAATAACTTTGTGCGTAGCGCCAATTGATCAGTTGACGAACGTGCTGACAATAGCAGGGCATCGTAACGAGGGTCACTGTCAAAACATATCCTCAGTCTCTAGTCTGGGTAAGGACTCGAAATCTTGGTAAGTATACTCTGACAATCATCTTACATGCAGGGCGGACGTATTTCGTATTCGCATGACCAATGGGATGGTGCAACCGCAGCTATTGCCCACTACGCGGAGAATCTCACCGATACAAAGGCATCCATATATAACACCTATAACTATGTCGCTGGAGTGGTGCGTCAGCTTCTGCCATTCTCTACTTACCGCTCAGCGAGTGACCCGCGTCTTTGCGTTACAGGCTGAAGAATCGACCATCCTCTTTTATGATGCTCCAATACGCCCTTATGATATTTTCGAAGACTTCTTGACAGCTCCTCATATCGAAGCAGACATTGGTACCAGATCCTACGTAAATCTCGTGCAGTCTCTTCCCTTGAATGTTACTTCTAACCTCAGGTAAGTCGGTGCGGAACATAGGTCCGTCTACTCCACTCACTTGAAGACAGATCCGTGTTTCATTGGGTAGCAATGGAGGAAGTTACAGTGCCCGCGTTGGACATGATTGCAAATGAGACACTGGTAATGACTCCTTCCCTTTGATTTGGATATATCATTAACGTATAATATGCTCTAGTTCTGGGGCGCAGCACTGGAAGAAGCCAGTGCTAAAATCATCTCATACGACGTGGACATCTACGTGCCCACGCTCTACGACCACGTCGCCTCGCCGACCGCATACCCAGCATCACGAGCCAAAGGCTACTCATTCATCGAAGTATACTATGGTTGGTCAGATGCGCAGTTTGACGACGTGATATTCCAAGCTGTCAACGCAAGCGCCCAGCATATGATTCAGGCCCTCACGGATCTTGGTCAGGACATCGCAGATGTTCCCGTGTACCCGAACAACGCGCCTCCCAACACGACTTTGGAGAGGATGTATGGCGTTAACGTGCCTCGTTTGCAAGAGATCAAGAAGGCTGTCGATCCGGATAATATCATGGGATTGTCGGGCGGCTGGAAATTCTAGTCCTGATTCGATTATAGAAGACAGCTTCAATGCAAATTCACATTCGTTTTCACATATACCTACCTATCTAGATTGGAGCCCTTTATAATGGTGGCCATACAGCACATATTACTACGTATATATGCAGCCTTTGTTACCTTGCTCATCGGGTGCAAGCGAGCATCAGTCAGGTCAACTGCCGTAGGTTGACATTGTCGAAATAGATCACAAAAAGCGCTGGTGCCTCTTCATAAGAAAATTATCACAAAAGCACAACCTGCCAAATACTTTGTAAAAATCTTGGGTGTCAAACGCAATGCTCACGAAGTGTATAGCAAAGTGCGAAATAGTTTATGAAGCTCATGACTTCAAGGGAAAACACATCGAAGCAACCAGTTTGATTATAGTGGATGACCTCATGACGGATGCGAGGAAGGACGCCCACAACTAAAAAAAGAAACCTGCAGCACCTAGCTTGATAAGAATCCCGTCCCACCATCTGCGCCCTGCATTCCCGTTGATCGATGATCCTTCTGCGTGGGCTAATTCTGACGAACATCAAAATAGCATATAGCTTAAGCCACTCTATGGCTTGAACATTTGATCACCGGCACCGCTCAGCCTACAGCCAGAATAATGATGGTGTTGCCTCTAGCAACAAAGCCTGCCGCTCTATTCCAACATCGCTGGACTTAATCTCAGCCGCGTTAACTGTGCATTCACTTGGGAGAGTAGGGTGCACGCAACAAAAAATATGTAACGTAGATACAAGAAGCATCTACTTACATCACGCGGAAGTACTAATCTCTCAGTTGCGTGATACATGGTTCTGCCAGTTCTGTCGGCCCCGGTAGAACTACCTTCTGCCCATAACACTAACTGTGAGTTCCCCTACCAGCAGCAGTAGATTTAAACTGATTTGATGCTGATTTCTTCCTCGCTTGTTGGAATTGTTGTGCCTACATTTTTGGTCTAGTTTATGCAAAATATAGCTCGTCCAACTCGAAGACTGTATTGAACAGGGATCGTAAAACGACGGATTTAACTCTGGCAAGGCCTCACAATCTGCGCTCCCCCGAAATTAAAAGAGATACGGTCTCATCGTAAGTACTGTGCTTTAAATTGATAACGGGCATCAAGTGATGATATTGATATTCGCTTCCCAACTCTCACCCAATGGCTCTAGAGGATGTTAGATCCCAGCAGCTGCAGTCAGAAACGAAAGCAGATGACTCAATCAAAGTCGATGTTATTGATGAGGTGGATTTTGTCGCTTATTATGAGCAGACTACTGGCCGTTTAGTAGTTGACCCCGAGTATGTGGTTGTTGCTCCTACTTATCCTGAGTCCATCGTTACTCATTCGTAACTCACTAGACAGGCGAAGGTTGAGTTTGGGGAGGTAATGGCCTCTAGGCTTAAGCTTAGTTCTGATGGGTTAAAGGTTCTCTGGCCTCAACCCGCTAACGACCCGAACGACCCACAAAATGTTCGTCATCTCACTATCGCGTCCCTTTCACTAACACTAAGCTATTCATTCGTAGTGGACCGATTTCCGTAAGACTGTGCACCTGATCATCATTACAATGTCTGGAGTGGTACCCGACTTCGACGGTGGAATTGGTATGTATCCCGCCCTCGCTCAATATCCATAGTAGTGTCGTTGTGAAATACTTCCATTGGCAGGAATCGCGTCGATATTTAGCCTCGCTCAAACTTATGACACGACCTCGGGTGTCATCAACGATCGGACCTCAAAGTGCGTGATGCATCAATCGTTACTCACTTTCAATGACAATTAATGACAATTTTCTGAAGCTGGGGCATCTTCCTTCTGGGTGAGATCACATCATTACATGAGAATAGCCTCTTCTCATCTGTAGTCCAGGTTGGGGAGGCATCTTCTGGGTCATGCTCGTGAGACGGTATGGTCGGTTGCCAGTACTCTTCTGGAGTCAAGTATATATTTCCAGCGATTTGGCTGATATGAACCCTGAAAACTTGAGCGCAGCTTTTTGCACTTGCATTCCTAGTTGGTGCCACACTGGCGCCGAATCTAGCCACCTTCGCAGGTACTCACAATAATTCGGTATTTTTGGACAATGTTGACCTTTGATGAAGGGATGCGTTGCCTGAGTGGATTCTTTGGGCAGGTCGTCATTTTTTCATGGCTGCGTTAAACTGACTACAGTCTCAGAACGTGTCCCCAGGTGACAGTATGATTAGTAGCAATTCTCGTGATAGCTTTGTCATTCACCAACCTCCAAGGGACTTTATATCGTGACGGATATCTTCCCCTTCCATCTTCAAGCACGGAAGCTGAACATCTGGACCTCGGGTTTCGTGATGTCAGAGAATGAATCCTTTCAAATTGGGAGAAACATTTCTCACTATCTCATAGATCGCCTTTCTTATCACCATTTGTATTTGGCTTTCTTGTAGCGCGTGCGAGGTACGTCTTACATATACTATCCTTGATTCAGGATACTCATCAATATTTGGATAGCTGGAGATGGGCCTATGCTATAGGATCTATCTACAACGCCATCGTATTAGTTCTCATTGCGTTTTTTATGGAAGAAACGTACGTTCTGACATACTGTTTCTTCTCAAGATAGTGACGTTGACTTGTGCTGAACCAGTATGTATGATCGTCACCTTGCATCGAAGCCACTGCAAATCTCTACGGGACTGCGATATCGACTTGAAACTTTGATAGGCGTCACTGGGTACAAGATGGCAAAATACAGACCACGATGGCCGGAAGTTTTATTGGCACCTTTGGATGTCGCTTGGCGTCCTCAGTTTTTCTTCGTAGTTCTCTTTGAGGTGAGATAAATTGCATGGCTGACCATACTTAGTACATTTGCTGACCTTTTCGAAAGGCATTGGTTTTCGGGTTCTCGATCGGTGTGAACGTGGGCGTTTCCGTTTCGACCTGCAGTAATAAACTTACCAACTTCTGTAGACGACAAATGTTGTCTTCATGGGGTCTCCTCCTCCTGTCGGATTTGGCTTTAGCCAATATGCCGTGGCTGGAGCGTATGCGACTCCAATTGCAAGTTTTTTCCGTCTATGAAGTATGCATGATTACTGTTCTGAGCATGGAATTTTTAGGTCGCCGTCCTTCTTGGCGAGATTATTGGACGTTACGTTAATGAATTCATCATGTATTTGCATATTCGCAAAAACGGTGGTTTCTTCGAGCCCGAGAGCCGCTTGTGGTATGCAAACTCAACTGATGGTCCAAGGTTCAAGCTGAGAATTTGTGTAGGACCTGTTACTTAGCCATGCCGCTTTATATCTGTGGCTTTTTGACGCTGGGCGCTGGCATACAGAATCTCAACAAAGCCGCTCTCATCATAGGCTGGGGCATTGCATTTGTTGCAATCACCCTCAACACTGTTGCAGTGTGTAAGTCTCGGATCCAATACTTCGAGTGTCACGGGAAAACTCAAGGAATATCATTAGACGCATACTGTAATGACTGCTTCCCTCGCAGGGCAGTGAGTGACGCATACATACATATTTATTTGCATCTCAGTGACACGTCCTTCCCCTCTAGGGTGAGATTAGTGCCCTCTTAAACTTTGCAAGATCATTGGGCGGTGAGTTACAATGGCGCATGATTTCTTCAACGTTCACGATTGCGGCCTAGGTTTCGCAGTCGCATATTTCCAAGTCCCATGGGCTACAAAATCTGGAGCATTGACGGTGTTTGGTGTTGAAACAGCGCAAGTGATATCGCTTGGCGCACTCGAAGAGTCTGACGGTTTTTATAGGCTCGTGATTGGCCTGTTTTTCATCGCCGTTCCTATGACACAACTGAAGGGAAGCTACTTCCGAGTAAGTGCGGTTCTTTTGATTTGTGTTACAGCACTGAGCCTGTACATCGAATATTAGGCACGTTTTGCCTTATGATTGGCACTTGAATGTATATGCAGCCTTTGTTACCTTTCTCATCGGGTGCAAGCCAGCATCGGTCGAATTAACTGTCGTAGGTTGACATTGTCAGCCTCTTACAGTAAGAAAATCATCACAAGTAAAAAAACACAACCTGCCAAACACCTTGTAAAAGTACACGAGAGGGAACAAATCTTGGATGACTCAAATCAAACGCAATGTTCACGAAGTGTATAGCAAGGTGCGAAATAGTCTGTAAAGCTCACGACTTCAAGAGAAAACATTTTAATTAGTGGATGACCTCATGACTGACGCGAGTAAGGACGACCACAACTAAAGAAGAAATCCGCAGCACCTAACTTCACAAGAATCCCGTCCCACCATCTGCGCCCTGCATTCCTGTTTGTTGCCCTCGAGACACTTGTGTGCCTGGGACAACTAGAGATGACCTAGTGGCGTTTCTATCGGGCGTCCTTGAAATACTTGTGTCCAGTACAACCAGAGATCGACCTCCTTGCGTAGCCTCATTGCCATTCGTATGCTATACAGCTGCTGCTGCCCCTTCTGCACGGGCCAGTTCTGACGAGCATAAAAATAGCATATAGCTTGAGCCACTCTATGGCTTGACGCTCAGCCTAGGGCCAGACGTAATGATGGTGTTGCCTCTAGCAACAAAGCCTGCCGCTCTATTCCAACATCGCTGAACTTCTCAGCCGCGTCAACTGTGCATTCACTTGGGAGAGTAGTGCAACAAAAACGATACCGCTTCCCCATAGAGACAAGAAGGAGGTATCAATGCTCACCAGCGTCCGGAGAATTTGCTTTGAATCCTGGCACGATATCCGACAGGGTAACTTTGATTTCCTCCTTCTTAGCTGCGGCTCTCGACCTCTTCAGGTAACGCGAATAGCATGGGCACTGCTGTCAAAGAGTTTGACACTGGCGGGTCAATATTCCTCTCTGTAGCTCAGGCTGTGTTGGGTCTTGGTGCGGGACCCGTAGTAGCTGCTCGTTACTGAGAAGCGTGGGTGTTTGGCTGCTGGTTTGGCCACAGGAGCGTCCGGTAGAGGTGTGGCTTGAATTAGCACAGACGCTGCTGGATTCGATGGAAACTAGAGTTGCGCGGTAGTGAAACGACGATAGAAAAACAAACGAATGTAGCGAGATGCTATACCACTAACGAGGGTAAGCGGATGAACGGTAACAACTTGCAATGCGAATCCTTGTATGACAAGCTCGACTCGAAATTTCGAATAAAACGACAAAGCTAAGAGCGTCTGAGACGCTTAGTCGGACGCGCAGTGGTGCTGAGTCACTGACAGCTCCTTGCTCATTCTTACATAAACCTTTGGAACATTCGAATTTCGGACAAACAAATGATTACCATACTTATGTCAACCCCATAGCACCTTTCACCAGCTTTAGTAATCCGTGGCAAACCGTTTCATCACATCTTCCACCTATTCCGTCACCATTGACATCAATATGTAATTTCCGTTTGCCACCTGGAAGGCAAACCAACTCACCGACATGGGCTCATACTTCTTGGGATAATCTGCTGACCACGTACCAGGGATCGAATCAACGACTGTGGAAAAGTCCTGTGCATACCAACCATTACCTGACAAATTTGGCACAGAAGGGGCAAAGATAGCGCACGGCAGCACAGAGCTGATATATACGTCGACTTATCAACTAAAGGACGTAGGAATAGCGGGAATAAACTCACGTAGGGGATAGAGTATCGAAAGTGGATCAGTCTCACAGTTTAAATCCTTATGTAATCGACAGTCCGTTTTAATAGTTTGTATGTTATGAATAATATCAAGTTTATGTGATAGCTTGATTTTACTTAGATGTATTTGCCTGATTGTATCTAAGTTAGCACTGCGGGAGGTTTTCCCTGATGACGATAAGCATCAAACTTTTTGAAATTCACTGATTAGGTTACACGCACATGGACTCCGCCTCTGGAAATATCAATACTCTTGAATACAATTTATATACATAGCATGACAAATGCATAGCTCCTTTCACAAATATCCCGACCCTCGAAGCGCCTGGAAAATAGATCATCACCATGATATCCGTGTCCCTTCACCTTAGTAATTTGCGGCAAACCACTTCATTGCATACTACTGCACCTACACCAATCTCAGTATCCAAGCACTTCGAATTTGACGAGACAACGTACCGAGACAGGCTCATGCTTTTTGGGCTGATCTGCCGACCACGTGCCTGGTATGGCGTTGATGATCATAGACATGTCCTATAGCCACCCATGTGCATGAACAGACGTAGGTACAATGGAAAAGTGGAAAAACATACAGGGGCACAGAACTGTAGACATTGTATTGAGATCAGTCTACAGTGCACGCATACCTTTTTCGGCATGTCAAACACGTTCAACACAAATAGGCTACTGTAACTTCAAAACTCCATTGTTTTTAATGTAAAGTAGTGTAATAGACTCAGTTTCATATGCAGAACATGACCTATTGAACAAGTAGACACAATTCTGAAGTTTGAATTTTTTGTCGTCAAAAATTGAAACATGCCTTTAAAAACTGTGTTTTAGCGCTGATAGAGGCCTGTAGGGCCTTCGGGTGAGTGTAAACGGTGTTTTGAGGGATGTATGAAGGCTCTGTGAGGTATCTAAGACTCCATCAATGCAATGATTTCGTTCGGGAGTCCCACACGGCGGTGCCACTTGTATTTGTGCACCACGAAGTCAAGTCCTTTTCAACCTAGTAAGTATTCGGGAAATACCCGACGGGGCTCCGAAGTTCAAAAAAATGTGGTGCGGAGGAGTCGAAAAAGTGTTGCGTGCACTGTAGTCACAATGTCTAGATCAAGGGGAAACTTACGTAGGGCATAGAATACCGGGACGGAAGCAGGCCGTCCTTTGCTGCTAAACCCGGCGGTGCTACAACGCGGTGCATTGTACTCCGTATCGTGTCATTCGACCCTACAATTCACAAGTAAACACAATGGTACCAGTCCAACAGTTGCAGAGCAGAATGGCCCTACATCGCCGCAAAAAGTCACCCGCGTTGAGAACGATTGAGTTTGGGATGGGAGGCACTGCAAGATCTAACCTCGATGATGGCTTCCAGAATCCGGATGAGGCGCAAGCATTTTGGTTTCGTGAGGAAGAGCAAAAAAGCGTTTCAGCTTTCGTGGTGTAAGTCAAAAATTCTAACTGAAGAAGCGGCTGACCCACCCAGTCAAACATCTCTTAAACCTCTCCCGCCGGAATACCGAAATTCGTGAGATAGACAAATCCAGCTAATTTGAACGACCCGAGGAGCTGATCTGCAGCCTGCTGTTTCGCAGATCCGTCTAAGAACGGAGTGAAATCAACAATCGGGATTGAATTATTCGACATAGCAATGTTAGATGGTCAAGTATGAAACTAGCTTACATCTTTTGTTGCAGCCCGCCGTTTAAAACATTTAGGCCATAAAAATCAGCTTTGTCATTTGGATCTGGCTCTGGAGTTGCTTGAGATGATCATGATCACGATGGAGTTGGCCAGGACCCGGCAGGTCGAGGTTCGAGAAGCATAGTGTGAGAACAATCTTTCAGGTGTGGTGAAGCCAGCAGTTAGAGATACCAGAGGGGAAAAGACGGCATTGCTGGCAGAATTTAGCTTCACCGTTAGAGGCTTTTCTACGATTTTCCCAAGAAGTGTACGTTATCTGTATAAGGAGCCCGTTCAGTGTGCCGGCCCCATGGTACATACCTAGACCGATCCAATCTTCTGTAAATATGCTGGCTGATCCCCATGCCGTCGACATGCACTTTCGCAATCCTCCGGAGATCAGAGGTGGTATGATCGAGTGCCACCTGGAATTTAAAACTAAATGTTCATTCAAAAGGCTAAATGGTCATCCGACCGTCCGACCTCATCCGCGCCAGCATGGTCATCGTTCCCAATAACATATTATATGCCTGAAGAACCCGACGGCGACGAACGAGCAAGCGTGGGAAGCGCTTGCGACCGGCCGCTATGCTATCAGTGACTTGCATGTCCAATGAGGACATTCAAAGATGCTAGAGTGAAGAACATTAACATACAAATTTCTAGAGTGGTTTCTTCATCTGTAGTAGCGCGGTAATCACGCGAGCGTTGATGAAATAGATGCCATCGTTTGTTGGTGCGTTTCAAGTTTCAAGCTCCCATATGTGTCCAAGTACTGGCAATGTTAAGAAAGCTCACGACTTCAAGAGAAAAAAATCGAAACAACTGGTTAAATTAGTAGACGACCTCATGACCAATGCGAGGAAGGACGATCACAACTATAAAAAAATCCGCAGCACCTAACTTCATAAGAAACGAGTGCCGTCTCACCATCTGCGCCCTGCATTCCTGTTTGTGGCCATCGGGACACTTGAATGCGAGTCCTTGTATGACAAGCTCGACTTGAAATTTCGAATAAAACGGCAAAGCTAAGAGCGTCTGAGACGCTTAGTCGGACGCGCAGTGGTGCTGACAGTTGACAAGCTCTGTGCTCATTCCTACATAAACTTTGGAACATGCGGACAAACAGATATTTACCATACTTATGTCAACCCATAGCACCTTTCGCCAGCTTTAATAACCATCGTAAAGCCGCTTCATGACATACTCTCCCACCTATTCCATCACGATTGACATCAATATATGTAATTTCCATTTGTCACCTGGAAGGCAAACCAACTCACCGACACGGGCTCATACTTCTTGGGATAATCTGCTGACCACGTACCAGGGATCGTATCAACGACCGTGGAAAAGTCCTGTACATGCCAATCATCAATCGACAAATTTAGCATGAAAAGGGGAAAGATGGCGCACGGCAGCACAGAACTGATATATACGTCGACTTATCAACTAAAGGACGTAGGAATAGCGGGCATAAACTCACGTAGGGGATAGAATATCGATCTGGAAGCATGCCATCCCTCGCGACCGCATCCGGCGGTGAGCGGACGCCATGCATCGGGCTCCGTATCGTGTCGTTCGACCCTACAGAAGTCGAATCAGCATGGTCCCAGCAAGACCAAAGGAACGCTCACATCGCCGCAAGAAATCCGCAGCGTTGACAATGATCGAGTTCGGAATTGGTGGTGCCGGCTTCAACCACAAATTAGTTTTGACTCGAGTATGGAGGTGACCTCACGGTTACAGACCCAAAACCTCCCAGACTCATTTGGATCCTCGAATTCGAGGCCCCCCACGTTGTCTTGAAAGAGGATCTGCCTTGGGTGAGTCTCAATGTATGATGTGAAAGGGAGGACTTGACTGTAAGCGTAGCAAAATCTGTATGATTCGAAATCCGTGCAACCTTATTCGTAAGGACAGATTCAAGGGCGACGCTAGCATCGTGATTCAAGCTCACATCAGTCGATCGACAATGAAAGCTTACCTGGGATAGTGTTGCAGTCTCAGCCCATTATCGGGCATCCTATGATGCTTCACAAGCCATTCCTCCTCCAAGCCGAATCCCAGTGCGAGCGCGCGAAGGATGTTCTTCTCAACCTCATAGCATTTCTTCTTCTCCGTCAGAATCAATGTACAAGAGTTCAGGCCCAAGTGGACACACTGACCCAATAGAACGCCAAACACGATTCCTTGAAGCCGGGGAGGATGTGATCGGGCAGCCATATGTTTGGCATCAAGTCATCATCCTCACGCCCGATGTCGAACGATTCTTTCACGCTTGGAAGTGATGTGTCAGCCTCAGTGGCAGAATCTCCCGAATCCAGGAGTTGGGAAACTTTCTCCTGGTCGGGAAAGGCGTAACCTGAGAGACGACATATGTAAAAGTGACTAAACCCCTGATCTTAATATTAGGCAATAGAATTGTCTAACCTCGATGATGCACTCCAGAGTCTGGACGAGGCGCAAGCATTTTGGTTGCTTGCGGAAGGGCAAAAAAGCGCTTCGACTATTGCGCGACTCATAGATTAGAAGTCCTAGCTAGGGAGGCGGCTGTTAACTCACCCAATCAAACATCTCTTGGACCTCTCCCGCCGGAATACCGAAATTCGTGATGTAGACGAGTCCATACGATTTGAAGGACCCGAGGAGCTGATCTGCAGCCTGCTGTTTCGCAGATCCGTCTAAGAACGGAGCGAAGTCAACAATGGGGACTGAATGACTCGACATAGCAATGTTAGATGGTCAAGTATGAAACCAGCTTGCATATTTGGTTGCAGCCCGCCGTTTTAAATATTTGGCCATAAAAATCAGCTGTGTCATCTAGATTTGACCCTAGAGTTGCTTGAGAGGATCACAATTGTGATGAACTACTCCGGGACATGGTAGGTCGGGGTTCGAGAAGTATGGTGTGAGAACAATCTTTCAGGTATGGTGAAGCCAGCAGTTACATGATATTAATTCCCTTCCAGCCAGTACAAGTTATTACAGCGTGAGCAAGGTATTGTAAGTCGACAACGAGGCATGCGGTGCGAGAATGATGGAAACAACAGGGCAGCGGGAAAAAGTACAAACGAGAGTTCCAGATGTGAGGGTAGCGGTTATTTCTTCTGCTTCTTCTTAGCGGGCTGGGATCTAGTGGGAACAACTGCCTTGCGCTTGCCTGAACGAGTCGGAAGTTCAGACTCGTCATCTGAAGCCTCGACTACCGGTGCCTTGGATTTGCCCTTAGCACGTTTGGTTGGTGCCGTCTTGCGCTTCTTCGGCTTCGGCTGGGGTTCTTCTTCCTCGTCGGAGGACGTCAGTGCACCGCCAGGTGAGTTGCCGTTGGGTTGCGATACAGCCTTTGCTGGTGGAGAAACTGGCCGTGGAGCTGGAGCTGATGGTGGTGGGGGTGGAGGGGGTGGGGGTGCGGCCGGTAAGTTCTCCCGAGCAGCCAACATCAGCAAACTATTGATTTCGTGACAATTCCCACACTTGTGACAACTCGGCCACCTGAGGCTCCCACGTTGTTAGGCCTGTTAGACGTACCACTGTGTCGGTGTCGGGTCTAAGTCGAGGGGCTTCCAGCAATTCCCTGCCAGTACGAATATTTATGTGCCATTGCAAGCTTACCCGGCAATAACCTGACGCATCCGGACATAGTGCCGATGTTCCTGATCTATTCATAGATGCCGCCGGCTAGGAAAGTCCCGTGCTTATGTCAGACTAGGAAACCATCAAACCGTCCATTGTAGCCTCAAATGCTTACATGACTACAGGTAGTGAAGTATAGAAGATGTATCAATCATGACCTGAGACCTCTAGGATATCTTGCAAGGTGCAAGACTCGTCTTCTGCCAATTGCTCATCATCATCTTCTTCCTCCAGGTCCTCAAGCCCATCCTCATCCCCACTCAAAGTCCCCAAGGCCAATGACTCATTAACAGTAGTGGAACATAGTTATGAGGCACCTGTACTGATGGAGACAATGTGCTCTCTCCTGGACCATTGTACAGGGCCTGCCCAGGGATCAGTGTCCCAGAAAACCCAGGTAGCCCTGTGATGTCTCGCAGCTGCTGGCAGTGATGATCCAGGAAGCAGCCGTGTGTGTTCTGGAGGATCTGTACTTGATGGGCCAACCCTGGGTGCAGCGTGCACAATAGCATCTCGCATTCCTCCAGGTAATGTCTCCCATCTTGCAGATAAGTGGCCACACACCTGATCTCCACATTCAGATGCTTGATTTCCTCCCTTGCGTGACACATCTTGAAATACAAGTCCATTGCATGGCGACTGGATGGAGTAGCCCATGGGTGTTGTGAAATATCCTTATGTGCATCACAAAGGAGCTCAAAATCTGCAAGGAACACGTATTCAACAACATCTTCCCACTTCAGCGCTGGACATGGTGGGGATAATGCATGAGCAGTGAGATTATAGCAATCAAGAGCCATATGAATGGCTGCAGACTGGACTTGGAGGGCCTTGCCAATGTGTTTTTGCATTTTATAGCCTAGTTACAATGTACACTGAGTGTAGAGTTAAAACAGAAATCAATGACATACCTGTTCCTGCCCTATTCATCTTGGAGAGTTCGAAGATCCTAGCAACAATTAGTCCTTCAAGCATGTCCAATGCCAGCTGGAACTTCCTGTTAGCGACGAGCCATCCAGCATTTTGCCACTCAATATCTTCAGGTTGCCAACATTTGTCCATGCCAAGCTTCATCTCTAGTTCATGCATGATTTTCAGGTCCTTCTTGTAATTTTCCAGTGTGTGATGACATGCTGTCTCGAGTCTTACTATCATGCTAATGTCAGCCTGTCCAAAGGATGATCCTGGCATGGTCATAGACCATGCTGTCCCATCTAATTCCTTCCTAACACTAGAGATAAGCGTCTTCGCAGGGATCAAAGAAAATAGGTACACACTTGCTTGTGGACAAGTTCACAAGCTTCTGCCAATATTCCATTTGAAGAGTCTCCTGCTCTGGCTCATGAGTACGGCTCAGGAGATACGCACGTTCATTCTCGAGCCATGCCTTGAGTTCTGACTCGTCTGTGACACTGAGTTCCTGCATCAGATGTGGAAGAACAGTTTGGCCATCATACAGAATGTCAAGTGCCTGTTTGTAGTTGTTGTATAGGAACATAGCTACCAATGAAATCATCAGACAAAATGTAATAAAAGGCACCATGCAACTCACTTAAATTATGATATATTTCAAATTCATTGTTGTGCTCAAAATAACCTAAGATTGCTTGATGATGGTGGAATACACTTGCATAATGAGTGGCAGGAGCAAGCATGTTTGACTTTGAAAATGTCCATTCACAACCCTCGAGGTCTTCTAAGCCAAGACCAGTGACATAACCAGTGGTGGGCATGAAAAGCCCCAACAAGCAAGGTGTGATTCAGGGTACAAGCATGAGGACCAAGAGAACTGCAAGAGAGTGTGGTCTTGAACCTACATCCAATGTCATACCCCCTGCCTAGGTTGTGTCCAAATGTGTTGAGTAGCCTTGAGACAACAGCGAGCGGATATTTTGCACTGGAATGTTGTTAGTGTCACAACCCCTTAAATGAATTAACGCAGGGCAGAGACTAGGACTCAAACAAAGGTTATCATGATAGAAGGATAAGGCAGCAGGTATGTCTTGGATTGCTCACTTGGAGATACAAGAGGTTTGAACTAAAGAACTACTGACTACAATGAGCTACCTATATACATATATTGAAACTGAGATCGAAACTGAGAATGAACTAGCTAGCCAATCAGAATAATTAAAGGTATTGTACGATTTTATATATAGTTATGATGTCATAACATGTGTTGCAGCCGCAGTAAGACTCTGGAACATTCCAAGAGTGTCGCGAGGCATGACGTCAACGTCTTCTTCGGCATTGTCTGATAAGTCACGTGATTCTGGTAGTTCTACAATAGTTGCAATAATAGGAACTTCTTCTACTAGTAACGTATTCTTAGGAACAGACGCTGTGACTGGGCGCTTACAAGATTTCAAATTTAGGAATGAATAATGATTTGTGTTGGGAACTCGTGACATTACCCCCTCTCTAGAATGAGCGTCATCGCGAATGAAACTAGGACGAATAAACTTTTTGCGCCATTCCAAAAACTCTTTGGTTTCAAACACCGATTTGTTAATTTTGCGGGGATTCAATGCCTTCGGATTTTGCCGGTGGAATTCTTGAACTTTTAACCGTGCATTTTCAAGGTTTTCCTCAGGTTCCCATGTCGCTTCTTCTATCAGATATCCTTCCCACTCTACTAGGTATTGGAGTTTTGATCTGTGCAGTCTCAAGTCTAGGACTTTTCGTACTGTCCATTCGGAATCGCCTTCTGATACGATCTCTGGCGGCGGACGATGATGTGGAGGTCTTTGGACTAAGGTCGAGGGGGAATGCGGAGTAAGCAATTCTACGTGAAATACCGGATGAATCTGATATTTTGCTGGAAGGTTTAGGCGGTAATTTACATCACCCGTCTTTTCAAGCACTTCAAACGGTCCAAGTCGTCAATTGGAGAGTTTCTTATTTGGTCTTTTCTGATGAATGTTTTTGGCGTTGAGCCAGACCATGTCTCCTTTCTTGAACTGTGGTGCGTCCTTTACTCCTTTATCGTAAAACCTTTTCATCCGCTCATTTGCCATTCGCAGCATACTTTCAGCATCTTCTTTCACCTCTTTCATTACATCCACTCGTTCATCAGCTGCAGGTACTTTAGAATTGGAAATCAGTGAAAAAGTAAACTCAGGGTCGTATCCGTAGAGTACTTTGAATGGACTATGACCAGTTACAGTGATGGAATTATTGTGAGCGAATTCTGCTATCGGAAGCCAGTCTACCCAATCATTTTGGTGGTAAGACGTGAACATTCTCAGATATTGCTCTATTTCTTGGTTTATTCTTTCTGTTTGTCCGTCCGTCTGAGGATGATAAGCCATTGACATGTTCCATTTTATGCCTAGGTGTTTCGACACTTGTCCCATAAATTTCGAGACGAATTGTGTTCCCCTGTCCGATATCACCTGTTTCAGAGTTCCATGGTGTTTCCATACGTTATCTAAGAAAAGTTTCGCGATTCCTCGAGCGTCAACTTCCTTTTTAGTAGGCATGATGTGCGTCTGTTTCGTGTATCGATCAACGACGACAAAAATAGAGTCAAACCCTTCGCTTTTAGGCAAATCTACTATCAAATCACAAGTGATTGACTGCCAAGGTCCCGCTGGTATTTCATTTGGTTTAAGCGGACTGTGTGGTTGTGTTGGGTGAATCTTCGTTGCTCTGCATCTATCACAGCCATCTACGTAATCGTGGACATACTTCGTCATTGAAGGCCACCAATAATTTCTGGAAATTAGTTCTAAGGTTTTGGCACATCCAGGGTGTCCAGCCAGTGGAGAGTCGTGAAACAACTCCAATATTTCTCGGCGGATCTCTTTGTCATTTGGAACATAGACCAATCCTCAGAACAACACCAATCCATCCTCTACATTCCATTCTTCAACTCCTCTGCGCAATTGTACCGGTGCTGCTTTTAGTGTTTGTAGCGCTTTAGCGACTTCAGGTTCTCGTTCTGTGCATTGCCTTATCTTTCTCAGCAATTGTTTTTCTCCTTGCACTAGAACTTGACCTCTTTTAGCAGCTTTTACCGTAAAAAATTCTGGTTTTAACAGAATGCGATCAGAGTTATCGTTTTCTACCCCCCCTCTGTGGTCTTCTCTCCGAGAAAGCTTATCGGCCTTATCGTTGACTACACCAGGTTTATGTTGGAGCGTAAATTCATACTCCGCCAGGAACAAACTCCATCTGGCTTGCCTTCTTGTCAACTTTTGGCTCGTCATAAAGTACTTGAGATTTTTATGATCCGTCCAGATCTCCACAGGATAAGGTTTTCCCTGCACATAGTGCCTCCACTCCTCCAACGCTCGAATGATTGCCAATAACTCTTTGTCATGGATGTCATAATTTCGTTCTGCATCATTCATTGACTTCGAGTAAAAGGCTACGGGGTGCCACAAATCATCTTCCATCAGTTGAGATAGAACCACTCCAGTTGCGTAATCAGAAGCGTCGGTTTCTATTTTCATCTTCTTCTCAACGTCAGGCATAACTAAGATCGGAGCTGATGTAAACCTTGACTTCAGTTCATCAAAAGCATCTTGCTGTTTCTCTGTCCAGTCCCATTTGGCATCTTTCCGTAACAAATCATTCATTGGTCTAGCGATGTCTGAGAACCCAAAGATAAATCTTCTGTAGAAGTTGGCGAATCCCATAAATGCTTGTATGTCTTTCACACACTTGGGAATAGGCCATTTCATTACTCCTTCTACTTTCACAGGGTCCATTCGAACACCACCCTTCTCCACTATTAACCCGAGGAACTCGACTTCTGACTGTTCGAAGCTACACTTTTCAGGCTTCAGATACAAGTCATTTTCTTTTAGTCGTTTCAGTACCTCTTGTACAACTTTTCAGTGTTGTTCCCTGTCGCCATTTGTGAATACAAGGATATCATCGATATAGACAACTACGGTCTTTCCATCAATTAAATCTCTGAATATCTCGTTCATCATGGTTTGAAAAGTGGCAGGGGAGTTTGTCAAGCTGAAGTACATTACGGTTGGTTCGTGGTGACCAAACGGCATTTTGAAGGCTGCCTTCCACTCATCTCCTTCTTTCATGCGAATATTATTGTACCCCCATCTTACATCCATCTTGGAGTACATTGTGGCACCGGTTAAAGTGTCAATTAAATCTTGAGATCTCGGTAGTGAGTACGCATTCTTTACCGTCTTCTCATTGAGCTTTCTGTAGTCCATCACCGGTCTCAGCTTGCCATCTTTTTTGGCCACAAAGAAGAAAGGCGCTGCTACTGGGGATTGTGAGTCTCTGATACGTCCCAGTGCAGTTTCTGCCTTTAACCATTCTTTCAATGTGTCCATTTCTTTGGGTGACAAGGGATAGGGTTTCGCATTTGGTGGAAGATCGCCATTGTCTTTAAGATCTATCGCATGATCCCATTTCTTTCTTTCCGGGAAGCGTTTAGATTCTTCTTCTGAGAAAACTCCCAGGTAATTGTGAAGCCAATCGGGAACCATTTCTTCAACTGATTTCTTCACCTTCGTCGCTTCTTCTGCAACCTTCTGCTCTGTGGCAACCGAGGCTTTATACTTGATCCATTCTCCAGGATACTCTTCGTCTTCTATTTCCTCGACTGTTGCCCTCTTCATCGCCATGTCTTCTTCATCATCTTCTTCATCAAGAATCAGATCTGGCACTTCTTCTTTCTTTTTTTGTTCTTTTCTTTTTTCTCTATTTTTTTGTCTTTGTTCTTTTTTTGTAATACATTTAACCGGGCAACGGGAGAGTGCAAAACGTCCAGTGTTCCAATCTATTTCCGGATTATGATATCTTAGCCAGTCTATGCCGATAATAACATCATCGCTTCCTAAGTCTGTAACCATGAAGGCTGCTTGATCTTCTACATGGTCACCGATCTTTAGACCTAATTCAGCGTAATGTGTCATTGATCCCGCAGCATTTAGCGAGCCATCGATATTTTTAACCGGAATGGGCCTTAATAATTTATGACATCGGACATCGTTCTTTTCCACAAACTTTTTACTAATAAATAATGTTGATGCACCGCAGTCTACAAGTGCTTTCACATCTGCTTGTCGGTTCTTCCCTTTCAGCGTGATTGGAATGTAAAAATGCTCAGATTTGGATCTAATAAATACTTCTGATACATCCGAAAACGTGGATAAGATGGAAAAACGATTGTTTGGGTCTAGGTCTGCAGACTTTGACTTTGACCCCTTTAAAAACCCTTGCCTTCCTTAGCGGCCCAGGCTTTGAACCAGCTTGGCATAGAGTCTTCTTCTTTTGGCACTGTAGTAGCCTTCACCTGCGCTTTGGGCGCGACTGTGTCTTTGCAGTTTCTTGCTATATGGCCTTCGCCACCGCAGTGGTAACATTTGAAAGATCCAGTCTTTCCTTGAGGTCTTGGAGCACCTCGCTGCTTGTTGGCGTTGACGTCCATAGCGTCTTCATTCCTACTAGGACCAGCCTTGTATTCAGGGACTCTGGGGCCTTGTCTTGGGGTCCACCAGGTCGTCTTCTTCCTTTCCGCGTCTAGCTCTTCAAAGTTGCGTCCGATCTGGATCGCTTGTTCCACCAATTTTTTCATGGTGTCCTTGTCTTTGTAAGAGACGTGTGTGAGTTGTTGTTTGATGCAGTCTTGAAGTCCAGTTCTGAACTTCTGGTGTTGGTCGTAGTCGGAGAATGACGTGTGTGCAGCCTTTTGTTTGAAGGCGGCCGCGTATTCTGGAACTGATGAGGTTCCTTGTCTGAGACGTTCTAAGTCTCGGATTGCTTTGCCCTCTTCGTCTTCCTGGACCCACATGCTTTCAAATTCTTGGTCGAATTTTGCCCAAGTGAGGTTGTCCAGGTCTTCGATATATTTTTGGGCCCATTTCCCAGCAGCTCCTTTCATGAATGACAGCATGACCAATATTCTTTGTTTTTCGGTAATTTTGGGCCATTGCGACATGTAAAGGACTACTTGGGAAACCCAGACTTTGGCATCCACAGAGTCTTTTTCTCCAGTGAAGTCTGAGGGTTTAGCAAATTTAATGTTTGGGGTTGAGCCCATGAGTTGGGTTCCTACAGCCCCAAATGATGGCTGTTGTGTAGCGAGTTTCAGCATCTCGTCTTCTTGCGCTTTCAGGTGCATTTCCAAGTCTCTGTTCTTGGTTGCAAGCTCCTGGTTTTGTCTTTCCAGTGCTGCGATTCTAGCAAGCAGGATTGCGCTTGTTGCCTGAATCTGATCTTGTACATATTGTACGAATTCTTGTTCGGAGGTTGGAAGGGCAGACATAGTACCAGTTGTATTCTGGAACCCGATTTACTGATGTCTGTTGAAGAGCTGCTCGTAAGGGCTCTTCCGGAAGGGAATGATGGTGAAAAGGAGAAAGTCTACGTAAATGGAAAACTGAAGTGGTCCCCGATATCTGATCGGATCTACCATGTACTTCAGGGTCAAAGGGTTCTTTAATCAACCCAACTGACACTTCCCTAATTACTGACTAAAAAAGTATGCGATGTACGTATGAAGGAAAAGGTAGGTAAAAAATGAAACTATAGTAACGTTGAGCAGGCAGGGTCTTGGGCCAGCACTCAAAGTTGCAGTGACACGCCTAATGTCGTGAACACCTCCGTCTACTGGCGGCTGCAATGTAAGGCAGGGCCTGGTAGAGGACTACTAACTACGAAAGCGGATAGGTATGAAAGTTTGCGCTCAAATGAGCAAAGGAAGAATCAAAGGTCACAGTTGTTTAGACCGGGCAAGATAAAACATGTAACGGCTTTGTTTGGGTTGATGTTGTGGATGATTTCCAACAAGACCAAGCCAAAGAAAGAGAGATGCGAGAGTGTAACGCGAGTCGGAGTCTCCTATAGTTCAAACCTAATGTCACAACCCCTTAAACGAATTAACGCAGGGCAGAGACTAGGACTCAAACAAAGGTTATCAC
>MU172278.1:287089-311495 GCA_016695485.1 Suillus hirtellus | reverse complement strand
TGTTTTTTTGACAGATTCTATGGACACCTTATATCCTCCAAATCATGGACCTTCAACTATAGGACACACTTCCTCATATCAAGATCTTATTCCCTTCAACTCAGCACAGCCAATCACACATTTGGCTGACCTGTTGAACTTGGACTCGGACATTGACTGGGAGGATCCGGCTCTATATGCCAACCTTCCACCTTTCTCTGAACACATGCATGAGGAATGGCAGGTACCCAATGGTCTTCGGCAGCTCCCTAGTGCCCATAGTAGAGAGGAGCTACCACCAACTCCTAACATGCAAGTACCAACACCTAGTAATTCCACATTGAATTCTGAATCATCTTCGGAATCTCAACCATCTGATGTTGGTCAGACACAGAGGCAAGTGCTTGATTCGAACACTGATACCATCACAACAGAAGCAGTCACCACTGGCAACAATTCCTTGTGGGCTGCACAGAACCCTGGACGACCTGCACTTACAACTCGCCAGGGTGTCAAACTCACAGATGCACAGAAGGCGTCATGAAGAGTTGCTCAGGAGCAACAACAATTGAAGGAAGCTGCATTGAATGACGCTGTGAAGTCTCTTGCCATGACATACACTGAGATGATTGAGAAGCTAGCAGACAAGCACAGTGTCACTATGGAGAAGGTAAAGCTACTTCTAGGTTGTGAGACACTCTACAAGAACAAGCGGGGGCCCACCTTACACAACGCAATTGTCCATGTGAAGGCTATCAAGTTGAATGAAGGTGTGTTTCCTTTTTCAATTGATAACCTTGTCTCAACGCTTCCTCTGCAGGGCGCCCAATGGGAGCAAAATACACACTAGCAGAGATATGCAACATTATTGAGGACGACCCATCAATCAAGCACCTCTCCAGACAGGAGAAAAAGGACTACATTTTGAAACTCAAGGAACACCATACACAACAACACCTGAGTGTGTGCGCTATCAACTCAGCTGCTTCAAAAGATGTGCAGGTAACCCTGGACAAAGTATTCAAGGAGGTAGTCTTAGTTTATTTGTGTTGTTTCTCCTACTGATCATGCACTAGCTTGAGGCTTTGGCCCTCTGCACTGGAATGTATGTGTGTTTGTTTGTGACACGTGGTCATGTCTACAACACAAATCAAGCTACGTGGTTTGGAACTGACAATGTGATGGACTTCTGGGAGGACGTTCTCTCACTGCAACCCAACTACATCACCAAGCAGCTGGAATTGTGGGGGTGCAATCAAAATAAAAGTATTTATTCATATCTTTCATGTCCTGGCAGTCTGACATCTCTTTTAGACATCAATGAGCGTGATTCGGTGGAGAATATGCAGAGGCAGTCTAAATGTTTGCTTGAGTCAGGCTTCAGTGAGTGTTTCATAATGTTTCAAGCCTCTCTTGATGGCTGAGGAATGGTGTATTAGATGCAATCACGAAGGGCTGCAATATACGTATGGTGTATACAAACTTCAAGACATCTATCAAGGAGAAGCACGGTATCAATATCAAAGGCTGGCCTGAGAGTGTGCCCTTCACAAGCCCATACAAAATCAGTACTGTGGACAACATTCAATCGCTCCGTGATGCACTATGAAACAGCACATGCCACTGGGTCAAGCTCACTCCTCACCAGTGTCAGGAGCACATTCAGCATCTAGATGCTCACTGTAAGGCTGGAGAGACAGTGAGGGCTCCCAGAAAGAAACACTCTGATACTGGAGTATCCCATAAATGCCATTCTGTGAAAGAGAAGGCGCCACCATCCAAGAGGGTGTGGTCAGCAGTGTCTAACAGAAGGCTGGCTCCCAAGAGTGTCGAATATATTGACAGTACAGAGGATGATGAGGACTCATTAGAGGAGGATGATTAGTTATAGATTATTCAATGTCTATGTTTATCTAATGCATTACATTTGACTCGTCTGTCCTTGTCTTCCCTGCCTTGTCTCCCCTGCCTCGTCTGCCCTGCCTTGTTATGTAAGCAACGGAACAACACTACAAGCTATTTGCGCTAAGTCCCTCCCAGGAGTATCTGACATAAGCACGGGACTTTCCTAGCCGGCGGCATCTATGAATAGATCAGGAACATCGGCACTATGTCCGGATGTGTCAGGTTATTGCTGGGTAAGCTTGCAAAGGCACATAAATATTCACATTTATTCGTACTGGCAGGGAATTGCTGGAAGCCCCTCGACTTAGACCCGACACACCGACACAGTGGTACGTCTAACAGGCCTAACAACGTGAGAGCCTCAGGCGTTTTCAATCGCATGTCGATGGCGGTGTTCTGAACGTTGCGACATAATGGATTGCTGTACATGACGCCAACGAGCGTTAAATATGAAGGTTTGAACTCTTGAACAATGAAAATGGCCCTGCCAAGAGCACGCCGGTTGCATTTCTAATCTTACACACGTTTCTACTCACATATATAATGCTCGCGATGAACAATCCATGAATTCCCTGAAGGAGATTGTACATTCCTGACTCACTGATCATCGATCAGATATTGCCGTGTACCTTCCATGAGAAATTTAGAATGGATCGATGCTGTGAATGCAGATCTAAAAGCGTCAGCGATGAAATTGCAGGATTGCAACGAGCATTGTTCTGAGTATGCTGTAGGTCGTTCCGTATATGATGATAGAGTCGAGTACTATAGTCTCGACGTTGAACGAGGCAAATTCTGATTTGAAAATTTGAATAGCTCGAGTGTGGCTGTGTAAATTTTGGATCGTGGGATTGGGCGCAAAAAGCTCTTAACCCTTGAGTCGTAGATCTCCACTTTGCCTACCTCGAGGCCAGCCCTCGGTCGTCCTTGACCATCTTGACGACGGCCCCATTCACTACCTTGACATGGCTGCGAAGCTCCACCAGACAGCCGAGGGCATCTGCGGTCCAAAGTGGGCTGTCGCAAGAGACTAAACAGTCTACGAGACCGCTCCAGCTACACCTACCACTGGCTCCAAGGTAAACCCTGACCGTGGTCCACCTATATTTTGGCCCGCTCCATTCAATAGAGACTCTACAAAGGAAGAGGGTACCTACTCCGTCGATCATCATTGTGTCGCACTGATTTGACATAGCATGCGCTCAAAAACTCGATGCTTCGACCGGTGCTTCTCTCAAGCTCACTGTCCTCAACCCTAACGGTCGTGTTTGGATAATGATTGCAGATAGTGGTGCGTCCGTCGTCTAAAGTGATGCCATCGCAGCAGCAGGCTTCGCACATGAACTCGCAAACTACGGTGAATACTCTGGTGCCCCAAACGAGGGTCAAACTTTCGAATATGCCAAGACAACCTGTGCGTATTCCAACTCGTCAATCACATCTTGCTAATCTATATATAGTCGACTTGTTCACGCGCCCACCTCCTCGCCCTGATTAGTGATGGCAAGATCCTCATCATTGGTGGTATTACAAACTTCGTCAATGTACTCCTCAAAACGTGTCCGGTCTATATTCAGATTCAAGAAGCATTTGCGCCAACCAGACTTGAACTGGACATTTGCAATACGTGATGTTTGACGCCACTTTACATATACAGGCTTTTCAAATCTAAGACACAATTGGCTCGTGCATATCTATTTGGCTGCATCTATGCTCCTGTGTAAGCTCAGCCCTTGGGTACCGAGGTGACTATGTAAGTTGAATTAGATTCTCGATCATTCTCGCCGGTAACTATTTTGCGTCAAGTATTTTGACACAAATCTAGCTTGTGGAAGCGATCCGGAAACCGCCGATGTGTAGACATTCATTTCACTGGCAGCGCTTTGGCTGTTGTTCTAGAACTAGCTGAGCAGGCGATGCGCTTTGAACGTTCTGAACGACACTGCAACCTGCAACGTACACAACACATCAGTGAACCAGTGGTCAGCATGGTTAAGTTCATACACAGGCTGAAGCTTAAAGCACTGACATGTTCAGGGTCTTGCAGCTCATTTGACTGAACTTTGACAGCTGATTCACTGTAGACTAGACCCTGACGGGCGGGGTACGTACTGGGGTAGCAAAAAGATATCGCAGTCGCGCGTCGCAAAAATGCGCCATGGCCCATGGGTTCCTGTTTGTGTATGCCTACTTGCGACTGTAACCGTAACTCAACTCCTTACAAGTATAGGTCCACTGCATCAATCCCAATGTCGTCTACCCTTGCAGGCAGATCAAGTCCCAGTACTCGGTAGTAAACTCGGTACTCGGTACTCGGTACTGATCCCTGTCCAGCTGTGACGTTATGAAAAGAACACAAAAGGAAGGTATAAAGGACAGCCAACAGCAGTTATTAGTATGGATCTTCTTAGCGCGCAACTCAGGAAATCGGTTTATGGGGAAGCCGGCTGTCTAGCAAGTCAAGGGCCGTCATGTCCTACCGCCTTGTGGATCGGAAGGATGTATGCATCCGTATACTTGAGGTCCTCCGCCACAGGTACCGGGGCATGAATGAGACCGTGGCTAAATCACACAAAAAACAAGGAAGGAGGTACAGCCTGTGCGACCCGAGACGTATAAAAGTCTCCTCTCTGAGATTCCAACTGCAGAACTCAAGCTCAATCAATTGATCACTCAAGAAATATGTCTGGCATAGAAACATTCTCTGTTCCATTGTCTGCAGGTAAGCCTGCCTTTCAAAATCAGTTCAAGTCCACTTATTGTTGGATATATCAGAGGCTATCTCCTCCGCATGGCTTGCTGCATTTGTTTCTGACATATCCGATCCCAGTTTTACTCTCAAGCGCTCGTTTACGAACGATTGCTACTGGCGGGATCTCTTGGCATTCACTCCTGATTTTCGCACCTTGCATTCACTTCCAAAAATTCAGCATTTTTTCTCAGATCCCGTTGCCCTTGCACGGCCAAGTCAATTCCGACTCTTACCAGGTGTTCGTCATCGGCGCATAAGTCCTACAAAGACGTTCATCCAGGGAATCATTCAATTCCATACAGTCATAGCCCAATGTACTGCCGTCTTCACTTTGACTCAAACCGAAGACTCCTCATGGAAGGCTTGGTCTTTCGTGACCATGATGGATCGGTTGTCCGGCGTGGTCGACCGCTTTGATGGACATACGCCTCTCTGTCGTCCTGCCGAGCGGGACACTGCAATGGAGTACACAGCGGTCGTCGTGGGTGCAGGTCAGTGCGGCTTGTCCGTGGCCGCCCGTTTGGAGAATCTCGGGATCTCTACACTTGTCTTGGAGAGGTCTGGCAGAATCGGCAATAGTTGGCGTTTTCGATACGATTCACTGGAGACGAATACTCCCAAGGCGTTCAGTACGTGCAGCTTCAGAACTACCAACCTCGTCCTATGCTAATCTGCCAGCAGGTCATCTTCCCTTCGTCGATTTCCCAGAGGGATCCGGAACATATATCCCTTGCAGAGACGTTGCTGACTATCTTGAAAATTACCAAAGAACTCTCGGTCTTCACGTGTTGACCTCAGCACACATTTCTGCTACTTCATATGACGCTTCATCAAGTACCTGGACATTATCTGTATCTCTTTCAAGGAAAGCCTCTATTACTGTGACGGCCCGGTACGTTATTGTCGCAATAGGCGGTGGCACGATGGGAGGTGCACTCCCGTTTACGCCTCCGATTCCAGGAAAAGTACGTAAACAGGACTTAATTTTCCATCGACGCTGACCCTCTGCGTACAGACCTCCTTTCTCGGTTCTGTCATCCATTCAAGCGAATACAAGTCTTCCTCTTGCGCCGGCGCGCAGAAAGTCATTGTCGTCGGCGCAGCATGCTCTGCGCACGATATTGCTCAGGACATGGCAAATCATGGGTCTCAGACAGTGCTTGTCCAGCGTTCCCCAACCGCCGTTGTGAGTCGCCAGACGATCAACAGCTTGCTTACCGGTAGTCTCAGTGTACTTGCTGCGGAGATATCTATATTGATTTGGCTCGTAGGATATATCGGGCAGGACGTTCCTCCGACAGAGATCGCCGACCGCTTCTATGTCGCTCTCCCCTTGTCGGCTCTGCAAGATTCCCAGTACAACGCCATGGAGATGCATGCCCATATTGATCAGTTCGTTGGCACAATTCGAAAGTAATTTCTTCGTCTCACCCTTTTTCCTTAGAGACCTCAGAGAGAACTTGTCCCGGCTTGGATATCTCCTTCCCGGCCCTGAGGACAACTTCTTTCACCGTCTCTCAATTCGACGAGGTAAGTTTGTTTGTTCTGTATCGTTCTATTTTTCTCATCGGCATTCCAGGTGGCTATTACATCGACCGGGGTTGTGCACAGCTCATCACGTCTGGCAAGGTATTATTAACTTTGCTAGTTCCCCCACGCATGTTGCTTACTAGCAACCAGATTACCGTCAAGTCCGGGCATGAGATTTCCCACTTTTCCCCTTCCGGGTTGGTATTCGATGATGGCTCGCAAGTAGTGGCCGACCTTGTCATCTTCGCAACGGGGTAAGTTTTAAACATCTATCCGTCTGATCGCGCACTTCTAACGCATCATTTACAGGTACTCGAAAACTACAATCAAACAAGTTGCTGCGAACCTTTTTGGGCCTCAGGTCGCTGATACCGTCCATGACCTCGGAGGATTAGATAGTGATTATGAGTTCGCAGGTATTTGGAGGCCGACTGGACGTCAGTATTCTGTTGATTTGATTGTGCGATTCAATAATACTGATATTCTGCTCCAGATAATGGACTCTGGTTTGCAGAGGGCGATCTCTTTGCTGCACGGTTCTACTCCCAGTTCCTTTCACTACAGATAATGGCGAGGGAGATGGGATTGCTAAGTCCAGACAAGAGAACTTACATCCCATGTTGATTTCTGCGATCACTAGTAGCTTCTCAGTTACCCTAGATAATATGTACATGAGGTGTCCTTGGCAGCTGGCTCTTGCAAATTGCGACCTGCCAATAATATTATTTAGATGCTTCCATGAGAGTGATTTGATGCTATGAACGCGGTTGGTACAATAAAAAGTCTGCTCTCAAGTCAGTATATTATAATGTTCGAGTGTGGCTGTGCACTCAAGGTACTTTTCGAATTTCCAAGTCGCGCTGATCTCCAGAGTCCAGACGACTCCCCGCGATGTCCCAGCACACAAGCTAGAAGTTCTCACCAACTTCCTCGTTAGACTCTACTCTGTTTATGTAGCTCTCTCCACTCTGCTTACCTCGAGATCAACTTCTTGGTCGTCCTCGATCATGATGATGACGACTCTATCTACTACCCTGAACATGGCTGCGAAGCTCGACCAGATAGCCGAGGGCATCTGCGGTCCAAAATGGGCTGTCGCAAGAGACTCGACAGTCTACGAGACCGCTTCAGCTGCACCTACCATTGGCTCCAAGGCAAACGCTAATTGGATCCACCCATGATTTGGCCCGCTCCATTTAGTAGAAATTTCACGAAGGAAGAGGGTGCGTACTCCGTCTATCGTCATCGTGTCGTACTCATTTGACATAGCATAAAACTCTCGGCGCTTCAACCAGTACTTCTCTCAAGCTCACCGTCCTTGAACCCACTAGTCGTGTCTGAACAATGGTTGCAGACGGTGGTGCATCCGTCGTCTACAGCGACGCCATCGCAGCAGCACGTTTCACACATGAACTCGCAAACTACGGTGAATACTCTGGTGGTCAGACTTTCGAATATGGCAAGACAGTCTATACGGGGCATCGTGAAAATGCTGCGCCACTGCTGCGGTGCTCTCAAATGGTGTCGGTGAGTGCGCATTACATAACTACACTTACTGCTAGTCACTGGAACCTCCCCCGGGTGCTTGTTCTCCAAACGAACCACGGACTCGAGTGTGCCCCGATTCCTTATATGTATATCCACGTTCTCAGAGTCACGGTTAGGCGATATCATCGAAGTACTGCCGGTCTGCAAATCAGGTTTTCCATATTGTTTCAATAAATATCTTTCTCGTTGCTAAATGATGGTTCATATCACATTGTAGTCCGATTCCTCCACATACAATGTTCTTTTTATTTCTTCTTAGTGAGTGACTAGTTGACTACGCAGTTACGGCCATTATCTGAAGCCCGACGCGGTCAGTGCCGCCTTTCTTCGCGTTCTTTGTCCTCCATGGGGATCTTGTTACCGGTCGCTTCCGAGGTCCTGATGTCTGTCGCTCGACACACCTGCTGTTGGCCTGCGCTAAGCTGATTGTTGACTAGACCGTTTCAAAAGTCTCAAGCTCAATTTGGTCATAATCACATCTCTGCCTTGATGCGGTTGACACTGTAGAGAACAGAATATGTTTCAGCGACCGACAACTGAGTACTGAGATCCAGACAGTTCAGAAACACCTGTGTACAGTCTCACAGCTCGAGCATGAGGATTGGCAGCTACGATAAACTCAAACTGAGCATGCTCACTTTTTTGTTGAATGTAGTATGTGAGTAGGGCGGGCATGGTCACGATCGCCATTGTGCTGGTAACATATGCCACAGTGAAATCGGTAGAGGATGGATGTGACTTTGCCGGGGCATTCCCGATTTGAACGAGTTTTCTTCCGCAGTCATAGGAAGTGTGCAGTTGACTGATGAGCGTGATCTTGCGTGTGGCAAGACGTGTGTAAGTTGTAACAATGATTCCGAGGCCAATACATGTACACCATGATCGAAATCCATCAGATCTTGCCAGTTCTCAGCAACGTTGCTTCGTCTCTTATCGTCTCCTCAGTTCCTGTTGGCCCATTGTTCTATTGAGAAACCTGTCTGATGGCTCCTTCCCATCTTCCTAAATTCACCGTCGTCCTGCCACGCTAGCAAAAATGCAGTTCAAAGCGAACTATCACACGGAAGGTTTGCAAGTGGGCACCCGTATCGAGTTTGGGTACAGGCCCCTGTGGTTCTCACTCGTCACAAATATTTGAAGAGTGTAATTCTGTGTGTCAAGGCTTCTGCATGTCGCTTTCTGCCAGGATAGCATTCTTGCAAGCTATGTGGATGACCACAACGACGAGTTAGTTTTGAATATGGATCGAAGACAGGACAGCTTCGTCGCATATTGACAAAGATACCAAATTACTACAGAATAGGATTATTAAGCAACAGAGAGTTTAGTAGATAATCTCACGACTGATGCGAGGTGGGACGACGACGACCACAGAACAATCCGCAGCAGCTCACTCCTTCATAAAAAACATCTTCCGTTCCACCACTCGCACCTTGCGTTTCTGTCGGGCGTCCTTGAGACACTTGTGTCCCCGGCACAGCCTGAGGTTGACCTACTTGCGTCGAAATGCCAGCCTCGTTGCCATTTGTATGTTGTGCAACAGCTGCAGCCACTTCTGCGCGGGCCACTTCTGCTGCGCTGGGGGGGGAAACATAGATTCTCTGCAAATGTATTAATTTCCATGACATCAAAAAGGAGCGATAGAAGCCACTCACATTTTTCTTGCGGCCGGCAGCTACTTCAACGGTGTGTATAGAGCTTCCTCCTGACAATGAGTTGAAATTCCAGCGCCGGGGCTGCAGCGGGATTGATTGTGGCGCGTTTGGAGGTTGAGTGTTGAAACGTAGCGAACCGAGCAAATTGCGCCAACGAAGGGAAGACAAAGGGCTCGCAGGAGGAGCTGCAGGATGGGGTTCAATGTTGGTATCAGCGCCCCAGAAGTCGTTGCCCTGTACCGGTGTCAAATTTACAAGAGCCAGAAAAAGAAATATTATACTGACATATTTCGTCAAGCCTCTGTTGATGGGCTGCTTCTTGGAAACCTGACCAGCGTGCAAGATCTGAAGAGACGAATAAGCAAACGAGGAGGGTGTTGACAACTGATCGGCGCACAGTATCTATCGATCGAACTGGACGTCCCTGGTGAACAAGTAAGATACCATAAGAAAGAGAAACGCAGACAATTTGCCTTGAGCTTCGCATCGGGTTTTTCTTCGATCGCAAGCTGAATTACAACCAAACCCCGCTTAGAAAAGACACTGACAAAGAATAAACACACTCACATGATCATCGCCTGGATGTTCGAGCGCTGCCTCCAGATTCCATACATATATCTTTGCGTTTGATCCACCACTAATGATATATTTTCCATCAGCAGAAATGACGACAGCCCAAACTTCGTCGTCGTGCAAGAGCGGGTTTCCAACTGGCTGATTAGTCTTGGGGTCCCAGATGCGAACTGAGTGGTCAATTGATGCACTAATAAGATGGCTTTCGTCAGGAGAAAGACAAAGGGAGATGATGGCATCGGTATGACCCTGAAAAACAACGAGCTCCTTCCCATCAATCGACCGCCATTTTCGGATGGTGCGATCGAAGGACGCTGAGAAAACGTGTACGCCGTCCTTGGACCAACACAACGATGTCACCAAACTGTCATGGCCCTCGATCTCCATGAGCAGCTCGCCCTCCTTTGACCACATACGGATCACCTTGTCTTTTCCGCCGCTCGTGAGTTTGTCCCCTTGGGGAGAGTATCTGACAGCGCAAACCCACCCATGGCCGGTCTCTATCGGTGGTGCTATTTGTCGACCAGTATCTGGGTCCCAGCGTCGTATGGTACCATCTGATGATCCACTTGCTATCTCCCGGGCATTGGGAGACCATTCGATGCACCACACTGAACTCTCATGCCCCTCCCACGGGTCGCCGACCACGCTGCCCTCCCTGATATTCCACAGCCGTAGCTTGCCATCTGTGCTTCCGCTCATGACCATTGACTCATCTGGAGATATTGCTATTGAGGGTACCGCTCCTCCGTCACTAGTCCAAGGCCTCTCCAATGGCTCTCCGTCTTTTGTCCACTGACGAATTGAACCATCACCTGACGTGCTCAGTATATTGGAACCAGTACCCAAACGGACAAGGCCCCAAATGACTTCAGAATGACCCTCGATGATGCACTCTGGCGTCAAGCACTCTGGTGGACGCTCAGACACTGGTTTCTTCCACGATGTGGTCTTGGTATTGTGATCGACGAAGTAGGAACGACCGAGCGGTGAGATGTGCCATTCGCATCCGGGAACGAGTTGTCCAAGATAATCTATGTTTCACCATGAGTTCCTCGTTGGTAATGACACATTCTTCGCTCACCCATTCGCACTCCTGGTAAAGGTCGGTTTCCTGAAGTCGTAGCGAGTGTTGTATCTTGATATGCTATTCTGTCATCCAGTAACTTATACTGCCGCCATTGAGGAGGAAGCGCTTCATTACCGCCTGCTGCTCGTTGAGTAAGTCAGTGAGTATCACAACGCAGCTACTCACCTTCCCAAAGTGCAGTCTGGCGATGCTGTGCACCATAGGGTGGTGGATCCTTCTCCTTTGTCCGACGACTCGGAGGTGCGCTAACCAGCGGTGAGTTCAACAACGCTCGTTCCCCATCTCTATGTTTCGCTGATACGTTTGACTCGTCCATGACGCTGACGAAGAAATTTTTAAATTACTGCTGTCTGTGCGGACGTGTTGAGAGAGCTCGGTAGTACGGAAAATGAACTGTCGAGGATGTGGAAATGAAGAGACCTGCTAGATAGTCAGCTGTGCATACTATACTTGTAGGCGCATTTTTTCACCCGCACATCGGGGAAGTTTTATACATTGCTGTGCATTACACAAAATTCGTCAGCGAGCGTCAAGCTAATTCCATGCGTGTCTGTATGAATTAGTGCTAGATGACGCCAACGCCTGAATCACTCGCTTTTTTAAGTTTGATTCTAGACCAAGTGGCACTTGCGCACCTCCGAGTCTAGCAAGGAGAAACGATGGTGAAGGCAATCAAGTCGCCTGCTAAGTGGTCATCATCATATGCTGTAGTTTACACACTGAACGGGCGATTATAACGAGCCGACAGTGTAACCCTTTTTATCGACTAAATCCCAGTGAGAACATATTCGACTGGTTCGAGCGATGCAATTGACATGCCCTCGAGGATTGATATTGCCAACGCAGGGTGTCATATGTATGACTTAACTAAATGACTTGGTGGAAGCATAATTTGGGCTCACTGCATTATGAGAGTCGGACCCAGCGACGAGGTTGATCATTTTCCCCGCTGGTGATTTATCGAGGGGCCAAAAGATGACGTAGTTGTGATTCGGTTGGCGACTCCTCAACGATGAGACCCACAAAGTCGCAGCCACGTAACTTTGGCCCGTCGTAAGTGCACCGATACCGGAAACGAAGAGGAGAATATGGTCAAGTCGTTTCGATTAGGATCAGCAGATGGCAGGAAAATGCCGGTACCAGACTAAATTTGATTTCCCCTTGTCATGCCAAGGCGAGGTACGAAGTTGTAATAGAAGGAGTGGGGCAGTCCTCGAGGTGATGGCTGTGTGGAGCAGGTCACTGTACGTGTTAATGGTCAAAGCTTCCATGAGGACCCACAAGGGGAATTTCGGTTCGATATGGGATCATGTGAAGGACGATGGAGCGATAAGATGTGAAGAGAAGCGTAATCGAGTGGTGCGATGATAGAGCAGATGGTGAATTGATACAAGCTTGACTCACACCAGGCTGGTTCCCCAACACGAGTTTGCCGATTTTCTCGTCACCGGTCCAGTTGCCTAAGATATTCTCGTAAACGTAGTCCGGAACTCAGCATGAAGGATTTTCTCAGGTTGGTGCAAAAGTAACTTTGCGGTGCATCGATTAGTAGGCGGCGTGGGAGCCTGAGACAAATTTAAAGTTAACAGGTTGCACCCTGACTGGTTTATTTATAAGTTCTTTATACTATGTTATGTAATATAGTCTGCTGATAGAGAACTCTCTTCTGAGGATACTCGAACTTCAAAGTCTTTCGTGGGTTCAGAGTCCGGAGTATGAGGTGCACTGCCAGGCGCACACTCAATTGGAAACAGTGATGATATTGTAAACATGAGAACGTGTATGGCTTTCATCTGCACAGACAAGTAAAACGCAACGGGTACGACCAGGTGCGAAACAGTTTGCAAAGCCCTCAAAATCAACAGAAAAACATCGAAGCGACCAGTTTGTAGATGACCTCATGACTGATGCGAGGAAGGACCACCACAACTAAAAAACAATCCACAACACCTAACTTCACAAGAAACTCCCGTCCCACCACCTGCGCCTTGCGTTCCTATTGGTTGCCCCTGAGACACTTGTGTCCCCGGCACAACCAGAGGTGGACCTGGTTGCGTTTCCGTCGGGCGTCCTTGAGATACTTGTGTCCCCGACACAGCCTGAGTTTGACCTACTTGCGTCGAACTTCCAGCCTCATTGCCATTCGTACGTTGAGCTGCTGCTGCCGCTTCTGCGCGGGCCAATTCTGCTGCGCTGGGAGGGGAAACATAAATTCTCTGCAAATATATTAATCTTTATGACATCAACAAGGAGCGATGGAAGCTACTCACATTTTTCTTGCGACCGGCAGCTACTTCAACGGTGCGTATAGAACTTCCTCTTGGAAATAAGTTGAAATTCCAACGTCGGGGCTCGAGTGGTATTGATTGTGGCGCGTTTGCATGTCGAGTACTGAAAGGCAGCGAACTGAACAAGTTACGCCAATAAAGGGAAGACGACGGGCTCGCAGGAGAAGGCGTGGGGTTGGTATCAGCGTCCCAGAAGTCCTTGCCCTTCACCAGCGTCAGACTTGCAAAAGGCAAGAAACAAAAGATCGCACTGACATATTTCGTCATGCCTTCGAGTCTGTTCTCGGGCTGCTGCTTGGAGACCTGACTGGCGTGCAAGATCTAATGAGACGAATAAGCAGAGAATGAGGGTGTTCACAAGTCGATTAGCACACAGCATCTCTCGACCGAACTGAACGTCCCTGGTGAAGAAGTAAGATACCATAAGAAAGAGAAATACAGACAACTTGCCTTGAGCTTCACATTGGGTTTTGCTTCAATCGCAAGCTAAATTATAACGAAACCCCGCTTAGAAAAGACACTGACAAAAAATATACACACTTACTACATGATCATCACCTCCATGTTTGAGCGCTGCCTCCAGGTTCCATACATATATCTTTCCGTCCAATCCAGCACATGCGATATGTTTTCCATCAGGGAAAATGACAACAACACAGACTTCGTCATCATGCAAGAGGGGGTCTCCAACCGGCTGATTGGTCTTGAGGTCCCATAGGCGAACTGAGCAGTCAGCTGATGCGCTAACAAGATGACTTTCGTCAGGGGAAAGACAGAGGGAAGCGACGGCATTGGTGTGACCCTGGAAAACGACAAGCTCTTTTCCATCAATGGACCGCCATTTTCTGATGGTGTGATCGACTGATGCGGAGAAAATGTGTGCGCCGTCCTTGGACCAACACAAAGACGACACCCTATCGTCATGGCCCTCGATCTCTATGAGTAGCTCGCCGTCCTTTGACCACACGCAGATCACCTTATCCTCCTGACCACTCATGATTTTATCCCCTTGTGGTGAGTATCTGACAGCGTAAACCATCCCATGGCCGGTCTCTATCGGTGGTGCTATTTGTCGACCAGTACCCGGGTTCCAGCGTCGTATGGTGCCGTCTCGTGATCCACTTGCTATTTCCTGGCCATTGGGAGACCAATTGATGCACCACACTACATCATCATGCCCTTCCCATGGGTTTCTGACCAAGCTGCCCTTCCTGATGTTCCATAGCCGTAGTCTGCCATCTACGCTTCCGCTCACGACCATTGATTCATCTGAAGACATTACCATCGAGCCTATTGCTCCTCCATCACCAACCCAAGGTCTCCCCACAGGCTCTCCGTCTATTGTCCACTGACGAATTGAACCATCGCGTGACGCACTCAGTAGATTGGAACTGGTACCCAGACAGACAAGGCTCCAGATGACTTCGGAATGACCCTCGATGATGCACTCTGGTGTCAAGCTCTCTGGTGGGCGCTCAGGCACTGGTTTTTTCCACGATGTGGTCTTGGTATTGTGATTGACGAAGTAGGAACGACCGAGCGGTGAGATGTACCATTCGCATCCGGGAACGAGTTGTCCAGGAAGATCTATGTTGCACCATTAGTTCCTCGTTGCTAGTGGAACATTTTTCGCTCACTTAGTTGCACTCCTGGTAAAGGTCGGTTCCATGAAGCCATTACGACTGTGTCATCTTGATATGCTATTCTGCCATCTAGCAGATTAACCTGCCACCATTGAGGAGGGAGCGCTTCATTCCCGCCTGTTTCTCGTCGAGTAAGTAAGTAGGTATGGAAATGCAAACACATACCTTCCCAAAGTGCATCCTGGCGATATTGTGCACCATAGGGTGGTGGATCCTTCTCCTTCCTCCGACGAGGCGCGCTAATTACCGGTGAGTTCAACGACGCCCTTCGTTCTTCATCTCTTCGTTGTGCTGATGCGCTTGATTCGGCCATGACACTGAGAAAAAAAGTTTTGAATTATCGCGGTCTGTACAGACTCGTTGAGGTCACAGACAGTGAATTGTCGAAGGCGAGAAGAGATGATGGAACCAATAGAGAGACCTGCTAGATAGTCAGTTGTACATGCTGTATTTTCACTGGCAGCCTGCAGGCGCCTCTTTGAGCCACATGTCGGGGGCAGTGCTTCAAATGTTGGGGCAGTTCTGTACATTATGACAACGAACATCAAGATATGAACGTCGACGTCTGAACGTGAGTGGCACAACGCCGAATAACCGACTGCATTTCTAATATTACACGCTTGTCTATATGGCATCACATGACGCCAATTAACCACTAGTACCCCTGTGATCGTAACCTAACAGGGATAACCGCTAACGATGGTACCAATCTGCGAGGAGCTCTGCAGAGTGGCATCTCGGACTCGCTGATATGACATGATCGATATTGCCGGTGATATGCATCCTGGAACGTGGTGCATGTGCATGAGGGGCCAGAAAGCGACTAGACAGTATTTGCTTGGGAATTCTACCCACCCTCGTCAACTACATGCTGGCGATAAGAATATCGACTAATCGGGGCGGTGCAGTGAAGACGGTGGTAGTTGTAGGCCATCTCTGAGATCTGAGGGTCTATATCACGAAGGCGAGTTAGGAAGTCGAGTCTAGTCGCGATGATGCCCGCGTTAAACACGTTTTGATAGAGTCAATAAATTCCTTGATGGAGATGAAGATTGCCCATTCGTGAGTCGGTCCAGGTCGGTCCTCGAGGTGATTGCCGTGTGGCTTCCATGAGAGTAATGTATGCAGATAACCCCAAGCGAACCCCAAAAACGTAAGCGTTGAGATTACAAGATTGCAGCGAGTGTGGCTCAGAGTGCGCTGTAGGTTGTTCCGATGATTGAGGCGAGTATGGGTCTTGTCGCCGAACTATGTTCGAACTAGGCCTGACTATTCGGATTGGAATTTGTTTGTGATACGATTTGAATGGTTCGATCTTAGTGGTTCGAGTGTGGCTGTGTAAATTTTAGATCGTGTGAATATTGGGGTATAAAATAGCGTCTTATACAGGATGATAGACATCGTTTCCTCCTTCTCCCTACAATGTCTTCGAAAGGTCTGTTCTCATTATCAGCGCGCTAATAGGTTGTACTCACATCCAATATAGCAATCAGAGAATACGACGCAAAGCTTCTATTGGCCTATTGGCTTCAACGTGCACCTGCACCAAACCCAAACTTCGCCCCTTCACCATCTTCCACTCTTAAATTCCCCGCTCCAAGAGTAGCGCAGATCTTATGGGATCCTTCAACTGATTCCATCACACCTGATACCCTTCTTCCTTCTTGGGTATCCACCACAAAGCTCGTCGCAAAACCGGATCAGCTCATCAAACGTAGAGGCAAAGCAGGCTTGCTAGCTCTCAACAAAGATTGGCAAGACGCGAAGAAATGGATTCAAGATAGAGCAGGGAAGCCTCAGAGAGTAAGTCCTTATCTAATCGCATCTCCTTCCATATTTAGCACTTCTCCCACAGGTCGAATCAGTCACGGGCACTCTCAGCTCTTTCATCGTAGAACCTTTCCTCCCCCATCCATCAGACTCCGAGTATTACATCTGCATAACTTCAGCACGTCACGGTGACACTCTGCTCTTTACCACTGCAGGTGGTGTCGACGTCGGCGATGTTGACGCAAAGGCTCTCAAACTCGACATCCCCGTCCTCGGTCCTTTCCCAAGTCGCGCTGATCTCCAGAGAATCCTCCTCCGCGATGTCCCAGCACATAAGAAAGAAGTCCTCACCGACTTCCTCGTCAGACTATACTCTGTTTACGTAGATCTCCACTACGCTTACCTCGAGATCAACCCCTTGGTCGTCCTCGATGACGGTACAATTCACTACCTCGATATGGCTGCAAAGCTTGATCAGACAGCCGAGAGCATCTGCGGCCCAAAGTGGGCTGTCGCAAGAGACTTGTCAGTTTACGAGGCCGCTCCGGCTGGACTTACCACTGGCTCCAAGATAAACGCTGATCGTGGCCCACCCATGGTTTGGCCTGCTCCATTCGGTAGAGATCTCACAAAGGAAGAGGGTGAGTACTCCATTCATCGTCGTTGTGTCGTACTCATTTGACATAGCATACATTCAAAAACTCGATGCTTCAACTGGTGCTTCTCTCAAGCTCACCGTCCTCAACCCCAACGGTCGTGTTTGGACAATGGTCGCAGGTGGCGGTGCATCCGTCGTCTACAGTGATGCCATCGCAGCAGCAGGTTTCGCACATGAACTCGCAAACTACGGTGAATACTCTGGTGCTCCAAGCGAGGGCCAGACTTTCGAATATGCGAAGACAATCCGTGCGTATCTCTTCACGTCAATCGCATCTCGCTAATCTATGTATAGTCGACTTGCTCACGCGCCCACCTCCCCGCCCTGATGGCAAGATCCTCATCATCGGTGGTGGTATTGCAAACTTCACCAACGTGGCTGCCACCTTCAAAGGCATCATCCGCGCACTCACATCCTACAAAGCACAACTCATCGCACACAATGCCAAGATCTACGTCCGTCGTGGCGGTCCCAACTGGCAAGAAGGTCTCAAAGCCATGCGTTTACTCGGTTTGTCCATCCCACGTATACATTGATGTTAACATCGCCACTAACACTAACACAGGCGAATCCCTCGGCGTCCCCATCCGAGTCTTCGGCCCTGACACCCACATCACCGAAATTGTTCCCCTTGCTCTCGGCCTCAAATCCACAACGAGCACAACAGCACCCATCAGCATCCCCGCCACCGCACCTGGCTCCCCCAAGATCTCGCCCGCATCGCCCGAGCCCGGGGCCAGCGACGTTGGGGCTATCCACGCAGATGGGGAACGCACCCAGCCCAATGACGTCGTCGTCCGCTTCGATTCCCTCAAAAGCACCAAAGGCTCTAGGCCCGCATACAGGCCATTCGACGAAGATACACGCAGCTTTGTCTATGGTCTTCAACCACGGGCCATCCAAGGAATGTTAGACTTCGATTACAGCTGTAAACGCGCGCGTCCGAGTGTAGCGGCTATGATTTATCCCTTTGGAGGACACCACATTCAGAAATTCTACTGGGGCACACGCGAAACACTTCTCCCCGTATACACCTCGCTCGAAGAAGCCGTCAAGAAGCACCCCGACGTCGATGTCGTCGTTAACTTTGCGTCCAGCCGGAGTGTATATAGCAGTACGATGGAGTGTTTGGGGTATGAGAGCATCAAGGCTATTGCGTTGATCGCTGAAGGAGTGCCAGAACGTCAGGCAAGGGAAATTCTGTGGAAGGCGAATGAGAAGGGCGTGTTGATTATCGGCCCTGCTACTGTTGGAGGGATCAAGCCTGGTTGCTTCAGAATCGGCAATTCTGGAGGGTGTGTTTGCTCCTTATGCTGACATGATCGTTTCGCCCTTCTGACATAATTCCTACCCCACAGCATGATGGACAACATCATCGCCTCTAAGCTCTACCGCCCTGGCAGCGTCGGCTACGTCTCCAAATCCGGAGGAATGTCCAATGAGCTCAATAACATTCTCAGCCTTGTCACAAACGGTACCTATGAAGGTATCGCCATCGGTGGTGACCGCTACCCCGGCACGACCTTCATCGACCACCTCCTCCGTTATGAAGCCGACCCCGCATGCAAAATGCTCGTCCTCCTCGGTGAAGTCGGTGGTGTCGAAGAATACCGCGTCATCGAAGCCGTCAAGTCTGGCAAGATCAAGAAACCCATTGTTGCATGGGCCATTGGGACTTGCGCCAGCATGTTCACTACGGAGGTGCAGTTCGGACACGCAGGTAGTATGGCGAACAGCGATAGCGAAACTGCAGATGCTAAGAACAGAGCTATGCGTGAGGCCGGATTCATCGTGCCCGCCACTTTCGAAGAGCTCCCTAAGGCTCTTAAAGACACCTACGAAGCGCTCGTCGCGCAGGGCGCTATCGTCCCTGCCAGAGAAGTCGAGCCCCCTGTTATTCCCATGGATTATAAATGGGCCCAAGAGTTGGGGCTTATCAGGAAGCCGGCTGCGTTTATCAGTACGATTTCTGATGAGCGTGGACAGGAGCTGCTTTATGCTGGCATGCGTATCTCGGATGTCTTCAGAGAAGATATCGGCCTTGGAGGAGTTGTCTCTCTCCTCTGGTTCAAGCGCCGTCTTCCCCCTTGGGCGACCAAGTTCATCGAGATGGTGCTGATGCTTACGGCAGATCACGGTCCAGCTGTCAGTGGTGCCATGAATACCATCGTCGCCACCCGTGCGGGCAAGGACCTGATCTCGAGTTTGGCGAGTGGTTTGTTGACCATTGGTAGTCGGTTCGGTGGAGCACTGGATGAGGCTGCTAGCATGTTCAGTGGGGCTAGAGATACGGGGTTGACGCCTCGGGAGTTTGTAGATAATTCCAGGAAGGCGAATAAGCTCAGTGAGTAGCCTCTTTTTTTTGCGGTTGTGTGAGCTCGAGACTGACCGACGCATAACAGTCTCTGGTATTGGCCACAAGATCAAATCGGTGAACAACCCTGATCTCCGTGTCGAGCTGGTCAAGGAATACGTGAGGAAGAACTTCCCAAGCCACTCACTTCTTGATTACGCGCTTGCCGTTGAGAAAGTAACCACGAGCAAGAAAGATACCGTACGTCCTCATCCCTCACTCAAACCAAATTTCAGACCAACATCCCAACAGCTTATCCTTAACGTCGACGGCTGTATCGCCGTTTGCTTCGTCGACCTCCTGCGCGACAGTGGTGCCTTCACCCCTGAAGAAGCCGATGAATATATCAAGATCGGGACCCTCAACGGTCTCTTCGTCCTTGGCCGCAGCATCGGTTTCATTGGACACCACCTCGACCAGAAGAGACTCCGTGCGCCTCTGTACAGACACCCTGCTGATGATATCTTCATCAACATTGCGGATTTGAGTCAGCCGAGAGTGTTGGGGAAAATGCAGTGAGCGGCGCGTGTATTAATGTGAAGCTGAACCATCCTGCCGTTGTAAACTGAAAACTATTAGACGTGCATAATACGAACTGAACCTCATAGCATATCGTGGATCCTTTTCTTCTGCTGTTTCTGTACTCATGGCTTAGGGGATTGTCTAGAACGCATTTTCATACTGTTTGCAATGGATAGATTTCTCGTGAAGGATGTGCTGCGTCAATATACTGCCAGTCCCACACTCAGTTGTTTCAACTTCACAAGAAATTGACACTCTACAGACGGTGCCCATGACCAAGCTGAAGAAGCTGCATGAACACCGTAACTACATGAGTCTCATCATGATGTCACACCATGGAAACTTGCGCGATAGTTCATATATATCTGCGGTTCTTTATTGTAAGTAAACGATGACTCACAGTTCGCTGCCTCGGGCACATGCGAGTTGGGTGAGAAAAGATGCTTAATACTTTTCTTATCCCCCTCGCATGTGCCGTGGTATCATCTATGTTGGTGTGTTGAAACAGGCTATAGTCTGAGGGCACCTACGGGCGACGCACACCAGCGTTATTGTGTCAAATTTTAGCTTTAGACTGCAATCTAATGATAGCTAAGAGGTGGTGCGGGTATGATTTTGGCCTGCGAGTAAAAAGCCGAGTCGCTCGTGCCCTGGTAACTTATCATCTCGCACAAGAGCATTGGTCAAACATGTGCGTGAAGGGGCGCCGGTACTACGCATAGGTATTCTTATGTAGATATCTACACAAAAAGTAAAGTTATAACTGGTCCGCAAAGACGCATGAGCAAAAGCTATCAAGTACAGATGACCTCATGACTGATGCGAGGAAGGACTACCACAACTAAAAAACAATCCGCAGCACCTAACTTCACAAGAAACTTCTGTCCCATCACCTGCCCTTTGCGTTCCTATCGGTTGCCCTTGAGACACTTGTGTCCCCGGCACAACCAGAGATGGACCTGGTTGCGTTGCCGCCGGGCGTCCTTGAGATGCTTGTGTTCCCGAAACAGCCTGAGGTTGACCTGCTTGTGTCGAACTGCCAGCCTCGTTGCCATTCGTATGTTGCGCAGCAGCAGCAGCTGCCGCCGCCGCCGCTTCTGCACGGGCCAACTCTGCTGCGCTGGGAGGGGAAACATAAATTCTCTGCAAATATATTGATTGATATCACAAGAGAGCGATGGAAGCCACTCACATTTTTCTTGCGACCGGCAGCTACTTCAACGGTGCGTATAGAGCTTCCTCCTGGAAATAATTTGAGATTCCACCGCCGATGCTGCAGCGGTATTGATGCATTTGGGGGTCGAATGCTGAAACGCAGCGAATCGAGGAAGTTACGCCAATGAAGGGAGGAAGATGGGCTCGCAAAAGGAGGCGTGGGGTTGGTATCAGCATCCCAGAAGTCATTGCCCTGTGCCACTTGTTAGACTTGCGAGAGCCTCAAAATGAAAAAAAACTGCACTGACATATCTCGCCGAGCCTTTGTTGACGGCCTGGGGCCGCTGCTTGGAGGCCTGACTAGCGTGCAAGATCTGACGACATGAATAAGCGAATGAGTAGAATGTTGATAACTGATTGGCGCACAGCATCTATCGATCGAACTGGATGTCCCTGCCAAAGAAGTGAGATACAATGCGAAAGGGAAGCGCAGACGACTTGCCTTGACCTTTGCACTGCCCTCATCCCCACTCTGAACCACAACCAGACCCCACTTAGAGAAGACACAGACGACGAATGAACGCACGCACGTGATTATTGACTGTATGTTTGAGCGCTGCTTCCAGGCTCCATACATATATCTTTCCATCCGATCCAGCACTGGCAATATACTTTCCATCAGGGGAAATGACAACAACCCAGATTTCGTCGTCATGCAAGAGCGGGTCTCCGACTGGCCGGTTAGTCTTGAGGTCCCAGATGCGAACTGAGTAGTCATGCGATGCGCTAACAAGATGTCTTTCATCAGGGGAAAGACAGAGGGAGAGGATGTCATTGGTATGACCCCGGAAAACAACAAGCTCCTTCCCATCAATCGACCGCCATTTTCGGATGGTGTGATCGACTGACGCAGAGAAAATATGTGCGCCATCCTTGGACCAACACAACGATGTCACCTGGCGCTCATGGCCCTCAATCTCCATAAGCAGCTTGCCGTCCTTTGACCATATGCAGATCACCTTATCCTCCTGACCGCTCATGAATTTATCCCCTTGTGGTGAGTATTTGACAGCGTAAATTGTCCCATGACCGGTCTCTATCGTTGTTATTTGTCGACCAGTATCCGGATTCCAGCGTCGTATGGTGCCGTCTTCTGATCCACTTGCTATTTCCTGGCCATTTGGAGACCAATCGATGGACCGCACTACATCGTCATGCCCCTTCCACGGTTCGCCAACCATGACGCCCTTCCTGATGTTCCACAGCCGTAGGTCATTTGAGCTTGCGCTCACGACCATTGATTCATCTGGAGACATTGCTATCGAGCATACCGGTCTTCCATCACTAATCCAATGCTTCCCCACTGCTTCTCCATCTATTGTCCACTGACCAATTGAACCATCTTCTGACGCGCTCAGTATATTCCAACCAGTACCCAAATGGACAAGGCTCCAAATAACTTTGGAATGACCCTCAAGCATGCACTCTGGCGTCAAGCACTCCGGTGGACGCTCAGGCACTGGTTTTTTCCACGATGTGGTCTTGGTATTGTGATTGACGAAGTAGGACCGACCGAGCGGTGAGATGTGCCATTCGCATCCGGGAGCGAGTTTTCCGGGAAAGTCTATGTTTCACCATGAGTTCCTCGCTGCTAGCGGCACATCACATCCTTCGCTCACCTAGTCGCACCCCTGGTAAAGGTCGGTTCCATGAAGCCATTACGATTGTGTCATCTTGATATGACATTCTGTATTCCAAATTTCTACGGATACACCAGAGCGGAGGAAGCGCGCCATTCCTGCCGCCTACTTCTCGTTGAGTAGGTCAGTAGGTATTGAAATGCGGTCACTCACCTTCCCAAAGTGCATCCTGGTGATGCTGTGCACCGTAGGGTGGTGGATCCTTCTCCCTCGTCCGATGAGGTGCGATAGTCACCGGTGAGTTCAACATCGCTCCTTGCTCCCCTTCCCTCCGTTTTGCTGATGTGCTTGACTCGGCCATGACGCTGATGAAGAAAGTTTTAGACACCACTATCTTTGCGGACGACTTGACAGCGAGATAGTGTTGGATGATACAGAAAGTGAATTGTCGAGTACGAGGAGGGACGGTAGAAGTAACGAAGAGACTTCCGGTTAGATGTGATGCTGTATTTGCAGGCGCCCTCTTCAGCCACATGTCAGGGCAGTTCTATAGATTGCTGTACATTACGTTGAATTCGTCAGCGAGTGTCAAGATATGGATATGGCATGGGGCGCGCCAGTCAAATGTAAGATCCCCGACTATATCTCTGATATAAATCAGTACCAAGTGAATGCGTGGCGTACCGTAAACTTCATTATCAATGAAAATGATATACTCGTTCGAGCGACACGAATGAGATCAATAGATGGTGGTAGCGTCACGGGACAATAATTCTATATGGTATTTTTGAGGGTCCATACTATCGCCAAGGCGAGTGGACTCTTATCGATTTTGTAAACCAAAGTCGTCGATGAATGCACGATGCAAGCTCACGACCCTATGGTAGACATGATGACAAGATTGATGTATTAATTACACGAAAAAGATCTAATTTGAGCAGCTTGATCTAAGTTTATGTGGGAGGGTTTTCCTATGGAAGACAGGACCACCGCGCTCGTTACATCGTGTGACAACAACCCATACTAGGCAAGTGTGATGTAGGGACCCCGTGTACCTTTGCGAGCTCCGTTGTTTTGATGTGTCGCAAATAGTAAACGGAAATACAGTAGACAACACATCATCTGCGAGCAAAGTGACGAGCACCCGAAACATGCTGTCTCAAAAACGATCGAGTGGCACAAACAACATAGCAACCATCGAGTGAGCAGAATAGTCATTGTATACAACTGATAAGCAGGATTAAATACATAGATTGGTAGCAGCCAAGTGCCATTACATTGCTACATCAAACTCGGTCACCACTCGTACATTTCATCATTGTCATTGTCGTCATCCTCATCAGAG
>MU172278.1:254093-281148 GCA_016695485.1 Suillus hirtellus | reverse complement strand
TCCGATCCTCCGATCCTCCGATCCTCCGATCCTCCGATCCTCCGATCCTCCGATCCTCCGATCCTCCGATCCTCCAAAGTTTCCGGAAGTCTATCCAGATCTTTCCTGCGGTCCTCCGGACCTATTCTGCTTCGGACTTTGTCCTTGCAGCCATTCCTCTGTTTGCTTCTACTCAGGACAAGTCCTGAGTAGCCATTATACGTATCTGTATTAGGACGCAACCTCATCGTAATTTCCAGAAGTTCCTCCGGAACTTTCCCACACTCATCCAGAAGTTACTTGCACCCATCCGGAAAGTCCTTCCGAAGTTTCCCATGCCTTCGGATGTCCTTCAGACATCTTCGGATGCCTTTGGACTTTCTTTGGACACCAATCTGAAATTAAGGGTACATACTCAGGTAAGGGGCGCAGCGCACGAGCTGAAGCCAAGCCCCTCAGAATCAGTCCTACCCTTTGTGCATGGTCTTAACAGCTGTGTGGTGCAGGTTGAGATCAGAAATTGACTCACTTGTACAAAAATGGTAAAACCTTGCATGAGAGGGTGAATATCAGTTTTATGCTGCGAATGTATGAATGTAGGTGGTCCAATAAGATGTGATAAGACAGGAGTTGAGGAAGCCTACCATGCAAAAAGTATAAGCGAGGCTAGATCAGATGTGCTTGAGTTAAATTGCCTTCATAATGATTTAGTAGTACTGTTAAACGCAAATATTAAGCTCTGGGCACACAATTTGCATACACAACAAGGTTGAGTTTTGTGGTTCTTCTGCTTGCTTGCAGGTGATGCCATCAAGAACCAAAAGATGATGTTGTTTTGACTCAGTGGCAAAATGGTATGTACAAATAAGCCACAGCAATGTCACATGTAGCCTGTTGCACATGCTGTTGTAAATCCTGGAAAGCTTGCAATGAGGAGAAGATAGTGAGGTCTTTTAGTCTTTTAGATTGGGACTGAGTCGCAAGACTGTGCCCCAATTATCACTTGGATCCAAATCATCAAGGCAAGTCAATTTGATCATATCTTTCCTGAACTTCTGAGTCATAATGGGGGCAGTCCTCAAGGTGATTGCCATTTGATGCAGGTTGAGAGCACCATGAGATTGACATGCTTGTGTTGAATGGTGGAAACTTCCATGAAAAGCAGAGGGGGAATCATGTGGGATTGGTGGGAAGATGTAATAGGAGATGAGTTGATAAGATGAGAAGTCTCAAGAATAAGCGATGAGTGAAGTGATAAGAGGATGGTAACAGAGAAGCCAGAGGCATAAGTGAGTTGACCTATTCAAGCTGTAATTGTATTATTGTTGATGCAAGAGGGCTAATGGCATGATTTATCCACAGTTGCCAGCAATAGGGACGATGCAAATGCAGTCTTTCTCGTTGGTGTGATGGACTTTCAGTGGGCATGGATTATTGTTTGTGTGTTTCCTTGTGAGTAGTGCTCACAAATAATTGATGGGTTCAAAGTAAATCATCACTCCCTACCTAGTGCCTACCATATTTATGGAAGTACCTCAATTTCTGGGTGTAAAACATTAACTTTCTGTCTGAGACTTGCATGTCATATGACCTGGACTGTCCTAAGCCATGGCCCCTGATCCTGGTCTGCGGTCCTTCACTCAGCATTTCGCAATTCAGTGATTGTAGTGGTATCCAGCTTGGTGAAGCCAAACATCCAACTTTGACTCTGAACATAAAGCCACATGCATGTCATTCATTGATGATCTTTAGTGAGAGACTTGCAGGAGGTGAGGCTTGAAAGGAGTCAGCATTGAGATGTCCATCAGGGCTAACCGAAAGTGCTTCACATACTGCTTGCTTTGAGGAGAATGAATAGCTGCTAACAGGGCTAAATGCTGCATGGGGAAGAACCTGCCACAAACACTAAGCCTGGGAGAGCATTTGAGCATCTGGGGAGTATGAAGTAGTCTTTGAAAGATCAGGTATAATATTCTAATTGAAGCTTTCAGGGCTCCTCAAGTTTCAGAGCTGGAATACTTGCCATGAGTCTGTGAAGGTACCTAAGTTGTGCAATGATTCTTAATAGAGTTAAGTGGTAGCCATTATTTGATGTGATACTCCTTTGAACTGACTTTCTGTAATGGTGGTGACATTGTATATGATATAGGAGGAGATGATGAGATAGGATAGTTCATGCTACTTGGCAAGGTCCATTGAATGGACATCAGGTGAGGATAATTTGTGAAACTTGGTCAGATGAGATATGATAAGTTGAACAGGACATGTGCTCATCAAAATGAATTTGAAAACATACTTGTTCCTGTCATGTGACTTAGTCTTTGAATTTCGCCAAAGTCAACATTGTGTTTATCATTAGTACTCCAATGCATGAAATGCAGGCAGAGTGCATATCACACAAAACATATCTGTGACCTGCATTGTGTCAGCATCTCATGTCAGCAAGACATGCCTTCATCAACACACCATGCCCAAGACTCCACAGAGTCAGTCATGGTGACACCAAAAAATATTACTGTGATTGTGAGCTAGCTGCACCAAGTACTTTATGATGGCTTGCAGAGTTTGGAGGTCCCAATATGAAGGGGACATGTTCTCTGACACATACTAGTATGGCCAGCTCTGCTATGAAACATGCTTTCTGGGGCTGTTCTACTAATGGTAGCTCAGAACCCACAACCTATCCAGCAGGATAAACAGGATCATGACCCTGGCATAGAGGTTCATCTTGTGCTTTCTACTATAATGACTTGTGATTTCAATTTATCCCTATTTTGCAGGTTACAATGCCTCTGAAGACATTTACAACACAATGACAGATGTATGCCCTCACATGTTACCTCCTCAACATATGGTCCCACAACAATGTCCATCCCTGGATCTGCAACTATCAGACCCTAATGGTAGCAGTGTTCTCACACCCTTAGATGTGGACCAGCCAGTGTGTCCTTATGGAGGATTTATACTTATGTGAAGTGTCATGATTTGTCACTCTCATCCATTTGTCTTGTAGACGCAAACAGCCAGTTTAGATGACAAAGACACTGGGCTGAGCACAGAAACTGTCACACAGCTCAAATTCCCACTGCAGTTCATGCCTTTGCTTGAGAGGGATTACCACTGCTGCTGTCAAGCTCTACCTTCCACATTCAGCTTCAGACAAGGATGTGCAAGGTAATCATCGAGCTTCTTGGTTGGGCACCACCATGTAATGCTATTTTTCACAATGTTGTCAACATTTTTTGAAATGGCTGGATACAAGGCATACAATCATGCATATCATTCAAACTAGTGAGTCTTGGATCATACTGCAAGTTCTTGTATTGATAATATCCTTACCAAGACATGTAATGTTGTATGTTCCAGGTGCAGAGACTATGCAGTAGTAATGTTGTGGCTTGGCTATGGTCGGTCTGGGCTTGGCTCTTACCAATTTCACAGCAGTTTGGCAATTCTAATGAACCAAGTTACTCATGTACAACTCAGTCTGGTTTTTAAGGCACCTGAACCAGCACAAATTGCAACAAGCCAAGAATATGGGAAGAATGGCTTGAGCCGGCCTCAAGCCAGCTGGAGGAGGTTGTGTTCATTGCGTCACTTGCATTGTGAACTCATTCTCCAACATATCCCCACTATTCAGTTGGATCCACTGTAAGTTACCATGCATAAGGTCCCAGTTTGAGTGGATGGGAGATTCAGGCTGGGAGATGTCTTAGGATCTGGCTCATATGGCATGTAGTCAAATTCATTGTTCTGGTTCAGATTCACTTATGTTGTACAACTTAGCTGTCATATATTCTACATGGAATATCATCAATGATGATCACGTTACCCTCAAACTCAAAACCATTGTCAACCACTCATCTCCTGTCAAGCGTGAATACTATATTTTGAAACAACTTGAAGGTGGAGTTGGCATTCCATGCACCTTCTGGTTTGGTAGAGAGTCAGTGCATTATGTTCTGGTCCTTGAACTCCTTGGGTTGTCACTCCACCAACTCTTCCTCACAAACCATTGAAGATTCAGCCTTCTCAATATTGTCAATCTTGGAGTCTAGTTGGTCAGTCATTTGGTCCAAGGTCTTTGCAGATAGGTTGACTGACTTTCCCAGCTCTTGTGTCTTGAGTACATTCACTCACACAATTATGTTCACAGCAACATTAAGCTGCAGAACATCTTGGTGGGTCTTGGAAATTTGAGGCACACCACCTATATCATTGATTTTGGAATCACGAAGACATCCTGGAACACTAAAACTAGTGACCATGTACCATTTTGCCATGGTTGAAGTCTCTCTAGTACTCCTGCATTCGTCTCAATCAATAATCACCTAGGAGTTGAGCCAGGTTGCCATGACAATCTTGAGTCACTCACTTACATGCTGATTTATTTTTTGTGTGGCTTGCTTCCATGGCTAGCCAGTGATGATGAGAAATTATCCAGCTCTACCATACTTGAGCACAAAGCACATGCTACCATTGCAGAAATATGCCATGACATTCCCATCAAATTTGCAAACATTCTTATTTACACTTGCTCTCTTGCATTTGCTGAAGATCCTGATTACAATCATCTTCATTCACTACTACACAGTCTTTGTGCCACATTGCCTGCACTGGCTATGTGCTTGTTGGATTTTGGCCAATCTGATGGTTCTGGGACTCCTTGCTATCCTACCATACACCCCCCTCTATCTCCTGACCAGTGCTGTATGGCTAAAGCAATGTCAATATGCCCACCAAAGGCAGTATGCCAATCAACACGTGTGTAAGTAACATGTTTCTTTCATATCTTTGAACCAAAGTATAACTTATTTGCAGGTTATGCCCACATACAAATGGCTCTTCATGGTGTGCTATGTCAATTCTGTCAACTCCACAGCAGAAATTGTGACTGTTGTAGACTACAGTATATAATATATATTATAAGGGTCACATGAATTGGTTCTGCAGGATTGAACTCTTTGTCCTTACAGATGTTAGAAATAGTGTACTGCAATGGGAGCAATGCATCATGTGTAATTGTGCACCACTTTCAGTGTGGGACTATTTTCCCTTCAACATGCTGCACAGACTTGCACTAGTGCACAGCAGCCGCAGCTATTGATCTTTGCACCTGCCATCATCACTTAAATTCACCACCGGTGTTGCCATTGCGTTTTCTTGTGCTGATCAGACAAGATCGCTAAGGTGAGGGTCTCATTAGAACTTATGGTTATCTGCCACTGAAGGCTTGAATTGCTTTCAAACAGGTTGCATCACCAAGTGGTAGTGTCCATTGTCCAATGATTCGACTTCTGTGCAAGGTAAATTTAATTGGTCTAGCTAATTTTTATCATTAGACTGTATCAATCATATCATGTGGTGATTAAAATTGAGGAGTGGTAGTGTATCTGCACCTATATGCAACACCTCATGAGGGACCTTTTCTAAATGAATCACTAACCTTGTGGTGGATGGCTGTACTGCCTTATGATCTGGATTCTGAATTGAAACTCTGAGGATAAAGGTGAGCTGTTTATTTCTCAACTATTATCTATATGATGGCAATCTAGAATATGCTGCATGAATGACCTTTCATCAATACCCTGCCCCACTTCACTACATTGTTACCTGCAATATATTGCCCTTGAGCTTTGCATACATTGGCCTTGTCTGGGGATTCCTGGAAAGAACACTTATATAGACAGACAGTTCTGTCATCAAATCATCAACACTACTACCACAAATGCAAGGTTGATGACATAGGCAGAACAAGAGGCAGACAGCTACCTTGCCTGCTGTTACTGCTATCCCCACTGCCTCTGCTGCTATTTCTGCTGCTGCCAATTTCTCCACTGCTGCTGCTATCCTTGCCACAATCCCTACCACTATTTCTGCTGCGATCCCTACCACTATTCCCACTGTGATCCCTGCTGCTGCTGGAGCTAATGCCACTACCCTTCAAAACCCTTATCGGCAACAGCTTCCTATTAGATACAGAACCAGTGATGCAGCTCATACTGGTCCAGACAAGGGTGAGGTCCTTGACCTTGACAATGTCTCAGGAGATGAAGAGGGACCAGAAAATCTTCTTGCATCTGTCATTGCTATGGCACCTGCAGGCTCTAATCTGAGCCCACTCCAGACCATTTATAGCACTGTTCGCACTGACCCTTTGGCCACTGGAAATCTAAAGCAATCTAAAGGGTCCACCAATATAACTCACTTTTACTGGATTGACTCTGATACTAAGAGCAAAACTTGCATCCCTTGTGAGTGAGTACTGCATTTGCAATCTTTCATCATTTCTCACACCCATCACCAGAATACTGCATAATATTGACACAATGCACAAGGTCACGGTATATGCAGGCTCCACATCTAGTACAGCTCCCCACATGCGTGCTTTCACTTACCACACTGAACTTTATTTGGAAGCAGCAGAGTGTTTTGGCTGGTACATACAGATAAAGGATCTAAATGAATGACTAGCTGAGGGCTGGTCACTGATGACAATTTGCAAATGACTCAAGAAATTGCCTTGCACAATGCAATCACTTGGTCCCCCCCTAACCAGGGAACTGACACATTGCTGGTAGGAACCAGCTCTCCACACAATGTAATTCCAGACTTCACACTTGATGAAATGCATCGTCAAATTGTGAAGTCTATTGTTGCTGATAATCAAGTAAGTCACAGTTTATGCCTACAGCCACTATTAATAATTGTCCCCAGGCAATAAATGTGATCAAGTGTCCTGAATTTCAGCATCTCATACATCTCCTGTGCCTGGATATTGGCGAGACTGGCCTATTTCATCGCATGAAGGCTTGTGAGATGGTCATTGAGCAATGGCAGGAATATTTCCTGGCATTGAAGAAAGATCTTGCTGTAAGTGTATAGTTGCCAAGCATCCTACAAAGGATCTTATTCCTTTTAGAATGTGCAGGGAAAAGTCTGCTTCACATCTGACCTGTGGTCAGATCAAAAGCTCTGGCTGTTCATGGCCCTTACAGCTCATTGGATTGCCAGGTCCAATCAAGGTTTAATGCTTGTGTTGAAGATGGCCCTCTTTGCTTTCCACCACATCCCAGGAAATCATGATGGTCAATCTCTTGGTTCCATGATATTATATCTCCTTGATCGTGCAGAAACTATGGCTAAGGTTTATACTCATTTGTATTGTGTTGTGTGCTCTCACATTGTTTAGACCAGCCATTTTACTTTTGACAACATGGCCAACAATCATACCACAATGCAGGAGCTTTCTACACTACTTGGGCAATGTGAGATTAACTTTGATCCAGTTGAACACAGGATACCGTGTTTCCTGCATGTGATAAACATATGTGTGAAGCATATCATTGACAAATATCCTACTGCTGACTATTCTACTGTGTCCGATATGTGGACAATTAAAGATCAGGTTATTGAGAAAGTTGATTATGTCCAGGCCATGCAAACTAAGCCTCTTGAGTAAGCCAGGACAATTGTGCGATTGATCTGTGCATCAAATCAGCAGTGCGACAGATTTCATGACTGCATCCTTAAGGGTAATGAGTGTTACAATGGTACATTGTCGTGTGCAGACTCAGATAATCTAACAACAGTAGTTGCAAAAGAGCAATGTCTGATATATCGAGCTTCGTGAGGTTGGCCTCTACAGAAGAGCAGAGGTTGCATACACCAAATGGTGGTTGGCAATTATAGCAAGTTACAGGCAGAAGGGGTCTCAAGTCCTTCTGAAGGTGTGGATCATAGATCAAGATAAACCAGGTGTTAATTGGTAAAGCTAGTATCTGGTAGACCAAGTAAGACTAAAGTAAGGAACATCTACTTTAGTCTTCTGACTTATATAAGTCTACTCTATTGTATCTAGGCTCAGCTTGAAGCTGGGTGTGAATCTGCCTATCTATCGAGTCAGAGATAACATACATGAGGCAGGTCTTCTATCTAGCTGCAGACTGTGGCACAGTCCTTCTATCAGTACATGAGGCAATGCAAGGCTTTGCCTTCTATCTTGATAACTATTAATAGGTCTTCTAGACCTATGTTGTCATAGTGTACGTCAGTGTTCATCAGCATTCCAGAATGCTTACATAAGCCTGGTGTAGGGAATCATGCCTCTCATTGCCAGATATGGCACTTTTCACTGGGGAGTACATGGCACAAACTTGCAGCACCACTCTGTGTGCTATCCACAGCTAATCCTATGTGAGGCGCAGCTTTCCCATGCAATGCACACTATGCACACACCATTCCCATGCTTTGCAATGTCCATGCATGTGCACTTTCCTGTGCTTGAGTGCCCTATAGCACCAGCCATCCAGAAGCATCCATCCACTGTCCACCAAGCCCTCTAGTGCATATATTCCCATCTCTCTTATTAGCATATTGTTCCACCTTTATTTTTATCATGGACTCTCACTCACATATATCTTTACATACCTACTTGGAAGTGCTTCAGCTCCACTTGACAGTGCTTAGGCGCGCTATATACATCAGGAAATTGAGGAGAGCATTGTTTTTGTAGATAGAATTGACAAAATTAGACCAGAATTTTATCACATTGTGTGCAGTTATATGATAATATATAATAATGTACAGGTGTGAGCAAAGTAGTGTGACAGGATAAGGTATTGTAAGAAGGTCACAACTCTGAAAGAAATGTGCATTACCTCCTCAGTGCGGTCATCATAAGACAAGATAATATACAAACTTTGGCAGAATGGCATGATAGGATAAGGTATTATAAGAAGGTCACAACTCCAACAGAAATGTGTATTAACTACTTAGTACAGTCGTCCTATGACAAGATAATATACAAACTTTAGCATAATGATGTGACAGGACAAGGTATCACAACTCGTAAAGGAACAGCCAGAATTGATAATATATATGATAAGTGATTGTCTCAAGTCGTAATCCCAGGTAGTAAGTGCAATGTCACCATTTGCATCTGGACACACACAATTCCACACTCCTCAAGGCATTTGAGACACAAATTGAAAAGGAGATGCAGTCTCATATACTTAGGAATAGCAGGCTGTCATTAGATACACGAATTATATGGACACTATGGTAGCTGCACATCTAAGAACAATATCAAAGGGTTAGTGACCAATTCATAGGCTATCAAGATGCATCTCTTTTCCCCTCCAGATATTGACTGGTGACCTATGCAACAGTGAGTATGTGCCCTTGCTGAAGTTGCTTGTGCACACTCAGTCCGGTTCATTTTAGTCGATCGCAAAGACCATATCCATGATCTTTGGGTGCATGATTGTACCTCAAGCTGGATGATGTGATTTGAATACATACTGGTCACACACCCCTCCAACATCTCAGCAGTAGATTGATCCATTGTCAAGACCTACAACAGCTTGGAGGGAATGGGATAGACATGGCGAAAAGACAAGTACACACCTAGACATGCATATTGCCATCAGCAGAACCTGTAACACAGTAGTATGGTACTATAGTAGAACAGGATAACTTGTGAATCAAATGGATATGAAACTTTGTCTTCCTTTCTAACGGTATTTGAGTACTTGTTGATCCTATGAAATCACAGATAGATGTATATCACATACCTCCCAGAAACAAATGATATTGGTTGTGCATTCAGCTGCTTCAAGTACTATACCTGCCTCTTCATAACGAGAGAACTCATACTTGGCATCCTTCCTGTCCAGTTCAAGTTCCTTGTGCAAGTGTTCCTCTGTGAATTCCTGTGTTGGTGACTGTACCACCAGTTCAGGGACAATGATGGTTTGGAGTTGGAGGGATGGCACTATAATACTATTAGTAAGAAAAGATGAGTGCTGCATAGTTACATTGAGGCTGGTCATGCAGTCAAATCCAGCAGATGAGGAGCATGAGGCTATTGGATGTATGAAATGAAGTCACCTGCACTCAAAAATCGCATCATCCATAGTGCACAGAAAAGGAAAAGATGAACTTGTAGTATCCATTCTTGAGCATTTCCAACATCCTCAGCCTCCCAGTACTCCCTCAACCACTTGAGCTTGATGTTTAGATTAATGACTATAGTTCAGTTCACAAAAGTGACATTACTTCGATCAGATGAGGACTGGCTGCAAGCAATACTCTTGAGTGCCACTATACACACACAATGCACTTCACCACTCTTGCCTCTGTTGGCAACATATTTCAGCACTTTATATGGGGATGAGGTTTTCCATGCACTCTGTCAGCCATTGTGAGAATATATGTCTTCTATGTGATACTATCCATTCAGAGTCGGGGATTGGTGTGCAGGCACCGTTATGTAAATGCTAGTAGGACATGTGTGAACTAGTATACCAAACTCTTCAACTACTGATCAAAACAATCTGAGAGATCACTACTACCGACATTGAGTCCATGGACCAAAACATTCAACTGCAAAATGATTGGTTCAACATTCAAGGACAAAATGATCAATCCACACAATCTGTAAGTAGATCTGTAACATGTTGTGAACAGGCTTGCCTGATTCTACCAAACTACTAGCTACTTATGTTCCCTAATCTTACAACAGTACCAGGGCCACTGATCATCACTGACTCAGCAATTGTAAGTAAAAATATCGAATCCAACTGTCACAGACTAAATGAAAGGTAGGCGATCTGGAATGCCACAATGCAAATTGCCCAATACCATGTTGCTCACCACCATATGGTGCTGCAACATGAGCCAATCAACATGACAGAAGAACAAAAGTGTTGGTTGAACTTGATGCTGTTATGAAGGGAGCACAAGTTGGAAGAGTATATGAGGTGCTTGGATAGTGCGTGGTGGGAGTTGAACAAGGCGAGGAAGCTGTTGGATATCAGGAGGAATCAGTGAAATAGGTGCATTCCATACATGTGCCAGCTGGTGGGATCAGAGAATGTCACTGTCTGTATGGACCATCCTGATCATTAGAATTTTTTTCTGAGGTGGAACAAGAATGATGTATCAGTACTGTAAGCATGAATACCTTTTATGTCAATGTAAAATATCAGGATTGTGATGAAAAGGGACACTTTGAACACTAAAGTAACATGAGACAGACATTCAAAGGATGGAAAACCAACAATATACACACACTTGTGTAGGATAGATAGTCAGATTCGAGTGTGGGTGTGTTCTTGTTGTAACGGTGCTGGAGGTGTGGAAGCAAATAGCCTCACATCCTGGCCATGTATGGAAATGAGGCAAGTAGCATAAAATTCACAATCCTCATACCTTTCTGTGCATGAAATGGCACCTTCGCAAAGTCTTCTCAATAGTCTATACTATGTAGTACATAAAGCCATGGCTTGAGTCACCAGCTCTGGCTTTTTAACACAAGCTAGAGCCTAGGCCATGGTCAGGCCATGACTTTGGCCAAGCTCAGCTTGCCCCTGGCTTGGGCTGGCCCATGGCTTGAAGCTGGGCTATGCACATCACTACCAAGAATGTTAAGTCCTAAGAAGAGCTTTGTATTGCTGAAGGGAAGACACAGCAGCCTGAAGAGCCATATGCTAAAAATGTTGCATGTGAGAAAATGGAAAGAAATTGTATTTGCAATGAGGACTGCCATATGTCGTCTCTACAGTGACGAAAAAGACTCACAAAACTGGGTTGTCTGGTTGAGACTGCAGTCATAGCAGTGGAGGCCTGACAAACTTGGTGCAACACCGTTGTCATTCAAATTAGATGGTGGAGGAACTTGGTGAAAAGGCAATGGAGATGCAGAAGGTGTAGGAATGCCAGTGGCAGCCTTACTGGATTTGCTCTGTTGCACCTTGGCTGCTTTGAGCATGCTCTGGTTAATAGTGAACTGAATGGCTTGTGCCACCAGACAAGTATGCAAATAGTACATTCCAGTCTTGAGGCCCTTCTTCCAGCCATAGAAGTACATACTAGTCAGTTGGCCTACAGTATGCAACTGCAAGTGGATGTTCAAACTCTGACTCTGACAAATGAACACTCCACAGTCAGCAGTGAAGTCAATAACCTTCCTCTGTGAGATCTCCCAAATGGTTTTGTAAATGGCTTTAATATCATATGGTATGCTGGGGATGTTGGTGATGGAGCCATTATGAGCAATGATCATGTTCTTCATCTCATCATTCCAGAGCCCACAATCAACAAGGTCCCTAAGCAACCAGGGACATACAACCTAGAATTCACCAGCAGGGACACAATGAGTGTAGATATTGCTAATCGAACATGTCAGCTTGCACAACATGACAAGGAAGTCAAACATACCTGGTGTAGGGTTCGAAACATTCATTGAAACTGAGAATTTGACTAGTTGATGCAGTCGGCATGGGTGCAACCAACAATGAATTCCACAATCCAGTTTGTGCAATCTTTTCCTTGAGACTGGTCCAATCCCAAAGGTCAGAGGAAGTGACACTCCAGAGATCATACTGCAGTTGACTGAGATTGGCAGGACTATCCCTGAAAGTCTCGTATGACCTATTTCTTTCAGCTTCCTCACAGCTGGCCTCGAGTCCAGCATGATAGATGGTCTCAAAGATCTGAAGATTGAGTTGCCTTGCCTCCAGTGAGTCAAATGGTAGATGGAGAATCATGAAAGCATCTGCAAGACCCTGGACACCAAGACCAATGGGACGGTGGCACATGTTTACATTGATGATGTGATTCAGGTTGCAGGTGATGACCTTTGCAACATCATGAAGCTTTTGGAAATCATACTTGCTGTTCAAGATGAAAGTAGGGAGAGCAAGAGAGGCAAGGTTACAAACAGTGGTTTCCTCCAGCAATGAGTACTCTATTATTTCAGTACACAAGTTGGACAACTTGATGGTGCCTAAGTTCTTTTGGTTCAATTTGCCTATGGATGATTGTGAGCAAGGAAAGTGCCACAAAGTCATTTGATGTATGGTTAGTGGAATCTTTGTACACCATGAAAGGACCACCAGTCTCAATCTGAGCTTCAAGGATAGCATACCACAACTTTTGAGCTGGAATGACTGTCTGTGCATGTCCCTCTATCTCATATGTCTCATATAGAGCCTCAAATTCCTCACCATGAACCTTATGAAGACCAGGCACTTCATTTGGGCAGAACAGCGACCAATTTTCATTGGATTTGACGTGTTTCATACTGATAAGGGACAGTAAGGGTGGCTAGGGGGATTATGGTCGAACACATATAACAGGTCACAAATCCACAGTGTGTAGAACAAGTCACAGGCACGCGACTCCTCTTTACCATGATTCTTGCTCAGGTCGAGGAAATCAAAGATGTCAGGGTGCCATGGTTCAAGGTAGATCACAAAAGCTCCTGGCCACTTGTTCCCACCTTGATCAACATAGCATGCTGTGGCATCATATGCGTGAAGCATAGGAACAATGCCATTTGAGTAGCCATTTGTTCCAGCAATGTACAAGCTATCACTTAAGAATAATAAAAGTGTAGATATCACTGGCACCAATGTTAGCGAGCTGTTGATAAAGGCTGGCAGGTATACTCACATCGATTGTAGAGATATCCACCTCAGTCATGGTTGAGCCAAGGCCTGGGCTTGACAAGCATGGGCAGATGATGTGGGTGAAGCATTTTGCACAAGCCATCTTTTGTGATGCATTCTGAACCATTTTAACCAAATAACACCAAATTTCTGCCCACACACATATTCATATGCATGGTAGAATGCTAGTTGATTCTCTTTACTGCAGAGAATTTTCAACTGATGCAACATACAAGAGACAGGCAAACTTACATCTCCTTGTTGGTACGCTTATCAACAGCAGTCTGCTTTATCGTTGCAGAATCCATTAGACAATCTATGAGGATACTCCCAATGCCCACCCTAAGTACCTGCATCCACTCTGATGTCCACTCCTTGCTGTCCTCCATGTACTTTGCAGCCGTCATCCGGTGCACATACAAATCCTTGTACCCCAAGGCCCATGAAATAACCTGTGAACTTGCCCAGGCATGCATGGGAAGGGATGGTGATATGGTTGCACTTGCACATCTCAGCCTTGTATAGGGAAACCGATGTCCCAGTAGCCAGGTGGCATCTTTGCACAATACCGATGGTGCCAATGTCACGATATCTCTTTCTTGTGGTTTTTGATACCTTTGCGGTTTTCCTTACAGTCTGAGAGGCTGTCCAAGGATAATCAGCATTTCTTAGTAGGTGTTGAAGAGGGTGAACACCAAAGTGGTTTCTGGAGAGGCTTGGGCAGTGGTCCAACACATTTAGAGTACTATTAAGGACACATGGAGATTGAGTAATGATTTTTTGAGAAATGAGACATGCACACCACAACAACATTCACAATCATCAATGAGCATCTGTTTTCACTCATCATGGCTCTTGACCACTTCATCATACTGAAAGTCCACGCTGTGATTGTGTTCTTTGCTTATAGTGAAGCGTGAATTGATAGTGGTCACATTACTGTTGGTTTGAAATCAGGGAGTCAGTGAGCAGTAAGCATGGTCTTGCAGGGACTTACATAGCCAGGGCATATCTCCCACATCTCTTGGGTGGATCTTGATGCAAGGTGGTACTCTGTAAGACAGATATGCATGCATTAAGATTGGTGAAGTTGCCAAAGAATATGGTTTGACAGGCACACACCAGCTGCTAGTTCTTCACCAGTAGAGTGTTTGTGTATTGGGAATGGGGGTTTGAACGGAGTGGCAGATCACATCCCAACTTCCATTGAGATTGTTGTTTCTCTACACGAAGCATGGAGAGTTGATGGTACCCCCTGCTGCCTGCCCATAGCATCAGAAGCTATTGCAACATCAGTTGAGTATAAAGACACGTGAAAGTTTGTGTATGTACATGTCTTGGACATCTGCTTCTTCTCATCATCAAACGCACTCAAGTCCAGACCTATCTCTTTGAATTTGTGTTGTTTGTCGATGCTAGAGACTCATTCTCAACAGCACACCCGAAGGTGAGGAGCGCCTGGGCAGTTTTTGTCCCATCTGAGACACCACCCTACCTTGGAGGTGCATGATCTCAAGGATAGTGTTAAGGGAAAGTTTTTTGGACTTAACAAGAGAGAGGAAGGGGCTCATTCATTGAACTTGATTGTTCGTGGCTAGCTGGCAGTTAATACAAATGTCTGACAAGCACATATATGCTTACATATTTTTGCCTCCATGACGATGATCTCTTTTATTTCTGCCTCTCTGAGGTTGCTAGGGAGGGTTGTCGGGTTGGGCAGGTCAGAGAGGTGGATGGGCATGTCAGACTCAGGATTAAATCTAGAAAAGGTGGTTAAAGTAATAAGGTAAGGATACTAATGAAGCATACTGTCTCCACACTAACAGCATGATAGCATACATAGATGCGGTCAGGTAAACTCTATCTGTGCTCTTTTCCATAGGATGAGGCTTATTGCATAAGCTGTGGAGGTATAATTAGATTATGTCAAATTGAAGGCGCATGCCTGAGGTGAGCTACTAAGTGTTCATAATTTCAGTCGTTTTGCAAATGTCTTGAAGTGAGTGTAGGAAAGGTTTTGCAATGATGTGTGATGCGCAAGATGGTACCATGACTGGTCCAATTGCAAGTCTCCTTATTTGACATCCATAATTGATATCTCTTGTCTTGTCATGTAGTTTACTTTCACCATTCAGTTTATTCTGTGCTCTACTTTATGTGCTTAAATTGAGTGTCATATGAGAGATATACGTGTGGTTGTTAATGGAGTGAATGATAGACAACGACACAGGTGTCGATCATTCCGAGGATATGACAGTGACACTTAAAGTGTTCTGTAGGCATAAAAGGAAGATAGCCAATCCTGTATGGCAATACAAGTGATGCGCCCTAGTTGTCCCATGGTCATTGCACCTAGGACCTAAGCAGCGAAAAACAGTGGTTATGTATGTGAGTCTTTGTGAGGACGAGAACTATGAAAGTCCATGTGTACATCCATGGATGTGGCTATGCTGCAGTCCAAAGGTGGTGATGTGCCCAGAAATCGATAGACACCAATTGTGTCACCTGCCTCACACTTCACCGGTGCACCTCTCACAGCACAAACTAATGTTCCTACCTCCCAAGCTTCAGCTGCTTGGGGTATCTGAATTCAGAACAGCTGACAGATTGTGTTTCTTGGCACTTCTGCCCACAGCAATACATCAGGCAAAGAGTTTGGGAGCCACATTTTTCCCTCAGCATCCTTGTCTTCCTCCATTACATTGCCCAGGCTGTCAGAGGAAAAGTCAAGTAAAGTGGTCACTCAGTGGTTCAACTACCTCCTTGCAAAAGTTTTGCATCCAGTTGCATTCATTCTTGTTGTGGGTCGCAATCTCAGTGTGAGAAGTATTTATAAGTGATATGAACTGCCACATTGAGAGTTTGTCCATGAAGGACTTGAGACGCTTAATAGAGGATGGGATGATCAAGTTTGGTTTTTGCCTCTTCTTTTTCTGTAAACAGCTGGGTTTGATGGGAAAAATAAATAGAATATTATTGGTTGGTGGCACTTTGACAGGCAGTAATGGGGTACATGGTCCAGGAAGAGAGAGCTTGAGGAAATAGAGCAGGATCTGAATCCGAACTCTGCAAATTCGTTATGATGTGCCCAAAAGCAAGATAAAAGCACTTACTTCTGCTGCTCCATGCGCTTGAGCCAACCTGACCTCCATTTCTCTTCTAGCATCATGTTGTCTTCTCCGGTGAGGTGTTCATTACACTCCACACTGCCATTAACTTTCTCAAACCACAAAGCATACTACGTCATGCTCTCCTCTGCTTCACCTGCACTGCCTCCATCTGTGAGAATCTGAGGAAGCTCATTATGGTATCTGTTTGTGGCTGCACAAAGAGAGAGAAGGAGAGGTTCAATACAGGCGTGAAGAGGATGTGGCTGGTCTTCTGTGAGATCTGGAGTGCCTCGGATGTGGAGAAGAGATGGAATAAAGAGAGAGAATGACTATAGTGTTGTTAGTACATATATAGGAGTTCCAGTCAGAGCTAGACATACATGAGGAAGCCATAGAAATTGAAGGTAGGTGTGCTGGACAAAGAGGGCCAGGTCTGCTGGATCATGGTCTTGAAATGGGTAGTCTTTTCTTGGGCTGCAGTGCATTTGAGTGAGGCTGGCATGTGCAAAACAAAAGCTTGCTGAAGTGACATTGGCGATCCTTAGTGTAGTAATCAAGGAACCAGATCACGGATATGCATGAAAGATAGAGTCCTTTGCCTAAAGTAGGTCTGATAGCAGTAGTGCCGATACCCACACCTGGAGCCATGATAATCTGCAGCAAGAGATGGTTAGTGAGAATTAATCAGATGAGATAGGCACCAATAATTAAAAGGATAAGAGGAATTGTGAAAGAGATCAAAAATGGACACACAGGAGCTGATATTGCACTCTTGACTCAAACCCACAATAGTACCAAGGTTGATATATCCCTCTAATATTGATGCTTTTCCCTCTTTGGAGGCCTGCCCACCTGTGCTGACATTGACTCATGAGGAACAGCAGAAGACACAAGTAATGTTGCGTCCACAGGATTTAGTCCCTATGTCAATGCATCAGTCCCACATTTTAATTGCAGCAGGTATATGACATGTACATTGTGTGAAGCACTCCTTGTGCACGGCATTCACACAAGTCTCACACCAGATGAGGATATCCCTGTCTGTGCCATGCATGCTCTTGTAGCAGATGGGGCAGTTGTCCTCTGGGCCAGGCACACAGTGCTTTTTCACAGGCTCAGACTCTTTAGAGGGGGTAGTAGTAGTAGCCTTGCCAGTTGCTCATGCATATACATCACAAACACATTGATTGATAACAGAGTTGGGTGCTGGAGGCACATGCACAAATATTTCTTGAAGTTTGGAGGTAAGAAGTGCTCTATAGGGTGATAACTGAGTAATAAAAGCTGTATCAACATGAGGTACTGACTTTTGGTACCAGAAGCCAAAGCTCTGGCTGACATGAAGAACTATAGTGGAAGTTAAGTTGTTTGCAGGGGGAGTGGTGGAAATAGAACTGTGATCACCTTTCAAAAAGATGAACAACTTAAGTATGCTATCTATAAGCACTAGGCCCTGGGGCATTAATGGTCTGAAGGAATGTTGTAAAGGAGGCTGTGTGTTGCAATTGGCCTCCAAGTAAATATCATGCAGATTTTCTGCAGATTTCAAGCAGACACATGCATGATGCATAAATATGCTGCAAATGTAGAATCAAGTACCAGACAACCGATTGAATACACATGCAACTCACTTTGAAGCCTCTGATATCCATAAAGTCTGCAATCCTTCCCCACTACTTGAAAATAGATTCTGTCATATCCCGTATTCTGGACCCACATCCAATAATATTCCCACACCTCATCCGGACCTTCAGATGTCCTATCCATGTCTCCAGTCCTCTACCCATCTGGATCCCTGCAGCTCTGCACATCCACATCCACACGCCCATGTCCAGATCCCTTGTCCTTCGCAGCTAGCCTGTATCACTCATCCTTGTCCTATCACCCTAATACTATATCTCACATATCCACACATCTCATCTGGACCACATCCAATCCGGTCCAATCCGATCCTATCCGATGTATAGATACATTTCCTGTGCATATAATGTTTACACAGCCTATTCGGTATTTCCTTCTTTCTGTTGTCTCAGCTATATCTATTACCAGTATGATTACTGATCCATTTACCTATGTTCATTTCCGACTCATGTTTGTTAACCTTTGCATATGCTTCATACATAGCCTTGGACTCTGCTTATTGATCCTTCCGTTATGTCTCTTAGTATATAAACTCGTGTATATGTCTTGTAGTACCTCAGTCTGAATATCATATTAGTCCTCGCACTAGATCTCACTCTAAGCCTTCATATCAAGTCTAGCCTTCCAACTTAAGTCAGTATCCATCTCAGGCCTAGGGAGGAATTCCCTAGGCCAGAGTTCTGATCCTCCACTCCTCCGCTCCTCTGCTCATCCACCCATCTGATCCCCCAAGGTTTCCGGAAGTCTATCCGGATCTTTCCCGCGGTCCTCCTGACCTATTCTGCTTCAGACTTTGTCCTTGCAGCCTTCCCTCTGTTTGCTTCTACTTGGGACAAGTCCCAAGTAGCCATTATACGTATCTGTATTAGGATGCAACCTCATTGTAATTTCCGGAAGTTACTTGCACCCATCTGGAAAGTCCTTCCGAAGTTTCCTGCGCCTTTGGATGTCCTTCAGACATCTTCGGATGCCTTCGGACTTTCTTCGGACACCAATCTGAAATTAAGGGCACATACTCAGGTAAGGGGCGCAGCACACGAGCTGAAGCCAAGCCCCTCAGAATCAGTCCTACCCCTTGTGCATGGTCTTAATAGATTCTTAGAGTCCACCACGTCCAACAGTTCATCCCTGAGCTCATCGTCAATGATAATTGCGGGAACTGAACACTCACGCTGAACTTCTGTCCTTGTCTCAGAATAAATCTAACCAATGCTCTCATATACAGCATAGCAAGTAGTGATTATTCAACTTTTGTCAGTTGGACTACCAGAGGGGCGCTGCAAATGGCGAGCAAAATATCAGCTTAAACATGTACAAATAAATGAATGACTTGGACTTGATCATCATATCATAAATGAATTTGTCCTGTCAATAATTATCGTCACTCTGTTGCCCTGGTATTTGCATATCTGCACCTAAGCATTGATCAATCAGTGAGGTTTCCTGATAGCCTTTTGCCTGGTCGGCCTTCGAGATGACATGCTCTCAATAGTTCAGGCTTAACAGGCCCTTCCAACCACACATTTATAATGGATAATAATGCTTATTGTAAATATGTAGACACCAGTCCATCTTATTTGCCACCCAGTATGCTTCCTATTTCCATTCCACCAAAACATGCATATTCATCCACCTATTTTTCTCACTTACTAGCCTATGGATAAAAACAATCCACCTCAGAAGAAATGCTGGGGGAGAACAGAGCCAAGTCATTCAAACCCTCATCTGGTGGAGGAGAGAGGCAGGATGACAGCCAGTCTGAATGTATGAACCATGCACCAGACCATCATAGATTTTAGATGTGAGTGCCAGTCTTCAGATGTCAATGGGGTGTCAAAGACTTTTTGAATCGGAAGACACCTGCATTCATCACTCACCTGAGAGCAGTGAATGGTACACCAAACGACAGTCAGTTTAAAAACATGTTCTTCTAGCACTAAGATACTTACTGATGATACACTTGGCAGAGGTTGACAGCAAGTATATTTATCTGGTATCATCCAACCTTAAGTTGGAGAGAGCAATACAACTCCACAATTCTTAAACATGACAGTCAAGAACACACATACATCAAGTACAACACTTGATGATCTTCGGAGCTCACTTGTGCTTGAAGGCACATTAGCAATGGAGCAGACTTCTCATGCAGGTGATTCCTTATAAGGGGCTCCTGATCGTGATGTGACCAGAGTCTGATATAGTAGTCGAAGCTCGTCATATGTAGCTCTTACACTTAGTGATATTGACTTGACTAAAATTATCCAGCATCCCAAAATTTGAGGACAACAAAGTTGATGTATCAACAGGTCATACACGCCAGGTGGTGACCAGAGGATGGAAAGCAAGGTGGAGAAAAATTCAGCATATCATTTCTGCAGTATCAGAATGCCCAGACTGTTGACCTCAGACACTGTGATGGGGAACAATGATAGGCAGATGGATAAGGATGCCAAATCATGTGCTCACACAACAGGATGAGGAATCGCTTGAGGTCTTCCATAAGGTGAATGGATGCTTCATGACATTTTTCACACTGATCACTCTAGATAAAATTTGAACATCAGTAAAAACATAGGGATTGGGTGTAAGGTAAGTACATGACAACCCCTGTCACATGTATGTTTATTTTAGAACACCTCTCTCTTCTTGACCCTCTGTCTTCAAAATTTGAAACCTAACTTTGAACATTCTTATACTATGTAAGTAAATGAATGAAGATAGTACTCATTCCTTTGACTTCTCAGGGGCGACTCATGGAGTTACATCATGATGATGGTGCCTGCCCCAAGCAGCCTGCTGGCAATACTTAGGGCTTTGGAGGTCAACACAGCAGCAAATAATTGTTGCCTCAAGTTGGCCTCGAGGCTTGTGGCTAAGGGTATGTACTGCTATCATATTTAGACCATGTTTCTACCCACTCTTGTTGTTTAATGCCTACTTCGCCCAACCGACAACTATTCACCATGAGCAACATCAATCAATCAATGGACTTGAGCTCAGTTCCTCCAGAGACCACTGCAGCTCGCAGAAGCTCGGTATGTCACTCACATGCATCACTTGTCCATTGCACTCTCAAACACTGACTCTGATGCCCCATGTGTCCAGGTCCAACCGCCAAACAAAGTTCGTCAATTTCTGAGGAAGGTCAAGAATGGTGTAATAAAGAAATTTTCTGTAAGTTGAGAAACCAAATTGTATTGGGATCAGGCTGAGATCATACCCAAGCACTTGAAGAATTTGCACAGCCATGACCCCATTTGGGTAGGTGACATTCTGATATCTGCTCTATGTACTTCTACTGACTATACTGGGCTCATGGCTCATCATACTTCTGCTGTTGTGCAACAAGGTGCTGATCCTCAATCTGTGAACAAGGCACTTCAGAATGCCAGTCATGATGCAAATAAGATGAAATCACTTTGTGGACGTGCAAGATGGGTATTGTCCGCAGGCAAAAATGCATCAGCCTCAATGATGTAGACAATATAGAGACCACTTATCTCAGGATAGGAGAGGTATGTTCTCTCTTCCTCTTCAGATGTAGATCAACACCATTCTACAGGTCCATCTGTATGCAAAAATGGCATTGGGCATGCTTTCTTGCCATTATTTGTATTTCCTGCTCACTTGTTCTGCATGCAGATAATTCTTGCTCAAGCGGATTGTGACAAAGTGGTACTTGACCTCACAAGAAGTTGGGTCAGGTGTATGGCTTCATAATGCAAGATGAAGAGCTTCTCAAGGTTCCGTCAATGAGGAACATCTTGGGACAGATATCTCAGCAGACCCTAGAAAGCACCAATTTCATCAGGGATTTTTCAGAGAAGAAAAGTTTTTGTGAGTATCCAGCAAGTTGTTACACTTTGCAGATTTTCAATCATATCACAGGGGAGAGACTTGGAAAGAACATTATCTCAGAAACAAAACACATGATACAACAGTATAACAATGTGTTGGATGTGCTCATGCAAAAATTCTGTGACCAAGTCACTCACGACGTAGTGATCTACATTCACCATACAAGTAAGGATTTGGACATGCTTCTCATTTGACGTCCATTCATACTTCTACAGGCGAAATACTGGAATTCAAGGATTTGGCTTATGTGGGCACTGCAGGACTAGATACTACAAAGCAATGCCAACCAGGGACATGCATGGGCATTCTCTCCGAGATCATGGGATGAATCAACGACAGCAGGGAAGATGTTGAACATGTGCTATGGCTATCCAGACCTGCCAGAATGGGTAAATCAGCCATTGCTCACATGGTCGCCAACTCATTCATTGGAGTGGGCAGACTTGGTTCTTGTTACTACTGTGACAAAAACAAAAAGATTGCCATAAAAAGATCTTCACTACTATCATGTGCGACCTGGCTGACCATCATCTGGAGATGAGACAAGCATTAGTAGATGCAGTCAAGGACCAGATTGTGCTCAAGACTACATTGGATGTTGTACAGCAGTGGCAGAAGCTGTTTATAGAACTGTTAGGGAAGCTTTCTGAGTCACCTGTGGGGCCTGTTGTGATTGTGATTGACACACTGGATGAAAGTGGTGGGGCAGTGGAAACATGCAGCAACCTAGTATTATTTCCAGTAAACTTCAGAACACTTCCATTCTTCAAATCATGGAGCTCCAAAAGAATTTTTGGTTGATTGTCACCTCTCACCCACTCCCCAATATTTGGAATGCATTTGAGGGCCGGCTGTGGGATGGCAGGAATGGGGAAGCCTGTTGGTGAGCCCTTGCTGGGGCACATTGGTCTGGTCATGTCAGTTTCACTCTCTCTGGATGGGACTCGAATCGTCTTTGGTTCAACCAAAAAGACTGTTCAGCTGTTGAATGTGGCTACAGGGAAGCCTGTCAGTGAGCCCATGGAGGGGCATATGGGTTGGGTGACATCAGTTTTGTGCTCACCAGATGGAAGTTGCATCATGACAGGTTTGGAGGATAATAGTGTCTGCTTGTACATCATCAGTCTTAGTGATCTCAACGACGTGGAGGATATCCTATGAATATGTATCGACCAATAAGGCTGTGGAATGGATTGGGGCTTGATTCAGTCAACTTAGTCTCATTCTCTCTGGATGGGACTTGCATTGCGACTGGTTCTTGAGATAAAACAGTCTGACTGTGGGATCCATCTACAGGGAAGCCAGTTGGTGAGCCCACCAATTCCAATTACATTACCTCAGTCTTGCTATCACTGGATGGGACCCACTTTGCCACTATATTTTATTGGTGTCATGGGTGTGTGCCACACATCCCTGTAAGTGTCACCCCATTTAACTAGGGTGTTGGAACAGGGTGGAGTCAAGGTTCTCATTTGATATTCTATCGAATTTCTACCCAATTTGTGTAGGTGTTACCGTGTTTTATCTTGATTGGTTTTGCTGTGAGGAGAAGGGGAGCATCTGATTAACATTTGAAAAATTAGAGGCTAAATATCCAAATTTATTGCTTTGGAGTAGTCGTAAAAATCAAATCTATTCTAGCAGGAATAAGAATTCTGAATTATGCAGACTCCCCATTAATTGCAACTGTGTATTACAATGTGTGGGAAGCCTCCAAACATGAGCTGCTACTAAACCTATACATAAAATTGACTACAGTGGTAAGGGCCATAGCCACAAATCAAAATTGTACTCCAAAGATAATGAATACACCAACCATAAATGATTATGTCTGTCCATGCTGCCCAGTCCCTTCTCGCAAAAAGTCAACATACTCAGTCAGAAATCACACCTGTTTGAGGGTCTCAATGACCTTGATGCTCTGCTGTCCCTGCACAACAGTAATCATGTGCTTGATGAGTTGTAAAGTATCCCTCCTCACATATTTCTCCAGGCCATCAGTGCCTTCTGCTGGGTTCAGTGATAGGTCCACATTGATCCACCTGCACAAGCTGATTTTTGGTACCCAACAGCAGGCTATGAGACCTGCCCTACCCAAACCCCCACAACAGTGCACAAGTATACTTTTACCATACATGGTGTAATTGTTGATGAGTTTTGTTAGGGACTCATCTGGTGACTGGGGCAATAGTGGAGCAAGGCCTTCCAGTAGTGGTATTCTGCAAGCAGAATAAAAGTGGGCAGCAGAATGACTCAACAGACAGAGTACTTACCCAAGGATATCCATTCTTGCCCAGTGCGCAGAGCTCACATAGTCTGACCAGCATATCCCAAGAAAATTGAGCTCTTGGTCATGGAGACAACTAAAAAGCAGTCAACTAAGCATATGACACACCAACACATCAACTGACCAGACAATACAGCGTGCTCTGACTTGACTTATATGCCATAAATCAGTGTCAATATCTTGACAAATGGCACTATGCCCTCTGACTGGGCCTGTAAGGTGCACTAGTAACTGTTTTGACACTAGTCAGTGAATGCACTTGTGCCTTGAGTAAAATGTACCCATCTTTCCTGGACATGAGGACAGCATCAAGTTACCCAGCTTAACACAGTGCTTGGTACCATGAATATTTGATGTTGGACAGAGCAAGGCACTAGACACTCTCAGCTTAGTGGCATTCTGAGATGCAGCTGAAAATGCTAGTCTATATCATCAGGCCTACACACAAAGAACAGTGACAACATTGACTCACTGTTCATGTTTGCTGGAATTGAGGAAATCAAGCATAGAAGGAAAGACAACCTTTGGCAGAGCAGAAGACCCTCTTTGCACAGATGAACACTGGTTGCTCACCAAATCATTGGATACCACACAAACTTTGGTAGTATGTAGGAGAAAGCTTTCCTATGAATGGAAGCAAAGGGTGAGTTTTTGTAGCAAGTGTGATTAAGCGTGTGTCAATGGCAGCCTGAAGAGCCTCAATTATTGACTGTGGTGGCTGGTTCATGAATGCCAGAGGTACTGGAAGGGGAGGAGTATGAGTGATATGTTCTGGTGACAAAGAATGTATGGGTATTGAGGGTAGTAATGGAATTCAACTTGGCCAATGTGAGTGCCAGTGAGCCTTGTGTGAGATAGCTAGAGAGGTAGGGATAGTTGTTGATGCAATGTGATGTGATGCAGTATGTGAAAGATGACAGGTGAAGGCTCAGGGTTGGTTATAAGATGTGATGACATTTGCGGGTAATTATGTATTTCCCAGGGTACAATGGTAGATATGCTGTGATTGAAACAAAATTATGAACTACAGTTCTTCAAAGGTGAATTGAAATGAACTTTAATGAATGCATTGTAGACATCTTGATGGGTATGCTAGGATGTGATGTGCCTTCAGGAATAGGCACAGGTGGCATTTGTGAGGAAAAAGTGTCCTCAAGCACTGCATTCAACTCTTTCTGGAGAAGCAGGTAGAGGCAAGAACAAGTGCTTCCACTAAGGAGTGCAGTGGTTAGTGAAAATGGTTTGAATGATGGTAATGAATGATACACCTTGGTGGCCATGCTTGATACGGTTGTACTTGCTCAGGTTACTGCAAGGCAAGGTGTAAGCTGGCATGTGCAAGAGTGAGCTACATGCTAGTTGAATAGTACAACATGACTTGCTTATGTGATCAATGGTTATATAGCTACTTGAAAATGAATAAGTGATTTAGGCTGCTTCAGAAGGACACTGGGATGAAACTGGGGGGGAGGCAGGGTAGGAATACATTCCATGAGGGTGGGTATCATGCATCATGACTGGGGACTATAGTGGGGTAGAAAAGTATGGTTTTGTATTGAACCTTGATGGAGGTGTGTGCTTCAAGATACCTATCATAAGTGAATGCAGAAGCCTTGATTTGTAAATATTGATCAAATTCTTGAAAGTACAATGTCTTTACCAAAGCCAAAAAGCCATCTTATCAGTTAAGTGTGCCATCCCAGATTGGAAGGCCCTCAGTCTGGATTGCACATAAGTGATGGAGTCCGGGGAATATGAACAAGTCAAAGTTTTTAGGTCTTTTGGGATCAGGAATTATGCCACCAGGGAGGACGTGCTTCTTTTGATAGCATTGGTCTGGAGAGTGATCAAACAGGACCCAGATATAGATCCAGCAGTCCGACTGCTTGGATTCATACAGCTGGACCCCATCGATTGAGAACATGAGAACAGGGTCACCTTCTTTAATTTTCCCCAATTGGCAGGCATCTATATACTGCTTCCCATGGAGAACATCTTCATAGATGTTGGGAATCCCATCTGTCATGCCTAACACCTCAAAAATGTCCTAGGTGCACCACTCACACCATCACATCCTCTCTGCTTGGTCTGGGTGATGCAATAGGGCCTGGAGCTGTGGACCAACCAGAAAAGTGTCAAATGTTTGTCGAGATATCTTCTTCTGAGGCATGCTTTTCTTTTGATTCCATCAATCTTCTCTGCATCTAGAACAATGATCGAGGTTGGCCTGAGGACGATTGATTGATCATCGATCATCCTGGTGTGTCATAGCTCTGATGCAGGCTTAGCTTGGGAAATCTCCTGCTTACTAAGCCCTTAAGCTATCAATTTTAAACCTTTGCACAGAAGTGACTTCCACACACCTAACCTGTTGATAGGTGCGCATCTGATAGGTTTGACCAAGCTTATAACAATCAGAGGGGCAGTTGTTGGACAGTTGGTCATGACACATCTGACTAGGGTTTTGTAGGTTGAATTTGTAGATAGGGGATGAAATCTCTTACCCACATCAATTGTCTGTATCAATGATGTCACTGCACTGGAGTGTGTTACTGTGTTTGCTTCCTGTGAGGATTCAGGTTGCATTGTGTGTCTAGTGCTAGGCAATGACCGATGCTGTAAGACATGAATATTGTAATACAGCATGAGCACTTGGCTGTGGCAGGATGATGAAATTCCAGTTGACAACTGAGGAAAGAGGCAGACACTCCAACTCAGAGGGACAT
>MU172278.1:201592-241274 GCA_016695485.1 Suillus hirtellus | reverse complement strand
GCTCATGCTGTATTACAATATTCATGTCTTACAGCATCGGTCATTGCCTAGCACTAGACACACAATGCAACCTGAATCCTCACAGGAAGCAAACACAGTAACACACTCCAGTGCAGTGACATCATTGATACAGACAATTGATGTGGGTAAGAGATTTCATCCCCTATCTACAAATTCAACCTACAAAACCCTAGTCAGATGTGTCATGACCAACTGTCCAACAACTGCCCCTCTGATTGTTACAATTGCCTGCAACTCTGAGGTGTGCACACTTTACACATCATATTAAGTTCACATTGCAGGGCAATTTAAGTTGCCACTTGCCCTGCTACTTATGTATTAGTCACATTAGCTAAAGAAGTCAAGTCAGCATATGCAGCACTATACTCATGTCCACTCACTGTTTGATTTCTTCACTGTTTTATAAACTTTTCTTGAAGCTTTGACAATACACCATGCAATGACAATATCAGACAAACTTCTGATCCATTTCTAAAACAAAATTTGATTAGTCAACACTTACCAATATTCAAAATAGTCACCCAAGAAAAACAAGTGTTTCTTGCTTCACGCAAATTGAATATGAGAGGACCAAGTGATTGATCCTGTTCTGTGACTGATATCAAACATTTCAAGTTCTCCTTTTTAAACCTAGTGAGCAGATGCTGAAGTTCACTGCTAGGATAGGCCAAAGAAACATGTGCACCCCACCAAAAATGTGCATACTGGTGTGCATTGCGTGCCACTGCTCCATATGCTGGTTCTGTTTGTGTGAGAAAGTCAATCCAGCAACATGCAAAGTACTTGTGAGCATGAGCGTCACTCATGCAGTGTTCTCCCAAGCGAAGGGGATCCTTCATAAAGTTGTGGAGCAATGCATGATAAATCTCGATGTTTCCAACTCCATCAGGTGAATTTGAGATCACAGATGGAAATGCTTCCAGCATTACACCCAAGCTCTCTTTGTTTGGATGGAGAAGTTCTTGAAGGTCTGTAAGAGGAAGCGGTTGCATTACTGAGGGAGCCAACACTGTCATGATCACTATACATAACAACTTTTTTTGTAGGTCAACAGACTAAATAAAATAACCAAATGAGTGAAATATATGGTCAAATGCTTTGGGGAAGAGTATGATTTAGGGAATGTACAGATGTTATCTGCACAGGATTGTGCCTTTATATGGTGGTTTGATACAAGAGTGATACAAGGGCCAGATAGATGGTGCTGACTGCTGAAATGGATTTTTGATCACTGCAATTGCACAGCTGCCTGCCTCTGTTGGGTCAAGTGTTATGGTATAACACCATGATTAAAATTTGAATTTGATGCCTCTTCATTTCAGCATGTGGAAATTACCAGGCAATAAACAAAACACGCTCCATGAAAGCTGAGACAGGTCACCACAATGGTTGCCTGTCAACAATCATGGCACCTATGACACACATAACTTGTCAGATGCTGACCCAAAGTTCTTTTGCATCACAATTTACTATACATTGAGGGAGAGAGATTTTCCACAGCCTACATAATTTGTAGATTGAAGAATCAGAAATGAAGATGTAGTACTGTTGAGACTGATTATCATTAAGTCTATCTGTCACAGGCAGTGAAGTACACCACAAGCACGGGTACTCATCAGTCAAGTGTGCAGATATCACCAAACTCTTTGCATGCAAGGATAGACTTTTGTGCACCTGGTTGATGTGAGTTACTGTTGGTGGTGGCAGTCAAAGGGGTAGATGATGAAGAATATGAGTGAACCATGCTTAGTCTGACTCACAATCTTTGATCTGATTCTTCAGTCCCTTACAAAATTTGTTCAAACACAACAGCTCCATTTCATTGACCATCAGGGCTATAGCCACAGTGAGTCATGCAGGACTACCAATCACAAGTGAGAATTCCAGCAACTGCATACAAGAAGCTGCACAGTGGCAATGATGATTGAAGGCATCATTGATTAGAGACAAGATATGACCAAAATAGGCACCTCCAAATGCCTACAACCCACGAGCATCCAGATGACTACAGAAGATCTTCTAGAACTGTGGGGCATACTCAAATTGCTGCGACTCCAGCCCATCATGGCTTGAACTGGTCATGGAGCCAGTTAACATTGGAAGGGACTGGTGTAGAACACCCATGGAGCAGGTACATGGATAAGTGGTTCTGAAATGAGAAAGTGTATGACTTACAAACTGAGCATGTTGTGGTTAGTCTACTCTGCAATTGATAAGAGACATGGCAACATTTGTCCATTTGTCAAGCTTCTTGAGTGTCAGCCAGAGCTTGATGACATGTTCAGGAGGTGACAATGTCCATATGACCTTGGGTTGTTGCTGCCTTGTGAGCAAGCTTGTGGAAGGAAGCAGATCATCAGCATCATATCTTGACACTCAATCAAGGAAGGCCGACAAGTTGAGTGAGGTGGCTGTCCAATTGAGTTCACACATGCAGTCAGAGATATTAGGAGAGATATTGATGGAGGAGAAGAATTTCACTTCTTTGCCCATTGCCTCGAGCTGCTTGGCAATTTCAAATGTGACAACACCACCATAACTGTAGCCTGCGATAGTGTATAATACCATCGCCTGAATCCTCTTGGCTGCTGTGACATAGTAGGAAACCATCTTGTCCATGGAGGTGAAGGGCAGGTGGCTGGAATTGAAGCCATGAGCACAGGAAGTATAGAAGGGATGCTCATTCTGGAAATATTTGACAAGATTGACGAAAAGAAGACCTCTACAACACCAGGGTGAACAAAGAATATCAATGTCTTATATCCGGTTACTGAAAGGGGAACAATAGGGGTGTCCTTAGAGAGGATAAGGAATCGATGTAGTGGGCCAGGCTTGAGAGAATGAGGTACCTCAGGATTTGGATGGTAGGGATGTCAGGCAAGTTGAACTATTTCTCTCCTTTGCACTTGAGCTTGAGCCTAGGGATCATGTGTTAGTGAAGGTGGCTTGAAACCTGAAACAGACATACCCACCAGATAGCATCGAGAGAAGTACTGCCCATCTTGAAGAAGTTGTCGCTCATTGATACCTCGCTTTCTACAGGTTGAAGATGCTGGCATAAGTTGGCCTTGCTTATGTGACAGGCTCATGAGATGCGCACAAAATAGTTTTCTGAGAGCAGTTATCTCCATCAGGTTTGCGGGGATGGAAACAACAAAGTGAGGTGGCAGGGTGATCATCTTCACATAGACATTGGAGTGGTGTATCTGTGACTGTGAGCCTGTATGTCGCGAGCAAGGCAAAGTGGTGAATGCTACGACAAAGCCTGAAGGGACACTGAGTGGCTGACTAAGCTATGGTGCTACCTGGCTGTTACTACCCTACTCCAACATTCTGTACATAGGGCCTGGTGACTAAAACAAAATTTTACATGTGTGGCTTAGTCCTCATTGTGTGCCTGTTGGGCACTAGGTGCAGGATGTAAGCAGGGAAGACAACCAGCAAGTAGACATGCCCAGACAGCACCCATATTATATTCATGGTCTGTCAGACATATTGAGCCTGTTGGTTTGCCCCACTCAAGCATGGCCTGTCCAAGGTTATGAACTTATTGGTTGAACATGCTGAAGGCCTTCATCTGAAAGGAGGAGTCGTGTGCCAAGGTTATGAAACCAAGCTCATGTAATGGATACCAGTAGGCAGCTTGGGCGATGATATTGTGGAGAGTATGGGGTGCAGTAATGAGGTTGCCAGTCATAATAGAAGAGGTGCCATAAGTTGTATCTCAGGCTAGAGTCAAAATTTTCACTGGGACTCAACAGAGGACCCAGCTGATTTGAATGATTTTGATCTTCTGTCTCATTGGGGTAGAAAATCTACTCCTAAAGGATAATTATAAGAAGTGCACTTCATATCTCAAAGCATTTACAAAGGCCATAGTTTTAAATTTGATATGGAATCATGTATTTCCAAAAGTGTGATAAACACACAGGACAAGCATTAGAACTGTAAGTTTGGTGACAAGTGAATAGAGCTCTCCGTATACTACATATTGTTCCACATGCTTATTTATTTCAAATTTCAAGAGCAAACAAGGAGAAAGATATAGTGCAAATATAGTTTGCTTTTGAAGTGGGATGACTTGGACATCGCCAATGTGCAAGCAATGACTTGGACTGAAGTCACTGTTTGTATTATTATGCAAGGCCTTATGCCATTAATCCTCCTGGCTCGCATTCTAACTGGGCATGCCAGTGGAATGTTCCAGTGGATTCGATCAGGCAGGAGCAGTAGCAGGATGCTGGAGTTAGGAGCAAGCAGAGTAGCAGGGTGCTGGAGTTAGGAGTGGGCAGAGTAGCAGAGTGCTGGAGTTAGGAGCAGGGTGAGAGGTGGCAGAGGCCCAGTGGTGTCCGGGGTCACGGCAGTAGTCATTCGGCTTAGCACATGTAGCAGACATGATAGCGGGGTTCCCCTTCTTCTCTTGAGTGCAGTGCTGGCCGATCCAGCATCTACATGCATAGCTCCTTGACAGAATCCATTTAAGTGCCATGAATAAGCATGATATGAATATCAAGCTGTGGCGTCTTTCTCTTTTCTCCACGCTGTTGAGTGTTGTTGCTGTTGTATCTTACACTGCTTTGAAGCTGGTAGGCTCTCTGTTCTGTTTTCCTATGTGCATTGGCTTATCCTTTCCTGCAGTGTGCAATGTTTGTCTACAAATTCACGTGCCACATTGCTCGTGTGATTGATGAAACATTGTTGTCCACCGCAGGCAGTTGCCTATACCCCATTTACTATGATGCACTTTATTAGTACCCTGAATTCCATCTGTTTTGCTTCAAATCTCCTGAAGACTTATGTTCTGGGCTTTTGTGAGTGCCGAGGCCATTGTTTGTTCATGCACTTAGCTGTTTGCAGATTGCATGTAGTTAGATGGTGAGTCAATTGCAGTGACTCACAACAAGGTGTCTGTATTATTGTCTCTCCTTGTCTTGTAGGCATCAAATTATATTGGTTGGCTTTTTCTGACCAATGTTATGATGTATTAGTGTCTGTGAGTGTTTTGATGGTCACCTTACAGCTCTCTGTGCTGCCTGTAGTACTGCTTAGAAGAAGGCTGTCCCATTGTCTGTCCTTGTTCTAGTTCCAAGACCAGTCATGGATCTGTATTTGGTATTCAGGAACACCTTTTGTTTTCACAGTCAGCTGGCTCTCAAGTCCTTTCCAAAATGAAGACAAGATAATGGTGGAAGAAAAGGGGCTTGCTGTACATATACAGTTTCAAAATCACATGACGGTCAGTTCTCATGAATTTGTAGAGCTGCTGACAGAACCCTCTTAGGTGAATCTAGAACTTGGACTTAAAGAGATCCAGAAACTCACAAGGGATTTGGAGGGTAGCCTACCTATCAGGTCTAGGCTATAGTGATGGAGTTGCAAAATTTGAATGTACAACATTGTCATCTTGTGACACCAGTATGCACATGTGCTGGGCAATGAAACACAGTATGTACAAAGTTCAGGCTTAGTCTGAGTCATGTGTAGATGAAGGTAAGTCATCACTCTTGTCTATCAATCTCTTACAGTTTTGGTCTCAGCAATGTCTTTAGCACTACAACAAGGGCCCTAAGTCAGCAGAGAGGGAGTCTGTCTGTCCAGGCCTGGGGTGGGTAGGGTGCAGAAAATGCAGATCCACTGTCCCAGATCTGCTGTCACTTAGATTTCATGATGGCTCTATGTAAGAAGATGTGAGACATCCCGGGCCACCATCAGCCCATCTTCCTGGTCATGAGTCGCCCTTCTTTGGTACCTGTACCTCCCACTTTAGAAGGAACACAGGGTCAGTCTGAGCAATGTGTAGATGAAAGTCATTTGTAGCCCTTGTCAATTGCCTCCTTACAGCTTCAATATATGTCTTCGAAGGCCTTGCACTTGCTTTGACAATATCATGTTGCCTGTTCCTTTTGCAGAAATATAGACATGCCATCACTGATGAGTCACGATGGTGATACTAAGGACAGCTGGTCCAGGGGGATCAAGGCCATATCTGAATGCCAGTTGTTATTTTTACACACCTGACTTTGTGCATCTTCAGGTGCCGGGAAATGCAGCCTGCCAGAATGTCCAGCTTGACGCAACATGTCAAATTGTCATATCTTATATCTTACATCATGTCCTCGCTTGGATTGGCAGTGTTTCTTTATCCACCTCCATTTTATTTTCAAATTGCAGTTGGTTGAGATGTTATGATCAACCCAACCAAACAACTTTCTCTCTGTATATAATGTACAGTGTTCAAATGACTCATTTCAATCCAACCACAGCCAACAAATCATCTCTCCTGTTGAATATACAATCATGGTTTTCTATGCATATGTGAAACAGGTACCAAAATCCATTCTTTGTTGTCTGCAATGTTGTGCTAAATCACTGTTCAGATCACAGACAATGTTACTTATTGATATGTGATTACCTTTGCTAGCTGCGAAGTTGCAGATGAGTGGTGGCATGCTGTGTCTACTTCCACCATCACTAGTTTTGTTGCCAGTATTCAGCGTGTCAATGCCCAGTTCTACACTCATAACATGAACGTGGCAAACTCCACCAACTCCCTCACCACGACTGGGGTTGTGACCCAATTCCTTGGTAAGGTATTTTTTAACTTGCTGAATGACTTGGGTGGTTGTGGCTTGAGCATCATCCCATGGCTCAAACATTTCACAGACAGTGGCAACTTGTAAGTCAGCTCCTTGCAGGATGTTTTGCATTTTTTCTGATAGTGGCCCTACCAAAAATTTCTTCATTCGCTCCAAAGTAGCTCCTCACAACTATTGGTACTATCTCCCATCTTCCAATGTGACAAATGCAGCCTGTGTTTCATGCACCAAACACACTCACTTCTAGTGCTGCCGAAGTCCGGTTTGGTTGGGTTCATCACCTCATATTTGCGAACCCTGAACTTGACCAGTGGTCAGGTTCAGGCAAGATGGCCGAACCTCGAACCGGACACCTTTGAACACATTCACAAGAGTTCGGTCCAGGTTCAGAATAGGTTCAAACCCTCGAACCATTGTTTCAATTACTAGAAAATGACAACAGCATTGTACTGTACAAATAGCTACCAAATTTACTCGTCGTGCACAACGACATGGTTATCATAAGGAGCTGGAAATTTGGCCTGGACAGTTGCAGGGATATGGCCTTGATGGTATGCACTTTTGAGTAACTGAAGAGCTTCGAACGTTGCTGGTTGCAAACAGCTACAACGTGCCGTGCCAGTAATGCTGCCACTTGAAAATGCGTGCTCGGATGCAACAGCTGAACCTTGAATAGTGAGGTAGTCCTTGGTGATGCGAGAGATGGTTGGGTACTGGATAGAATGGTGCTGGAAAATATTAGTATGCAAGTAACAACAATCAAACAATGATACATACCCCCCACCAGCCCACTACATTGTCAACTTCCTCAAGCAGTGCATCTAGGTAGTCCTCAAGCTCTTGACGAGGCCTTCGTGTGGCTGCGTTGTTGATGACATGTGATTTGATGGAGCTGCGCATCCAACTATGGCCATAGGAGCCTTGGCGAGCAAGCACAGGTGGCTCAGTAAGAGACGGCTCTGCAGGAGCCTATGAGGAAGTATTGCGATGATGATATCTATCAAACTATGTAATGTTAGCATACAATTGGCAGTGAGTGATGACGAGTGACATACAACTCTCTCAAGGGACCACATCCCCATTTCAAAAAACAATGGGCCCATTTGTCTTTGGCATATGCGACCTTGTAGTTGGGGTCGAGCACTACACCAAAATGGTCAATATCATTTGAAGGCATTAAAATAAATATAAGACATACCAAGGCAAATAAAATACACGTCCTCCTACAGCTGACCATTTGGCTGGGATAGTGCTGGCAGTCTCCTGGATCTTCTCTGTAGGCTTGACGGCACGGCCTGAATGACAAATGAAAGAATTGAGAGTGCTGTTGGTTGCAGGAGGGGGAGGGAGGATGGTAGCATCATCATCTGGGTCATGGATCCACTCCATCTCTTCGGCACTTTTCAATGAACTGTCAGGACGACGGGCTGGTGCAGACGACTCGAACATAGTTGCAGTAGGGAGTGCGAATGTTGAACCTATACCACAAGTGAATACATATATCTTAAACTAAATAAAAAAAAGTGTTGCGCACCTTCAAGTTCCAAAATGACAATCCATTGCGCAAACTTGGTGGAAAACCCGCGAATCACCACAGTAGTAGATATATTCTGAGAGAAAAAACATTAGAAGTTAGCAACTTATTGAATGAGAGACGGTGAACATAGTACCGGTGCTTCAAGGCGTTGCATAACTGGAAAAGCACCCTTGTTGCTAGCGCAATGTGGGGAACACTACTATAAGTAGAAGAGAAGGAACGGAAGATGGTGAGCACACTACTTAAACTGACAGGAAGCCTCACGAAAAACATGCAGCTGGAATTGTGCGCATGGCACAGGTTTGGACTGGTCTGGACGCGTTCAAACCAGTCTGCATTTTTCAGTGACAACACTGAACCCCGAACCTGTTAGGGGGTTTGGTCCAGGAGAGAGGCCAAACCTGTGACCGGACCACTGGTCCAGTCTGGATGGGTTCGGGTTTGAACCAAGGTTCGTGACTGAACTGCGGCAGCACTACTCACTTCACCATTAGTCGCACTGACAACGGTACTGCAGGGACCATCATAATTGGGTCTGACAGTGTCATTATCACATTGACCACTGTTTATCTGTCTGTCAATGTCAATGCCACCACTGGTCAGGTGATCCTCTCACTTGTCCCTCTGTTGGGGTTGACTTTCAGTACCCTTTTGACCAACTTCACCATTGGGCCTTCCTTGTCTGTGGATGATGACACCATGAAGGAACTCCTCTACATGGAGAAAGAATGGGGAGCAGTGGGAACTCGCTTGAATAGCTATCATTTGATCCAAAGTTGTCTTGTACTGGTACTGCTATAGTTTCCTGTTATCATTTATGAAGGAAGAAATTCTCATACTGTTAGTAACACTAGGAAGCAATCACATTTTTTGTTGAAAGCCTGCCATCACATATGACTTTGAGATACTGGCTCCTTCTATCATCAACAGGCCTCTCTACCAACCTATGACAACAGTATTCAAAGTTGCCTATTTCACTGACAGCTGGATGATTGTGAGTGCATCAATAAGTGTTGATCATTATGTACTATGAGTGCTCTGATCAATGTGCCCAGCTCAACCTCAATGGGTCAATTGAACTTCTGGTTGGGAATGATATGAGTATCTGAAACAAGCAAGTATCATGTCGTGTTGGTGAGGCCAGGTCCTACTAATAGCATACTGTGACTGTTACTAGAAACATGACCTTGGTTTCATCATTCAACAAATTTGTCACATGTATTAGGTGGGCACCTGCACCTGGCCAGTGGCTGCACTCGGGGACATACCACCTGTTGCCACATGTGTGGCTCAACTTAGAGGAGTTATGTTAAGGTTGTACTCTCGTAGGATTGGATCTGAAGGACTTCGGCCTCAGCTTGTATGCTGTGCCCCTTTCCTGAGTACTGTCCCTTATTTCAAAGTACTAACGATAACACGTCTGAAGGTCTGGATGGGTCTCATAGTATATTCAGATGTCTTCCGGATATCAGAAACATGTATAAGGCTAATCTGGACATATCCGAACTAGAAACTAACAGAGTATAGACTACCCGAAGGTAGAGCCAAGGATATAGACTGTTGGAATCTATCTGAAGTCTCGGAGGATGACAAGAGTAAGAAGTACTCAAGTCCAGAGGACAGAAAGAGGACAAACTAAGATGATATTTGAACTGAGGTACTACAGGACATATACACGAGTTTATATACTAGTAGACATAACGAAAAGATCAGTAAGTAGTATCTGAGGCTATGTAGAAAGCATATGCAAAGGTTAACAATTGCGAGTCGGAAATGAACATATAAGGGTCTGAAGTCCAGAAGAGAAGCATGGATATTATGGGATATGACAAGTTAGGCCACCAACCAAGTAGTTTTCTGTTACAGCAACTTTAACATGGTGGCGAATCATTATGCATCTGAATGTGGCATGACTCACTGGACAAACTTGAACACATAAAGGTCTAATCGCCACAATGAAGTTCACAACCAATCCTTCTGCCTCCATCTGTTGGTATGCTCCATAGGACATGCATGGCTTCTCGACAGAATCTGTGTTGGTTCCCATAAATAGATATTTGCATGCCTGGCTGGCTGTGACACTGAACTAGCATGATCTGAGGGTCTACGGCTAATGTGTCCAATGCACTAAGAGACTGTTGAAGTTACACACCTGATGGACAGGTTTATGAGTAACATTGGGCAACCTATGTATGAGTGCTTGCTCTAAAAACTCCATGAGAGCTGAAACAAGGTCAAATATGATCTGCTGCACCAGAAGTGCGGCTGCCCTGTAGAGTCCCAATCTCTGTGATGAAGTTGAAGTTAGGCCTGCATCTTGCTGTAGCAATCCTCTAAAAGGATACAAGTGCCCCAAATTCGCCACGTAGTACACCACACAACTTTCCCCTCATTCTGTGTCATGAAGTTTGCAACATTCAGAGGACTTAGATATATGGATGGTGGGGCGGCAGGCTCAGGCTGGTGCCAGGACAAATCATGATGACACAATACAGCAAGCTTTTGACAAACTTCTTGGCACTTTCTGGACAACCACTAGCAGTTGTCTCCAGACTCAACATGCAGTCTGTGACTTCTCTATAAAAACCTCATGCAGACTGGCCAAATCCCACACTTTCTGAGGACTTGAATCTCCACATGATCAGTCAGAGATTCGACTGTCACTTATTTGAGCAAAACCAACCTCTGCCATGGCCTGGAATGCCAGAATTGATACATATGGATGTACTTTCACATAGCCCAACATGGCCTTACATACTAGTATTGCTTCACCAAGAATGGCATTGACAGGAAATGTGTTGAAATTGTCTCACAAGTCATCATGCTACTTCAGCCGCAACTACCATCCAAATTCATAACAATGGGACCAGCAAATATCAACGCAGCGACGGTCAGTGACTTTCTAGGAGACTGGGTTTATGAGGACTTACATGGAAGACCAGAGGAACAAGAAGTCTAAGAGTGACAAGATCGTACCAGAGACTCCTTAAAGAGCTGATAAGAAAGATAGAAAGAAGACTCTATCACCTCAGAAGGTTGACCCTCAGAAATATGCAAAAGCTTGAAGGTGCACTGAGACCCTTATCTTATGGATCAAAGATCTCACCCAGATGAAGATGAGTGTGATAATTGATAACTTGCTTCGTGTGGGGAAGGAGCGGTATAACACCATACTTAAACCACAGTGGCACAAGGATAATCGGAGAGTTGAGACACACTGAGCACTGCCAGTGATGGTCAGTGGGACAATTCTAAGAGCCTCAGATCAAGTCAGAGCTGATTGAGTGGTTGAACATTACAATTACAATTACATAGGCCTGTTTTACAATTTCACTCTATAGTAGTACTGGTTCTTTACATATTGCACAATCATTAATCAGTACTCAGTACCCAGTGCTATATCACATCTATGTTATCTACACTGCAGTCTGTAGATCAATCAATCAATCATCTATCATCCATCACCAGCACCCTCAAAGGCACTGCACATCTGCACCACCTCATCAATCTTCAGTGACATAAACATCTTGAGGCATCAGGCACATCTCCAGTATCAAATTTGTCAAATGCCAGAGGCTCATGAGGGAATTCTCAAGGCACTTCTACAAAGCACGAGTCACAGTGCAGTACCAGAGACCAGGGATAACAATCAGTGTTTTGAAGGTGGTGGGAATACTGAATCAAATTCTAGACCTTTCAATACCTTGAAGTTTTACTCAATTATACAATGAATGTATGTACATAACCCACAAGTCGTCAAGTATGCTGCCAGCTATATGGATAAAGCTAGTTGTTCATGAAGCCAACTGAAAACATGATAGTCTCTCATACTCCAAATTGGCCACAAGATGAGCAGGATGATGATCAACAAACCACAACCAACATTCCTTGAAGTATGACTGAGATAGATTTGAACACCAGGAAGGAAAATGCAATGATGAAGAATATTATCCTGGCTTGAGGTCAGTCTGAGTATCAGCAGGCATGGCTGAGTGGAGAATAATGACCCCCACATAAGCAGTATGAATGGAAGACCATGCAAGATTGCGAAGGCTTTCTCACCAAACATTGAATGTTTTAATCTGGTAAGGAATATGACTTGCACAAGGGTTATTAGTGTGAGCGCAGTCCATGGTAGAAGTATCTCATACAGTGGTATCAGCAGAGACATTGCCATATTTGTGGTTTTGTCTGGCAAGTAAAATGGATATAACTCAGGATCCAATTATACATAATAATGACAGATAAGCCATGATAATTGTGACAGATTGTGACTTGTCAACATTCACATGAGCACCATGAGAAAACTTTACTGATCCATTAGCCTATGTTCATTTCTGACTCACATTTGTTAACCTTTGCATATGCTTCATACATAGCCTTGGACTCTGCTTATTGATCCTTCCATCATTTCTCTTAGTATATAAACTCATGTATATGTCTTGTAGTACCTCAGTCTGAATATCATATTAGTCCTTGCACTAGATTTCACTCTACGTCCTTATATCAAGTCTAGTCCTTTAACCTAGTCAATATCCATCTCAGGCCTAGGGAGGAATTCCCTGGGCCGGAGTTCTGATCCTCTGATCCTCCACTCATCCACCCATCTGAACCTCTGAAGTTTCCAGAAGTCTGTCTGGATCTTTCCTGCGGTCCTCCGGACCTATTCTGCTTCAGACTCTGTCCTTGCAGCCATTCCTCTGTTTACTTCTACTCAGGACTTGTCCTGAGTAGCCATTACACATATCTGTATTAGGATGAAACCTCATTGTAATTTCTGGAAGTTCCTCTGGAACTTTCCCACACTCATCCAGAAGTTACTTGCACCATCCGAAAAGTCCTTCCGAAGTTTCCCATGCCTTTGGATGTCCTTTGGACATCTTTGGATGCCTTTGGACTTTCTTTGAACACCAATCTGAAATTAAGGGCACATACTTGGGTAAGGGGCGCAGTGCATGAGCTGAAGCCAAGCCCCTCAGAATCAGTCCTACCCTTTGTGCATGGTCTTAATAGTCTCACATCCTTCACTTAGTCCATGCCATCCATAATCTGGCCATATGATACTGGAGAGCGGATACCTTACCTTTCCTCTTGAAGTCGTCGATGAAAGTATAAACTTTCATTTGGGTGAGGGCGCCTGTATATACATCACCATACCAGAAGTCCAATGCTCTGTCTGTCTACACTTGAAACATACATTATTGGATGCCTATCCCTTCACGTTTGATGCAGACATTGAGTGGCTAGTTGTTTAGACACACATGTATTTAGTAAATATACAACAGTTAAATTCATTCAAGTACTCAATGTACACATCTCAAGCTCATCCAGATGAGTCACTGAAGCCAGTAATGATGTCTTTTCTAGGAGAGAAATGGTCTTCTCATGGTTTTCATCCTGCTCGTTCCAATGTTTAGTGGACTCCACCTCTTTGAAATAACAGTCTTGAATTTTAATGCCTGCTGCACTGAGCTGTTTTGAAAGCTTCTTAACCTCCTCCTTGTATGGATTTGCTACACTCTAGACAGAGACTTGATCCAGTTTGTGTCTGAATCTGCTGGTGTGGATCTAAGAGATAATGAAATCAGTTTGAGCATGATAAATGGCTCAGGGATTGCAGGGATGCGGGTCAGCAGTATCATTCTTGGTGTCCTTGGTGGAGGATGCACAATCATAGCAATGTCCGACATCCGAAATGAAAACACTGGTCAGCCTAAGTCTTGCTACAAGGGTGGCAAATAACTGCAGCAAATGCATGCCTTCTCGTAGGAGTGAACCAGTGGACATTGAGTTCCATATCGACAAGGCTAGGGCCAACATATTTGTGCAAGATGTGTTTTTCTTCAATATGAAAGTAAGGATTCTGCGTGCAGTCGATGATAGTCAACATGCAACATTAACTTCATGATCAGCAGTCTCAATGTCAAACGCTAAGCATTTGACGATGGTGAGCAGATCCATTAAGTTGAATGCTAGGCATTCAACCAGGGAGTTGCCAATAAGTGACCATATTGTTTGGAAAGCTCCTTTGTTTGCTCAAGCAGTCATTCCTGTCAGCTAGCCCACCTATGTGTTCAATAATATAATCATGATGGATGTGCAGTTGACATGCAACATTAACTTCATTTTCGGTCTTGACATCAAATGCTAAGCATTCAACGACGTTGAGCAGATCCTTTATACATGTTCAACCAGGCTGTCATATCCCATAATATCCACACTTCTCTTCCGGACTCCAGACCTTAGATCCGATCCGATCTGATGCATAGATCCACGTCCGTTCCAATATAGATAAGCTTCCTATTTCATTTCCTGTTCATTTAACGTTAAACACAGCCTATTCAGTATTTCCTTATTTCCATTGTTTCAGCTATATCCATTACCAGTACGATTACTGATCCGTCTACCTATGTTCATTTCCGACTCGTGATTATTAACCTTTGCATATGCTTTCTGCATAGCCTTGGATACTGCTTACTGATCTTTTCGTTATGCCTACTAGTATATAAACTCGTGTAAATGTCCTGTAGTACCTCAGTTCAAATATCATCTTAGTTTGTCCTCTTTCTGTCCTCTGGACTTGAGTACTTCTTACTCTTGTCATCCTCCGAGACTTCAGATAGATTCCAACAGTCTATATCCTTGGCTCTACCTTCGGGTAGTCTATACTCTGTTAGTTTCTAGTTCGGATATGTCCAGATTAGCCTTATACATGTTTCTGATATCCGGAAGACATCTGAATATACTATGAGACCCATCCAGACCTTCAGACGTGTTATCGTTAGTACTTTGAAATAAGGGACAGTACTCAGGAAAGGGGCACAGCATACAAGCTGAGGCCGAAGTCCTTCAGATCCGATCCTACGACAGTACGACCTTAACACAGGCAAAACTCAAATGCTAAGTGTTTGTCAGTGGCACTCCTAACATTGACACCAAATGCTACGTGTTCGACAACACATTGATAGAAGTTAGAAAAAAAAGATGAAGATTATGTAATCTGCATGCAGCGTTACAATTGCCACACATGGTTGCAGACTTTGAAATATAATTTGTCAGCTCAGACTGCTTCACAGCTTTGGGGATGTTCCCCTTTCCTTGGATCCCAATGCTTGAGGCCATTTATTGATAAGCATCAGCATCCTTTAGCTCACTTTGTGTCCTCCTCTGAGTCTATGGCTGATTTTGAACCTTGATTTTTCCATATATGAATCTTAAGTTTGATTTGCCCATAGGATCCCAAGTATCTGACATTGTGCTTGTGTGAAACCACAGGGCCATCCTGCATTCAAAAGATATCTCGTCGACTGCACAGGACATGCAGTAGTCTATGGCGGCACCAGTTTACACAGCATTTCACATCTTCATGTATCAGCACTGTTATTCACCTACTGACTCCATGTGAGTATCTAGAACATTTCTAGACAACTTCTGAATACTCTTTGTGTAGCATTCAGACGTCGATATGATATGAATTTGAAACTCACCACTTGTCAGTATATAATTCATGATGGACAGTTTGATCTACATGTACATCTAATCTATGTATATATGTGTGTAACTGAACTACTTACCATTGCAACATTTGTGATGCTCATGTCCGGGCTGTCCAAGCTTGATTTATGTGGCCTGCTACAGATGTTTTTACTGGATATGCTCCCAACTGAGCTGGAAGTCCAAAGTCTAGGCTCTCAGTGATGAATCATTCATGATCGTTCAACATGGAATTTGCAGATATGATATTGAACATCAATATCAAGGTATCATATGCAGATTCCAGAACTGCTGGGTTAATGCTCATTGCTCATGATATCTGCTGGCTGCCTTTCTAAATATTCTTCTGTCTGATCAATGTCGGCACCATATCCAACTCCACAGCAGCATTACCACAATAATTGAATTCATGTGGCAACACCAGACAAACACATTCTTTGACAGCAAGCTGAGAAGAAAGTCTTCAAATGTGCATGTGAACTCCCACATCAGAGAAACACAATTCATCACAGAGTGCTACAGAATGCTATGGAGCATTCTGTAGCATTCTGTAGCATAATCCAACCCACTGATGCCATGATGCCTTTCCTGCAGTTCTGATCACACCAAGGATCATGCTCATCAGAGAACCAATGAGTCCTTGATATTGTACCTGTGAGAACTATAGAAGGATACAATTCTGCTCCTGCTAAATAATATCATATATACTGTGAGAAATTGGAGTTGTAGATACATAGCCATTGATATCTGTGAATGTAGAGTGACATGAGCATTCCACAATGATGTCATCCCATTCCTCCTGTGCAACAGATGGGGGGTGATAGCTTACTTATGCCAATTATTTTAAGCATTGGCACTGCTCAACAGATGTATAATGCTATTAAAGTCCACCATGAAGTTGTGATATGGTGCCATTGAAACACACAAGGTAGGTGAGTGCACTTCTCTTGATGTCATGTACTTTTTACTTTTTTCTTCCAGGTTAAGATACTATTCAAGGTTATCCAAGACCTTGTGAAAAGTAACTTTGGCACTGCTCAAAATATGTATAATGTCATTAAAGTCCACCACAAAGTCACAATAAGGTCCATCACAACACAACAGGTATGGTAGCACACTCTTCTCAAAGTTGCCAATTATTCTCACTCTTCCTTGTTCTGATAAGCCTTTTATGGCTTTCCAGAATCCAGACACAATGCCGATAAACCGTTTGCAGTCAGTGTGAGTCACTACGGCTCCTTCTGACTGTCACTTCAACAGCTTACTCAGTGATTTTGCAAACATGTGGTCAAAGCAATATATAGTATGCGTCCAATGCATGTCACATGCATTGTCCACCTTGATGTGTCTCATACTGTCCCTCTTTGGTGCACATTAACTCATGGATTCATTACAATGAATTGTGTTCTCCTATCTGTCATTCTGTGTTTACTATAGGTACTAGAGCATTGATGGGAAGTAAATCATACAATGTCTGCAGTATTTTGCTGGTTGGGAATAGAGGCTACATGTTTGCTCACTAGACTACCACCATGACAACTAGGACTTCAAGTTAGAGTGGGGAGTATTGGTAGCAGTCAATTTAACCGAATCATGAAGTATCGGCATACACAGGTTTGAAGTCATATTGCTCTAAGTCAGTATCGCTCTGTGTGCTGCAACAAGCTAGTTGCAGGATGAACAGGAATCACTAACCATGCAACATCTTGTCTTTTCCCCAGAAGCAACTTTGAGCCCTTTGGAGCCTTGCAGGTGTAGGTGGATGCAGGAAAAGATCATCTGCCATCAGCCCCTTTTCCACAGCCTTTGAATGAACACTAAAAGGTCGCAGACATCTCCAAGGTGTTGGCCTTGATTCGTTTTCACACAGTTGGACACCCACACTGGGCACACTGCATGGGAAGTATACATCCCCATGGATGGGCCTTCACATGGGCAAAGGAGAAACAAATGCACTCTGGGTTGTTGTCCAAAGACAGGATCATTGGCATGGTCATTAGAATGACCTTGGTGTGCATCCCCAGTCCTGATTGTTCAAGGATACTAGGAAAAGTTTCATGCAGGGTAAAATGCTTGATAAGTATGAGCTGAGCAAATATCATCAGGAAGTGGAAGGTGATGGATAGATGGAAGTGCTTGGTGGTAAATGCCATATGGACATAAGCTTGTGACAGCCAGCATATGAACTCAAACTGCCAAAACTCTTGGGGTAACTAACAAGGGCTCCACATCTGAAGAAAAACAGTGTAGTATTCTTTGCAGACTGAATGTTAAGATCATACACAAAGGGTAGGACTGATTCTGAGGAGCTTGGCTTCAGCTCATGCACTGCGCCCCTTACCTGAGCATGTGCCCTTAATTTCAGATTGGTGTCTGAAGAAAGTCCAAAGACATCCAAAGATATCTAAAGGCACGGGAAACTTCAGAAGGACTTTCCGGACAGGTGCAAGTAACTTCCAGATGAGTGTGGGAAAGTTCCAGAGGAACTTCTGGAAATTACAATGAGGTTTTGTCCTAATACAGATATGTGTAATGGCTACTCAGGACAAGTCCTGAGTAGAAGCAGATAGAGGAATGGCTGCAAAGACAAAGTCCAATGCAGAATAGGTCCAGAGGACCATGGGAAGATCTGGATAGACTTCCGGAAACTTTGAAGGATCAGATGGGTGGATGAGTGGATAAGTGGATGAGCGGAGGATCAGAGGATCAGAGGATCAAAGGATCAGAGAATCAGAGAATCAGAGGAAGACTAGCACTGATATGAGGACTTAGAGTGAGATCTAGTGAAAGGACTAATATGATATTCAGACTGAGGTACTACAAGACATATACAAGAGTTTATATACTAAGTGACTACTGGAAAGATCAATAAGCAAAGGTCCGAGGCTATGTATGAAGCATAAGCAAAGTTAACAAATGTGAGTTGGAAATAAGCATAGGTTAAAGGATCAGTAAGCATACCAGTAGTAAGTATAGCCAAGGTAACAGAAACAAGGAATACTGGATAGGCTGTGTAAATGTTACATGCACAGGAAATGTATCTATACATTGGATAGGATCAGATCAGACCAGATCAGACATGGTCCAGATGAGATGTGTGGATATGTGAGATATAATATTAGGGTGATAGGAAAAAGAATGAATAATGCAGGCTAGCTGCAAAGGTAAAGGGATCTGGATGGATAGGGGACTGGAGACATGGATAGGACATCCGAAGGTCCAGATGAGGTGTGGGAATATTATCAGATGTAGGTCTGGAATATGGGATATGACACTGAAACACCTTGCTTCATGGGTCGAGCAGAGTATCAATGAACTGCAAGAGACCAGATTAGGATCTAACAAAGATACAACTAGATATATGCATGTCAGGAACAGTGGTGGCAATATAGCTGCCTTTGGTTTCTTTGTTGTATCCAAGAAAGGGGTCACCATTTTGGTCATTTGTATGATTAGTGATCGCAATATACACAATTTGGTAGCTGCAGTCCTCCATTACCTGTTTCATGAGTGTCTCACACTTCTCAGAGTATGCATCCCTCTTTCATGCAGTACCAAGTTCAAACTCTACATCGATGAGGCAGATACCACCATTTGAGAAGTACAGCAAAAGGTATGAGTGGACCGTATTGATGGGGGTCATGGTAGTTTCAGAGCCAACAATTTTAAAATGAATTATTAGGACAGGGATTGCAGATATTTTGGAACATTTGGAAAATTTCAAGTGGCCAATGATGGGCAAGAATGATGGGAGGATGGGTTTGCCATTCAAATAGAATCCCTTAATAAGTGGGATTGAGGAGAACACCGAATTCATACAAATAAATTAATGTATGTAGTACGGTGTGACCTCCCCTAATGTTTTATCACAGGCCGTATGACAATGGATACAGCAGAATACAACAGCAGGCTGCATTACCTCTGTCAGGGAGCTACCCAGGATTGATATGCAGCCAGTGTAGATGCCACAAGGGCAGCCATCCTCATCACATTCATAGATGCAATGTCCATTGTGTGCACCATCTTGGCAAAGCATACAAAACTATTGAAATATGATATCAGTCTGTCTGTCATAGAGCTGACTATAACTCACCTCATTTCTGAATAGTTCTGGCTGGACAACTGCGACAGAGTAAGAACACACCATTTCTTGAACTTGAGGTGGTACTGCACCACCAGTAGCAGCCTTCACAACTTGAAGGCTGCCATGAGGTAGGTTCTCCATCCCAGGCTGCCACACTAGTGGTGAAATTTTGGCTGGAAACCCCTTATGAGGGGCAAGCCTGCCAGTAGCTCTTGGAGCCATCATTTTGGTGCATGGCATGGTGTGAAATTGGTGAGTTCAATTCGTCAATGATTTTGATTAAAGTATTTGGGTGTGGCATACAAGCATAGATGAACAAAAAATGACTAAATAATACTGAAGACTTAGCTCAGACTTACTAGTCTCATCACTGATGGCTCACCTTGTCTTGTGTGAGAGTTATGGTGGAATATAGCTCAAGTAAGGTGTCTCTTCCTGCAGAGCCAACAGAGAAGGCCTTCAAACTCCAACTATAACCAAATTAGGCAACTGCCGCGAGTATTGGTAAGGAGGTGACTCCAGCATCACAAAAATTGCTCAGCTTGGACACTATCATACATACAGTGTATGACCGATTACCATCTGAGGCAGGTGATGCTGTCAGTGACATGCAGCTAAGAAAGGAAGCATCACCCATCCAGTACACCATTCACCTGCCACTTTCAGACATGCTGTTCAGTCACTTGTTTTGATAAGTCCATTCCCTCTCACTATCATCATCATCATTGTCCTTAATACTTATCGTTCCTCAACAACAACAACAGGACATGCTGGCACCAGCAAGCCCTGCTGAACAAGCCTTCCCTATCACCTATCATTCAACAAACAAAATGATGCAGAACCATGATGGCCTAGCATCTTCAAAAACCCATCTGTTCTTTGTGCTACCTCTGTTCTTAGTCACTCTGCTGGTACTCTATCCCCCATCAATAATTCGTAATCTTTATCATACATACACAACTCTAATCTTCATCTCCTGTGTGTCAGACTTGAGCCCACACTGTCAGATCCCCACCATGCTCAATATCACGCATCCACACGTGGGACTTGGGACTTGGGAAGTACAAAAATGCGACTTGCTCAGCATGCAAGTACCCACCTGCGCTCGACCTCCTGGTAAGTCTCCCTCCTCTTTTCCTGCAGCTGATGTTGATGTTCTCTTTGTTTCATTTCAGATACCTTAGCCATGAGTTCTGATGCGAGTCATGTGACTGTGAAGATACATCAAGATCACCCATCCAACCTCTCCAATGAACGCCCTCTGAAGCACCCACATGTTCAACTGCGAGTTTGCCCAGACCCACATTGCACTCCTGCCCTCTCTTTGAGTGAGCACCTTGCTTCCAGGGCAAGACAGAAGTGCCGTGGTGTTGGTACCTCTTTCTCTGTGTCTGCTGCACCAGGTGCGTGTCTCTCTTGCGATACTTGCATGTTTGCTGGCAGTTGCTGACCCTTCACTACTGAATGCTAGGACTACTACTAGGTGCCAAGCCTGTTGCATCATGCCCTGCCGCTGCTCCTACTCACCTTCCCATCCCTGATGGACTTATCGCCATGGACCCTGGCAAGATATGCATCAAGAAACACCAGCTCCCTGTGCAGCCACGCTTTTTGAGCCTGCTGCTGCCATCTCCAATGGCATGCAGTGCTTCCTTGATGCACTGGATGTGACCTCCCACAAAATTTGTGTGTAGCCGTGCTTTTCGAGCCTGCTGCTGCCATCTCTAATAGTATGCAGTGCTTCCTTGATGCACTGGATGTGACCTCCCACAAAATTTGTCTCCACCTCGTAGCGGAGGAGCACACTGACAAGGGTATGAATGATGCATACACACACCACATCCACAATTATGCTGCCTACTGGGACCAATACCAGGCCAAGATGGTTGCCAACAACTCAACATGGACCTCTGTGCCTGCCCTGCCAATCTCAGCAGCTAAGGTGCTTATATTTCTCAACCATAAGCAAACCTGAGAGAAGGTGTGTTCCTGAGCCTGATGGCTCATTAAATATGCTTATGGCTTCTTTTTTTCTCCATCCAGCAGAAACTGGGGTCAAGTGACACCATCTCTAGATCAAACATTGACAAGTCTGTCATTCAGAAGGCCATTAGTGCCCTTGAGGACTGGTGGATGAGCCACCACCACCTCTACCTTAGAGTGCCTGAGGATCAAGTTTGGCTGCATGATGACAACTGCATCCGGCAAATCAAGTCTACTGCAAAACATGATAAGCTGAAGTATGTAGAGAGCTCTCAGGTGCTCAAAGCCTCTGGGACCACATCAGATCAGTGTTTCCTTTGCTTGTGTCCATTTGATGACTGATTGAATGTCTCTACTCTTTTTCTAGATGCATATACTACTGAAGGGCTCACAAAGTGCTCAAAATGGTGTCTGAGCAAATTCTCAGGCACTCATCAGGTGTTTATTGGTCTCTGTGACTGCATCATACTGCTATTTAGTGCCTCAACAGCATTGTGAGGCGAGGACATCAGAATGTTGCAGCTATCTGATCTTTTTCTCTCTAAAGTTTACGTAGATGACATTCAGTTGGGGTGCACTGTCCCAGTGAGCTTCATGTGTCATAGTCAGTATTAGAATACCAGGGCTGATGCTGCTGTATGGTGTATGTAGGTGCTTATGACACTGGCTGACAATGTGAAGAGCAATCAATATAGCCGTCTTGATGAGTATGGCACCTTATGACACTCTCATGTGGAACTCTGCCCTGTTGGAGCCCTTGCCATGCTGTTTTTTACATGTTTTTACATAGTCTCGCAGCCTGTCCCTGCATTTGATCCTGAGTTCTTGAAGGCAGGATATGGTAAATTTGGCCACTGGTCATGGTATAACTTGTATGTTCTTCTGGGGTGAAAGACCTGACAAGCAGATATCATATGACAGTGGGTGTTTTTTTTCCTATCTACACTCTTCTAGGTATGAAAATCAGATCACTGAACCTCCTCCCCCTCAGATCACTATAACCGTGTCAAGCTCATACACAGCAAGAACAATATCAGCCTGATGAGGACCACATATGCCACTCAACACTTCACAGCAAAGACTGCATGTGTGTACAGGGCATCTGGCAATAATGTGAAAGCCATTGATTGCTGGAGGGTCAATGATGCCTTTGCCAACTGCTATGACCATGCCCTCCCACTTAAAGGGCTGCTTGGCACAGCCATGTTCAATGCAAGGAAGCCTGAGCAATACTTCCTAGATCGGGACCATCTTAGTAAGCCAATGTCCACTGTCTGATAGTTTGTCCTCTCACCTATTATCTGATTTGAACCAGAGCCTCCATCAGAGCTCCTCTTGCAGATTTTTCCATGGATTGAGCAGGAGAATGCTGTCCTACAGCAGCAGGAGGCAACACTTGGCTGTACAGGATGTGATATTGCCCTGAAGGTCTTCCTGTGACTCCTCATATGGCTGTGCTGGGTCCTTATACAGGATGCTGCTGTCCTGTTTATGAAAGACCCAACATGCCCAATATTTTGGTTCACACCCTTCTGAAGTGATGTATTCCATGAGTTTGCAGCAAACACGACAGCTGTGCTTGCTAGGGTTGACCATGAGGCTCAGTTGGCACTGCAACACCTCCCAGAGCAGTATGCCTGAAGCATGTAAGGATTTGTCATATTGTCATGCCTTGCACTGCTTTGTGAACAGGTTTCATGGCTAGAGATGGTAACTGCATCTCATCGATCATGATGCCATCATCATCATGGTGAGTACAGTTAGCAGTTTTTGATTGTAAACAAAGCAAAAAACTAATGATCAAAAGGTGCTCCACCTGCCACTGCAGTAGTAGTACCTCCAGTGCCAGCACTCAGCCCTGCAGTTCCTCCCCTCGAATCAACATCCATGGCAGCATCAAGTGCAGGCCTGCAGACTGGTCCATTTTTACTCTTCATGCCCCCCACCAACTTCTGTGGCTACCAGTGCTGCTACTACCATTACTACTGCAGACCTCAATGCTTATCAGCAGTAGTGGACCTTACTGGTGGATAGATTCAGTGTTGAGCAGCTGCTGAAGCACAGCTGGGAGTGGGTATCAGGGGATTATCTTCCCCTATACACCTTCCAGCCTGTCAATTACATCACAGAAGTTTGGGATGAGCATGTGGCTAGGTTGAATGGATTCCTTGCAGTCCATGACCTCAATAAGTGCTGGCAGGCACACTGGAGACAGAACATTAATACTCTGTAAATGGAGAACTGCCGATGAAAAAAGATCACAGCCCTGGTTAAGACACTTGCATGAAAGCCCAACTGGAATGTCAATCTGGCACTCCATTTCCTGTGTGAGAGGTATAAGACCCACCCTGACCTCAAAAAGCCTCGTGTGTTCTGTGAGTACTTGCAGAAGGGGGGTGGGAGTGGCAACAAGGAAGTGCTTGCAGTGGCCACCAATCACCCTTGATTCATACATTCTCAGTGCTTGCTGATGGTCTCTTCCCTATCTTATGAATATGAGTCTTATTCTTCTGTACAGTGCAGAATCTATTTTATTTCAGCAAAAAACAAACTATACAAACAAACTATGTACTACAAGAGCACAGGACAAGGATGCTGGCAACTCCAAGCTCATTTAAGAATGCTAGCCAACACTGGAAACTTTGAGTTTGAGAACATGACAGAGCACAAGATAAGTGTGCTGGAAACTCCAAGCTCAAGAACACAACCAGAGCAGAAGACAGGAACACTGACCAATGCTGGAAACTTTGAGTTCAAGAACACTGGCCAATGCTGGGGACTTTGAGTTTGAGAACACAAACAAGAGCACAATACAAGAACATTGACCAATGCTGGAAACTTTGAGTTTGAGAACACTACAGGGCACAAGACTAGTGCACCAGCAACTCCAAGTTTGAGAACACAGAGAGGAGAGTTACTTGTGGTCATCTTCCAAAACAGAGGGAGGACAGTCTGAACAACTCTTGAGTTTCAAGGAAAGGGGAAAAGAAGCACAAGAGGTTAGAATAGAATTAGACACTGGGGATACTGAGGACTCATACCTTCACTGGTCCTAGGAGAGTCATCTGTGGTCATCTGCGAAACAGAGGGAGGACGGTCTGAACAACTGTTGAGTTTCAAGTAAATCCAATGAAATTCATTGGGTAAAATCAGGTGATAATGTAATGAAATTCAAAGTACAAGATGCTGAAATCAAGGTGCTGAAAGTTCTGATTTTTACTCTGAAATTTCAGTGACATTTGTGCTAAATTTTACTCTGAAATAATTTGCTTGAAAATGACAAAAATAAATGTCACCAATTACTGTCACACATCACACTAATCACACAATACATTGTGTAATGATATAAGCCATTTAGAATTTGCCAATGGTCAGAATGGAATGGATGACTGTATATATTTAGGCCCAGCATACATAGCATCACTACCACTAAGCCATGGCATCCTTGATAGGTCTCACTACAATTCCTAATGTATACTACCCTTCTCCTACCAGTGACAAGGCATCCTTCAAACTCTTGTTCATTATTTCCTATTCCTTGCCCCCACCTGTCACTCCCTCTTATTTAGCTCTGTGTACTATTACTGTAGGCTGAGCATATTTCGGTGTTATTGTGATTATTAGAATTTATATAGATGCCTATCTTGACTCATGCCACACAAGAGTCAGTGCATAACTGAATTCATAAGCAGGTTTCCCACCCTCTCAGTGGCTCTGCCTGTTTGTGTCTCTCCCCGCACTAATGCTCTGACCAGCCCAATACAATCAGGTTGTGCCTCCAACTCTTCATAAGCCAGACAAAGCTGGTGAATTGGATTCAGCACTCCAATAAAATTAACTACCCACCATTTCAGTAGAAGTTCCAATGAAAATTTCAGCATCAGTACTTTTTCCAATGATTTTCATTGGAATCACTATCCATAGTGGTGGGAATTGCAATATTTAAGAGAGCTTTGAATGTCATGTGAAATGTGAAGATAATATTTATAGCTATTTGCAGAATGCTAGGCCAAAAAAATTTCACTACATTCACAGCGGTATTTTAACTTCTACTCTCTGATCAAATATGTAGGGTATGCTAATAATCATTAACTGGGCTCACAGGTGCAATAGGAAAAACAGCAAGAAATTCATGTCCATCAAGGCACTCACCCAAGCACCACTAACCTTTCTTCTTGTACTGTTCCAACACTGCTAAAGGCCCAGTATGGTCAATGTAGAACTCAGTAAATACAGATGATATTGCATCACTGGTGCTGCTGTCTTGGAAGAGTGAACCCCTCAATTGAGCAGCCTGCAGATAGGTAATGGGGGAAGATGCCAGGATGCCCTTTGCATGTTGATGGATAAAGTCCAATTCAATGTCCTTAATATTAGCAGCTTCACTTAGTTGTAATATGTGAATAGTGAGGGACCAGGGTGATGACTCACAAGCATATTTCACCAAAGCATTGCAGGCAGCAGGGTGAGACGAGATGAGACCAAGAGACAAACATTGAGATCACAGTCCTGCACCAGTCATTTTGACCTTTCCCTGTGTAAATAATTCAGTGATGGCCAATGATCAATATATCAACTACTCACCAGCTACAGTAAATTTGGAGATTGTATGTAGCTTCCTGATCACCCCAAATACCATAGTTGGAACTGAACAAATCAGCACACAGTTTCAGTGTATCATCAGAGACTTCACTACCCACTGTCATCTTATAAGAAAAAGAGGCTTTGGACAGAGAAGTGGGAGAGGGAAGGACAAGGCCTCTTGTTGGGTCCTTGACATTTAGCAAGCTCATTTGTAGAGCAACTTGTTTTTGTTTGTTGGATATGTATTGTCCCATTGTATGAAGGGAAGCATCATGCTTCACATCAGTGAGTTATGTTGCTTTGTTTGGCTTTTGCACACAGCTATTCACACATTTCCTATTGGAGCTATGGTTGGGGTGCAAAGTTTGTTGTCCCAACTTATTGCTGAATGCATGTAGTGAGAAAATTTTGGCCTAGCATTCTGCAAATGGCTGTAATATTTTGGTTGTCATCTAAGCAGATATAAAATTTCAAATATTAATGAGATCCTGTACAACAAGAAAAATATAAAGCATTAGCGAACATTTTGTTACCATATAAATGTCAATGACAATAAGAAATGTAAATATATCTTTAATGTTGGCATAAACTTCAAAATGAAACTTCACATTTAAGACTTGAAAAAACTTCAACTATCGCATATGACTAAATGGCTGCTCATGTATGAAGTTTAGACCACTGCTTAGACAGGTGTTAAAATTTAAAATAGCTCCTGACAATTAAACATGAAGATAAATCATTAAGTTTTGTCTTCAGATCAAATCAATTGCCTGATGATTGCCTGCTCATGGCTAAATCATTGCCCACTCACAGCATCACCACCCACTCACAACATCACCACCCACTCATGAAAATCTCTAAAATGTGACATATTGGGGGACTTAACGACATGATACATATAGTATGGTACTACAGCTCAGTAGAGTAAAGCTGAAGATCAATCCTGTTTGAGAGAAAGTAGTCAGACACCAGTGATTTGGGAGGTGAACTAATATACTTATGCGAGATGAAGGTAGTATGACTACAGTGTCACTTGAAATGGCCCATTGAGCAAAATGACTAACAACCCAGGATACCTTGACATTTTCCAAATGACTGCTTAAGTTTGATGAGTACATTTTAGCAGGGAAATTAGGATACATAGCAAATGGATCAATGGTCTGATCGTAATGCAGGAGGAGCTTGTGTACAGCAAACACTAATTCACCTGTGGGCATAGCATAGATATGTCAAATACTACCAGGGACAGGAGATGATAACCAGTCACCCTGAGGGTAAAAAATAACTTGACTATTCCCAACATGAGTAGAAGCTCTGCTGTAGATGATACCATTGAATTTTAATCAAGTGTGCAACATTGCTGTATGTCATTTAATGAGCACGAACAAGTCTTCAGGAACAGCTACAGCTACAGCAGAGGAAGGAGCCTGTATACTGTCGTCCAAAGGATCTTCAGCAAGTTCTTCACCTAGAGTTGCAGTGCTCTTGGGAGCATACATGTTATCAAATAGAAATTTGCACTCTTGAATAGCTGGCGGACAATCTGGGCAACTAAGCCAACAGCGAATTTTTGAGGTTTTGATAAACAAATGTAGCATGGTAGTTTCTAGCTCACCTTGAAAAATCAGTCCTGTTATCACACACTAGTACACCATAAAAACTCACCAGTCTTATGATTTACTGGAAGACACTGAAGTATTCCAATCAAATGTTCAAAAGGAAAGCACCACCAAGAGTGGGCAGAGCCAAATAGAAGGAGATAGTCATATATGTGGAAGGCAGCATGGTGATTTGGATGCAGAGCGAATGTAGGGTGTATCTTCTTCAGATTTCCAACATAATGTGCAATGTGGGAGTGATACACATGTGCTCTCTGTCCAGTCATTGTCCAGGCACACGCAAGATACACCGCACAAATAAGTTCCATGGTATGGTCAAGAACAGCTCTAAGGTGAGTGCTGACTTCATCAGAAGGGTGTAAGGTGCCAGCCCCCCACAAGCTCACAAGAGCAATAGGAATGTAGACAGTGATGAGAGAGTACCACTCATCCGCTTTCATCGTCCCAGCAAATGCACTTCTGAAGTCAACTGGGACTGAAGTAAACCAAGACAGAACAGTTATCTCCTGGATGACATCTTGAACACAATGGAGTGCATCTGGAGAACCAAGCTGAAGCTCCTTTGCTGGAGCAGCAAAGGGTTTTCCACAATGCTGAGGACAAGTATAGGTAACTTGTAACAAAGGGGACATAAAAGAAAGGACTCACCCATTGTATGAGAGCTTTGACATAGTCAATTTTGAACAATCTACTAGATTTATTGGGGATGCATTGCAAGCCCTTACAAACAAACTTGAGAGGTCCCATGTTCTTGTGAAATAGAGAATTCTTCAATTTATCCAGGTTTTCATCATTGCAAGACAACTGGGAAACAAGAAGGGTACATATAGCAGCAACCTGGGTCATTTCCTTCAAAGTTATTCCTGGAGATACATCGCCTAACTCACATGAAAAGGCTGGAGGGGATAAAGTTGATGAAGTGGTCGCTGTAGTCACGCCAAGAAGGCTATGGGAGTGATGTTGAACTAAACCTTCCAATATACAATGCATTGGGTTGACAACAAGCTGGCGTGAGGGATCCCAGTATGGCAAACACCACATCTCTGAATAGCGCACACTATGAGCTTTGAATAGTCTCTCTTGTTCAGAGGTTGTTGCAGTGTCCCTCCATCACTCAGCAAAGTCCCAGAGTTCATCTTTATCGCAAGGTTTCCAGCTTTCAAAGTCTACTCTACCATACATGGTCTTGTGGTAGCAATTGCATGTGCTACAATAGAAATGGCTACTGGTTCCAGCTAAAGAAGCAAGATGATGAGCAGCAGGGAGATCACAAATGGCCAGAACAATAGCGCTGTGAGTGAGCTGGCCAGTAGGAAAACAAGCAGTCTTGGAAAATTTGATACCACACTTCCACAAGTCTACCATGTTATTGATAAGTGGCTGGATGTAGTGATTGAGATGCTCAAGGGATGGCTGTTTTGGACCTAGGATGATTCCTGCAAGATACATGTTCTTGGGCTTATACCTGATATCCAATGGTAGATTCAGGCATGCCATAGAGATGATTCCAGAGGATTTGCTAGTGCCATGCAAATTCATACCCTCCAGATTGAAAAAGTCCACATGAAGGGTGAAGGCATAGTGTCCTTCATCTCCTCTATCAATAAAAAGTGAACCTGGATCTGGACCACTAAATTGACACAGAAACTGAGCCTTGAATGCATGTTTCATCAGAGGTGGATGGGGAGAATTGATTGAGTCCTGCAAATTGTCACAGGCTTGATTCATTGCCCCCTTTATATCTGCATGGGAGAGGAGACTGGCAAGATAGTCCTTGAAATTGTGGTACGCGTATTTCTTCTTTGGTTGCCCTACTCCATCAAGCAATGACTCGCCACATTTGGCCTCTGGTGTAAGGCAGTGTTTACAGTGTTTAGGATATATAGGAACAGTTGAGCCATCTGCATAATGGCTGTAAGTGCAGTGACAACTAGAGCAGACTCCAAATATGACAGTTTTCCTGGTGAGATAGAATCTTGTGAGTGCAGTGTCAAAAGTCATTGGAATTTGCCTGAGCACATTTTGATGGGAAGCACTGAGGCTATTATTGGATCTCCAGAGTGTGAGGAATAACATGACTGAAATAAGTCCCAAGATAAAATCACAGCCTCACCTACTGACCCCCATGACAACTTTACACACCACACTGATGAATAAGGCTATCTGTGCAATTTCATCATACTGATTCAGTGGAGATTCATGGTGAATATCTAGTGACTGTTTAGAACATGATCATGATGAAGATAATCAACTCTTACTGGCATCAAATTTGACTGCAGCATGCAAGGTCTTTTCAGGAGGCTTGTGAGTGTGGAACTGTGCTTCTAAGCAATCTATCTCCAGAATAATTGCCTTCTTCCATGTGATCACAAGGTCTGCATTTTGATTGATGTTTTCCACAGCTTTGCAAAGCAATGGTAGCTTGCAAGCAACATCATTGAAATTACCAGCAAGTAACAACTGAAAGCACCACTGAATGCAGAACTCCATGTTATCAAGGATTGTTAAGGCCTTCACAGTTCACCGGTCTCTGTTCTGTTTTGAGATATTGCAATGACCAGCAATTGCAGCTTTGGGTTCTTGTGCAACAAAAGGATCCAGCCAAGTGAGTTGTTTGAGGTCATCTGCCAGAGTTGGAATAGATACTGATGGAGTGGGGTTGGGTTGCTCTGAACGGCTAAGCGCAGGTGGAGAAACCAATTTATTGTGGGTAAGGGTGAGTGTGTGGAGCTGTGAGACTATCAGATCTGTGCTGTCATTTGTGCAGTCAGGTCCAGCTGCATGTGTGAGCATAGCAAGTTCTGCATGTGCATGTTTAGTACATTGCAGATGAGCTGCCATAAGACATTCTGTAATGAGCACCCCTTTAGATATGCCATCATTGGCATGATCACTGGATTTGATGCATTCCTCACAGAAACACTATGTGTATGCTGAGTGGAACATAGGCATGGAGAGTGGGGTGACAATAAGACAGCCTCATTTCTGCCATGGAAGTCAATGACAACAATAGTATATACCTTCATTTCAATAGAGAATGAGAGTCATAGAATGTAAGAGCCATAACCAGTTATATAGGCAGACTTTGGGATTAGACGAACAAGAACAACAACAAAAGAAACAATTCAAGTAATGAAATGACAAGACAGCAGTAACCTTATACAAAATACAATGTTCATTACAAGGCTGCCAAACAAGGAAATATAATGTGGCCATTAGGGAGAACTGAGCAGGCAAGGACAGAAAGGAATGTATAGTTCTAAAGGACTGGACAAGATTATTGCAACAGTATGAACCGATACATTAGATGAGGAAGAAGGAAAGGGTTTGGTGCATCTATATAGTAATGGCAGAGTTTCAAGAAGTGATTACCATATTGGTGGCAACAATGCTGGGAGATCAGAGGTGTGGCTGTTGTAGCTTGTAGAGAAAACAAAAGTGTGGTTTCAGATGTGAAGTAAGAACTACCAAACAATGACAATATTATTGTGGATTAAAAATATGCAATTTGCCATAGGCATGTATATGTATTGAAATTTTATCATGTGTGCGGCCACAGATTCTCATCATGTCCACTTCAGGCAGTCTGACTGCGCTGACAGTTGCTGTGAGGTTGAACTATGATCAATATAGAAAAAAAAAAAAAAAAAAAAAAAAAAAAAAAAAAAAAAAAAACATTAGAATGACTCACTGATTGATTGATGCAGTTTCTGCCCAAGTTATTTCTGTGATAGGCAGTCATATGAGAGATCTGGGCGAAGACATTGAACCTTTAATCAAGAATAAACCCTGGGCATGACCATACATCCTGAGAGAAGGTCCTGGAAGGTTAATATTGATGAGGATCCTGGAGAATGAACACCAGGCATGACCATACATACAGTCATGCCCTGAAAGAAGGTCCTGGAAGGTTGTTGTTGAGGAGGAGCCTGGTAACAGAAAGGGAGAATGCTAGGCACAACTGTGTATACAGTCATGCCCTGAGAGAAGGTCCCAGAACATTGTTGTCGATTAGGAGCCTGGAGAACGAATGCCAAGCATGACCATACATACAGTCATGCCCTGAGAGAAGGTCCTGGAAGGTCATTTTTGAGGAGGAGCCTGGTAACAAAAAAGAGAGAATGCTGGGCACAACCATACATACAGTTGTGCTCTGTAAGAAGGTCCCAGAAGGTCATTGTCAACAAAGAAAATGATAGGCTTGACAGTACAGACCATCAAGCCTAGGAGAAGCTAGGTAAAGTTCCATAAAGTTGGAGGACTTAGACCTTTGGCGATGAAAGCGCCTGCTGAGCAGTCACAAATAACAATATTCCATTTTTGGAAATTGTTACATAATGTTGACTGCTTCAAGCTTCAGCATCACTTTCATCATCAACTACAAGCTCAATGGTTTGTACTGTTGAGTTTGCTGTCCCCAAATCCTTAGAGCTCATCAAGCTTATCTTCACCCATTCCCAGAACACAATGATATGTACTGTCGTGTCTCCCTACTACCATCCACCTCATCAAATCCATCAAATGCACCTTTTTGCTCCATCAACATCAACCTTATCAACTCCTTTGCTTTCACTAACTGCAATCCTTCAGATCACACTAGCCCACCCATAGGTAAGCTCAGATCATTAGCAGATCCCACCATTGACCAATTGTTAAGCAATCCAGCCAGCCATCAATGCACATCATCCTCTCCACCATACATACAGTGGAGGGGGATTGTTCTTGATATTCAGTTCTTGCTCTATCCCGCACTGCCATGTCATGTTCTTGACCTGGAGTACACATTCAACATCATTTTCAATGTCACTTTCTTCTGAACTCATACCTCCATCTCCCAGCATTTTGATTAGGTTTTGAAGCCACTGCCAAGCTGGTAGGTTCTCATCCTCACCATCTTTCTTCAGTTCAATAATTTGCTCAAGAATATTTGTTCTGCAAGGATATTTCTGTGGACGTATTAGTGCCCGAAGAGCACTGAGATCAAGCTGTGGACATACATTTCACTGATGAGTTGCTTGACAGACCGACTTCAGATTTTTGTCTCTCTTTACAATTAACCTCTCCTCCACTTCTGCCCCAGTTTCCAATATACCCTTTGCTGTAACCTTTGGTTGTGCTGCTCTCCATACTGTCTGCAGCTGCTTGTAGCAATCTTTGAGTATCACCTTATAATAACCATCTGACCTTCAGAAAGATCTTGCAAACCACTGCTCCATGTTAGCGAGTTCACTCACTTTTTCTGCCTTCAGTTTTTCTATCTCTAGTTGTAGCCTTCACTCCATCTCACTAAAAATAACTTTCTCGCATTCTTCTAACTGCTTGATATCATTAGCAATTCTTATGTTCAGTCATTTTCCCCCACCTCTTGATTTTTTCTTTTTCTTAATTCTGCATCATGTCATGCCAGTTCTTTGGCCAGATGGCATTGTTCTTCAGTTTGTTTTTCTAACTGCTTGACATCATTAGCAATTCCATGGTTGGTTGTTTTTCCTCACCTCTTGTTTTCATTCTGCTTCCTGTCGTGCAAGTTCTTCAACTTACTGCTCAACATCATTAGCAATTCCCTGATCTGTCATTTTTCCTCACCCCTTGGTTTTTTCTGATGATCATTTCTGCTTCACATTGTGCAAGTTCTTCAACTAGCTGCTTAACATCATTGGCAGTTCCCTGGTCAGTTGTTCTTTCTCACCTCTTGGTCTTTTCTTGCCCTTATTTCTGCTTCATGCCATGCCAGTTCTTCAGCAATGTTCTTCCTCAGTTGTGCTTGCTGTTGCTCCTGCCACGTGTGAATTTCCTATTATCTTGTAAGTGTGTGTCTGACTGGATGTATCTGTTATACTCACGTCCTTCTCCCACTCCGGCTCTCTCAGAACTGCTTCCCATTGCCAAATCTTCTGGTTGAAATTGTGCATGTGGTACTCATGCTCTTCTTCTGCAAGACGTCATTGCTCCTCAATGCAGTCTTGAGCTTCTCGGCATATCTGCCAGTATCATCAGCAGTGACATACATTTGATGAGTTTCTCGTGCATATCACTTCTGTTTCATGCATGATACTGTTGATATGTTCCTGTTGTTCATATACAGTCTGGATGTTAAGACCATGCACAAAGGGTAGGACTGATTCTGAGGGGCTTGGCTTCAGCTCGTGCACTGCACCCCTTATCCAAGTATGTGCCCTTAATTTCAGATTGGTGTCCGAAGAAAGTCCAAAGGTGTCTGAAGGACATCTGAAGGTGTGGGAAACTTCAGACAGACTTTCCGGACGGGTGCAAGTAACTTCTGGAAATTACGATGAGGTTTCGTCCTAATACAGATATGTATAATGGCTCTTCAGGACAAGTCCTGAGTAGAAGCAGATAGAGGAAAGGCTACAAGGACAGAGTCCGGTGCAGAATATGTCTGGAGGACTGTGGGAAAGATCCAGATAGACTTCCGGAAGCTTCAGAGGATCAGATGGGTGGATGAGTGGATGAGCAGATGATTGGAGGATTGGAGAATTGGAGGATCAGAACTCCGGCCTAGGGAGTTGATCTAGTGTGAGGACTAATATGATATTCAGACTGAGGTACTACAAGACATATACACCAGTTTATATACTAAGAGAAATAATGGAAGGATCAATAAGCAGAGTCCAAGGCTATGCATGAAGCATATGCAAAGGTTAACAAATGCAAGTCGGAAATGAACATAGGTTAATGGATCAGTAAGCATACCAGTAATAGTATAACCAAGGTAATGGAAACAAGGAATACTGGATAGGCTGTGTAAATGTTATATGCACAGGAAATGTATCTATATGTTGGATAGGATTGGACCGGACTGGATCAGATGTGATCCAGATGAGATGCGTGGATATGTGAGATATAGTATTAGGGCAATAGGACATCCGAAGGTCTAGATGGGGCGTGGGAATATTACTGGATGTGGGTCCAGAATATGGGATATGACACTGGAGAAGTGTCTGTGAATAGTCAACTTCATGAAACCAATGCTTCCCAGATGTCTAGATAGGCATTATGAGTCATGGAAGTTGATTCATACTATCCACGCATACCATTTCATCTCTGGCCCTCTTGTCAGGTCACACAGGATGCTGACTAAGAGCATCCATGAAGTTACCAGAATTTTCATCGTCGTCTTCATCATTCCTAATAAATCTGTATCATGAGATGTTTGTACATCTTCTGTCTGAGTGTCAGGATGCTGCATGTCAATGTTGATGTTATTGACACTCATAATGGGGCAAGGATCCATCATTAGTTAGCAAATGACATTCCAGAGTCTTCTTAAATCATGTGCTGCATTTTTATCTTTATTCTTTCCGACATCTTGTTGTACAAATACAAGACCGTCACTTTCAATTATCTTGTTGCTCAATTTGCTTGTACAATTAGCTCATACAATTACCATTGCAGTATTAAAGAAATATATTACCTCATACAATTACCCCTAGCGACAGCACTGCAGGATTGACATTGCAGCAGTATTGTCATCCTTGGATTTGGTTCCCTGCTGTTTCTGGCAACTACACTTGGTGACCCTAATTAGATTGTGATTATTGTTTTTGACTGAACACATCAAGTTTATAAAGCCAGATTGCTACTACAGCCTGCCTCCATCACCTGCATTCATTGCCCACCCCTTAAATTGTTGCCTTGATTGAAATAATCAGCATGGTGAACACTCGCACATATATTCTTCCAATGTCTTCTGTAAGTTATCCCTTACTTACTTGCACCCTTTTTTTACCTTCAAATCAGACTACAGAACTTTACCTGTGGTGCAGGCTATATTCAACATCATGGACCAAACTTCATCAGGTCACTATGTTGATGCGTTGCTCTGGCCACTCATGTACTGCTCGGTGTTTTTCTGTTCCTGAAAGGCTTCTTGAGGAGGCTACCATACAGCCTTATGTTCACAACTGTTTTGTGAATATGCATGAAGGACGACACATCTATCGATTTTGTATATTTTTCAAGCGACATGTTTGTCTCAGAGCCAACATGCTTCTTAGCAGGGGTGATTGTAAGTTCCGAGGAGATGCAGTTGTTATGAGGATCAGAGTCAACAATACCTCAGTTGTGAACATGTGAAGCAGAGATAATGTGCTTGCTGACTTCATAATTTACCAGTGAGTATAGTAAACTCAACGATTTATTGAGCATACCATGACTATCTTTTCAGCTGTGCGCAAAGCATAACTAATGATCCAAGAGCTAGGCTCCTGCGTGATCTTACTCTTGTGAAGCCCTTGAGCACTCATACCAATTGTTGGTTGGCTGTGAGGTGTGGAGTAGTATAATAGAATTACCTACCAAATTTCTCAGCTGGACTGCAGATATAGAATGCCATATTGTCATAGTACAGTGCCATGATCTTGACTAAACATCCGAAAGCACTAGCTTGAACTGATACTGACGGGTTCTGGGTTCTGGGTAGCTTTGCAGACAGCATGATGTAGTTTTGCTCTTCCTGATGTGCATAAAACTTGTAGTTATTAGTCACCTATTGCTATTAGAATTTTCAGGCCAAAATGTCTCTATTGCTTGGGGATTGTTGGTATTCATACATACAGCAGGTAATGATGGAGACATGGGTATCACTTCCTGGCCTTGCTCTTGCTCTTGCCTGCAGCCATTTCTCCCACCTTTTGTCTTGTGTGACCAGATGTGTATTTCAGGCATGTCATGATCATATCATTAACTGGCCATAAACTGCTATAATCATTGAGGTCTGGGAAGTTGTCGAGCACCTGAGATGATGTCATAAGTTCATTGACAATATCAAGACTCAGAGAAACTGTTCACCTTGCTGTGTGCAACTTTCAGCAGTGCAGGACTTTGGGCAGAAGTGCATTTTGTCGTGTCAAGGTGGTCCTTGATGAGAGTATACATAAAATTCTAGGGAGGATGTGAGTTAGTTTGTGATACTGAGGGTATAATAACAATTTGTGAACCTTGAATTTTGCATATGCCCTTGGATTCCAATCTAAAGCTTCACAAAGTGTGTACCCCCCATGCCCTGGATGCCTAGGTTCACCAGCAGGTTTAGGTATCTTTGAGCCTTCCGATGAATCCATGCTCAAAGTCGAGGAGTCACTATCTGAGAAAGAACTCAAAGAGCTTGAGGAATCTGAGGGCAGAGGCATGCAAGAATTGGAATGCATAGAGGTGGCTCTCTTGGGATATGGAGAGGAAGAGCAATTAGAATACTTGAGCATCTGCTTTGAAGGTTTAGATTCAGGGGTGGGTGCAGACGATAATGCCCTCACAGTGGGAATGATACTGGCTTTAGAACCAAGGATTTCATCAGCAATAAGTGTAGTTGGGTGACAATCTGCATTATCAAACACCTCCAACTGGTCCGTGAGCATTGGGGGAAGGGGTGGTGGAACACCAGGCTCCGAGTCATAGAAAGGCAAAACAACTGTAGAAGTATTGCACATGATAGATAGAGAAAGAGCCAAACAGCTATGTTGAACTTAAGGGATATTCATGATAAGAAGCACTTGGGAAAGTATTCAACAGACTACCATATTGGGCAAAAACAATAAGGGGCTATGAAAATGGTAACCATCATATAATAGTACCTAAAGAATAGTGAAGGGGTAGCCGTCAATGTACTATCTCAAGAGAACACAAGAGGACAGTACTACATAATTGCATCAATAATTACTGTAAAGTTACCATGAAATCAAATAAATATAGGAATGATACAAAAGTACTTGAAAACAAATGAGAGGTGCAGATAAATACACTGTGAGCAGGTAATAACAGCAGATCATATTATAATGTCTTTCTTTGCTTTGTTATTCAACAAGTCAGTGCAGCCACAGCATTACAAGCTGCTCGCTCGTCTAACCAACTATAATGGCCCTATCCATGCACTTGCAATTTCTAATGATGGGCACCTGCTTGCATGTGGTGGTAAGAAAGCAGAACTCAGCCATAAACAGGGCTAACAAACAAGCAGGTACCGAGGGCATCAAACTCTAGGATATCAAATCTCAGAAAGAACTCACATCTTCATCTAATCATCATGAATTACAGGGAACAGTCAGTTGTGCAATCTGGGCCACGACCATGAAAACCATGGCAGAAATCCTCTGTTATGGAACAGGCCTGGGTTATATCATATTTTTGAGACACAGTCTCACAGATGTAAGGGCCTAAGGTTTCTGCTCAAACATCCATTGACACTAGCAGGAAAAATTCCAGGAAATCTACACTAGGAGACTGGGATCAGGCTTCGAGATTACATGCTTGTTGTGGCATTCCACTTCCTCTGAAAGCAACCTGCAGATTGTAGTGGGAACAAGAGACAAAACAATTCACATTCTAACACTCAACACAAGCTCACAACTCCAGTCTGTCTTTGCAGTGCAACTTGAAAATCCAGTACCCAAGTTGGTAGCATTTGCAGATAACTGAAGAATTGATGTGTTCAGGCTCTATGATGGCAACTTGTAAGTCTTCTGTCACATAACTTTCATTGCCTGGTGCTGAGCACTGAACAGTATGAGACTGAAGGATGAAGATGGTGAAATATTGCAAGAGATTAGCTGCAAAACAGTGATGTGAGGGACCATGCTCCTGACCTATGCATGTTACTAATGTCATTCCAGTGGGCATGCTGTGGTGTATCCAAAGCAGGGCATTTTCATCATAGATAATGTAACAGATGGCTTTACATTGTATTGTCTTGAAGGTATTGGTGAGCCTGTTTGAACATTTGCAACTGGTTTGCCCAGTGTGTTGGTCCCAAAGCAAGTGACATTCAGGGAAGAAGGCAAGGTAGTTGTGGGAGGAAGTGACCATGGACTAGTATATATATTCGAGCAGAAGACAGGGTAGATAATCAAGACCCTCCATCACGCAAACACTGGCCTTGTGCAAACAATATCAGTAAGTGCTAAGACTGGTCAGAAAGAATGTCACTGAACTAGATTAGACATGCAATCTCTATGGCCATTGCACAATTGTCAGTGCTTCACCTGTGCCAAGGTGCAGGAAAACTACTATCGAGATATGGGCGTATGACTACGTAGTGCTGAAGGTATCCAAGGCACCTTTGGGGGATTACTGGTCCCTGTCACACATACTGATGGTGTGTCATATCCCGTATTCCGGACCTACATCCGATAATATTCCCACACCTCATCTGGACCTTTGGATGTCCTATCCATGTCTCCAATACCCATCCGGATCCTTGCACCTCTGTACATCCATATCCACATGTCCACGTCCAGATCCCTTATCCTTCGCAGCTAGCCTGCATCATTCATCCTTGTCCCATCGCCCTAATGCCACATCCTATATATCCACGCATCTCATCCGGTCCATATCTGATCCGGTCCAATCCGATGTATAGATCTGTTTCCTATCCGAGATATGATAAGCTTCTTAATTCATTTCCTGTGCATATAATGTTAACACAGCCTATTCGGTATTTCCTTCTTTCTGTTGTCTCGGCTATATCTATTACCGGTATGATTACTGATCCGTTTACCTATGTTCATTTCCGACTCGCATTTGTTAACCTTTGCATATGCTTCATACATAGCCTTGGACTCTGCTTATTGATCCTTCCATTATTTCACTTAGTATATAAACTCTTGTATATGTCTTGTAGTACCTCAGTCTGAATATCATATTAGTCCTTGCACTAGTCTTCACTCTAAATTCTCTTATCAGTTCTAGTCCTTCAACTTAGTCAATATCCATCTCAGGCCTAGGGAGGAATTCCCTAGGCCAGAGTTCC